>JAVJGI010000032.1:1292417-1501171 GCA_035590275.1 Ibycter americanus
CCCCCCCCCCCCCCCCCCCCCCCCCCGCCCCCCCCCGCCCCAGAAATGGGTACGTGAGGCGATCTGTAAAGATTAATCTGTTTGAGGTGTGGAATGAAGAAAAAGTTCTAGTAAGTACAAAACATATATGTAATTCTGAGCTACCTTAATTTTTGAGACAAATCCCTTAAGATATTTCTCACTATTAATCAGGTACTGGATTTGCTTTCATTGGTTTTTAACACTAGAAAGTTGCTTCACAAGATAAAAAAATGCTGGTTGTTCATTACAGTTTCACAAAAAAAGAATATTGTCCAACAAAAACTATAATTATTTCTTTACAAAGATGAACCCCATTAAATTTGAAAGGTTTCTATGATTAAAAGAGAGGTATGCAAGTATTTAACAAATATATATCTTCCTCTATCAAGTGTTAGCCAGGCATATGGCACTGTGCTTGGGAATAAAAGGTGATTAACCAAAAATTTCCCCTAGGCTCAAATTTGATTTGATGGGTTATATACATCCAGATTAAAAAAAACCCAACGAACAAACAAACAAAACCAAGAAAGAAAAATTTGTAATACTTGAATACACTTTACTTTTTATATACTTGAAATTGTCCTGGTAATTTAGGTTGTTGATTATTTTTTTTTTTTTATGACATGGATTTTTATAGAAGGTTCTCTATGCATTTCAAGGCAGAATGTTCAGTATACGAATTTTAAAGAAAGAATCACTGAAGAGATATATAATTACATATTTAAGAGGAAAAATGCTATTAACAGTCAATCAAATAAAGTAACAAAAGGAACACAGAGCAGGTCTCAGTTCATTAAGTACTACCTGTGCTTGCAGAGAACAACTTTGTCTAGAAGTATGCAAACTGCAGAGTCATAGCACTTCCGCAATGTCAGAACTCATGAGGTACGATGTTTTTGCTAGATACAGAATTATTTAAAACTTTTTTTTTTTGCTTAAAAGAACTAAAATGAACTGTTAAAACCTCTTCAATGAGCCAACATCACTACAGCAGGCTATAGTATCTGCAGCAGCACTAACATTTCCCAGGGCATTTGCTGTTCTGCCACCATTATCCAAGCAACTTGTGATACAGGAACAGAACCAAAGGCCAAATTATTTTAACCAACCATAACTCAGTTTACAACAATATATGCTCCCACGAGTTTTTTTTCCTCTCCCAGCTATGACCTTATTGCAGGTGATGAGCAGATTTAAGTTCTGGAAGTGAAACAAGATGGAGAAAGAACACTGAAAAGTATTTCATGTCCCACTTTGAAGGCATGGAGCATTTACATGGCAATGTCTATATATGCTAATTTAATTGGTAAAACAAAGGTATTATATACCATACCATTCAAAACCAAGACTCACTGCATGCACCAAAATATTGTATGACATAATGTGAAGGAAATTATTTAACAGAAATTTCTTCTTGAATAGTACGATTTATGTACTCATGAAACAAGGTTGCCATATCACTTCCACTTCCTATACTAACTTTACTCAAGGAAAAAGTATTGTACAGAGCTTAGCAAAAAAGTGTAAAAGTCTGGTTTCCTTATTTAACAAAACTCCCTTCCTATATCATAAATGAAGTCTTCTGCTACACGTATGTCAAGTATACAAGCTAATAAAAGATGAGAAATTTCAAGAAAGAAGAAAGTGCTGGCTACTTAAAAAAGAGAATAGAACTTGCTGTTTGTGACAATGGAAAATTATTAGTTCAGGAAAAAAAGAGCAGTGGAAGAGGAAAGTATCCTTGACCTTTATTTTGTCTCCCCTAGATGCTTTACTATAAAAAACAACAAAAAAAAATGCACTTATTTAACTGTTCACATCATATTTAGGTTACCTGGGAGAAATCAGGCTTCTGGAAAGAAGCAGCCCAAGATAGTTATATAAACCTTCATGTGAACATTTAAGCAAACAAAAATCCAGTTTCATCATATTTCCATCTCCTGGCTTTTTTTAAAAAATACAGGTAATTGTGTTTAAAAAAGTAAGAACATCGTACACATTGATTTGATGAGTCTGAGCTTAAACTAGGACATCAAGAAATAATAGCAGCAGCAGGTATTCCCTTACTCCTCTGCTGCCAAAAGAAGATGTAATTCCTTACTACACCTTATTACATCCTCCTCTGATTGACAGTAGTGCATGTCAGTTTGAGTCTCTGATGGTTGAAATGGGTATTGCAAGAAATTTTACTTCAGTTTTTAAATTATTGTTGTATGTAAAGCAAAAGTCTTTCCTTCCAGAAGCAGCATTTGGTGTATCACCATTTCTCTCTTTTTTTGACACTACTACTGACTGTCATGGTAGAAGGCACACAGTGGACTCCCAGGGCATTGGCCCTCTTTCTGAACCCATTTCTAGGATATATGACAGAGAAAGACTTCAGAGAGACAGGATTCTTCTCCACTCTATAGCATCAGCCAGCTCTTTCTGCTAAAATAAATGCAATAATAAGTGCCTGCGCTTTACAGAAAATAATTTTAAAAAAATCTTTTAATGTTAGCAGGTATCTTCTGTTTCATATTTTACAGACATGAAACCAAAAGTTTAAAGTATTTTTTAAACTGTGTCTAAAGTGAATACCTTTGAAAATTAAATGCCTGAACTCACATATCTTATTGGCAATCCATAGTTTTTATTACCTGCTGGTAGCCCAGAACATTTTTTTCTTTTTCGTTGCTTACTGGCAACCTGGAGAACTCTTGCATGCAGTAGGGTGAACCTTCTAAGAGCTGGCCAATATTAGTCATGGTAAAAGCGATATTTCAGGCAAATTCTTTAAGTCATAACCCACCTGCATGCATCTACTTTCACACATTCACAGTAATTTGCAGTGTTTTCACCTATACAATCATTATTTCATTTAAAAGGATGGTGAATGGGAATATCTTCTTTAAATTCTGTGCCAAAATTAGAGCATTGCTTAAAAGAAATAAGCAGAGATTCCCAGCTTCTGTGAATTAAAGGGATTTGCAAAAGAGTTCCTACTCTAATATGAAGTATTATAAAAATAAACCCTTAGAATACTTAAATAATAGTCTGGAATGTAATTAGAAACATTAATATTTGAAGCTGAATGCATAAGCATTCTCCTTCACTTTAGTTTGGTTTCTTATAAAGAGCCTACAGCTGAATCAGAAATAACTTCTGTTTACCTATGAGTAAATTAGACAATCAAAGATATTTAAAAATGGTGGAAAAGGAATGCATCAGGTCCAATCACAAACACACAAAGAAAGAGATGCTCAAAGTAATTAAAAATCCTAGAGAACAAAAAGAAATTTTGTGTTAAAAGGTGTGGTATAACTGAAGTACCTACAGCTACTTTGAACCTTGCAACTTTAACAGAGTGGACTTTGGAAACCCTATAAAAAATAGCCTTCCTTTTTTTTGGAAAGAGGCACAAGATGATAGATACTTCCAATACCACACAAAATAAACAGGAAATCTAGATAATATCCTGCAAACTGATAGTTATCAAGAGAACTTCACTTGGAAACTATGTACCTGTAATGTTTAAGATAACAGAATGCTGCTACCAATACTCAGTCCTGTTAGGACAGTAGTTTTTCACACTACTATCTCTTAGGTTAAATTGGGTCTATATCAGGAACCTTATTTTACACTATTCTACTATTTATTATACTTGCTAATCTCTCTGAAACATGTATTTAATCAATCTGTATGTACCAGTGCACACAACACCAGTAATGTATAATCTGACAATTCAAAGAATTCAGACTGTCCACTGATGGATCACCTTTCTTAAAGAAGCACCCTAAACATGAAAATTTCCTCTTCAGTTATGCAAAATGCATGTCAAAAGCTGAATACTAAGATTAGGCTCAATATAAAAATTCTCACTGAGATGTACAATTGAAGGTGCTCAAGTTGTTTATTAAGAAGTCTTGTATATTGTTTTCTTTTTAATCAGAGATCTAGGATTAGAAATTTCTATTATGTATAGTGTATAAACATTTGATTTTCAAAACTCCCAAATAAATAAAAAATTCACACACTTTTCTTCAAAGCTTTGCTGTGTAATGTAACTTTTTTGTGGTAAAGAAAACGCACCTTGTCCACAATAAACTTCCCTCAGAAATTGACTAGTTATTACAGTTCTGAGCTAGGGAAAAAAAAACTTGACATAATACCTTATAATTAACCTGAAAGCGCATCTTCAACAGTTTCCTTTTTGACTTTTTCCTATTATAATAGTCCTTTGAAGTGACATCCTAGATATTTATTTGCAGTAAAAACCCAAGCACTTGTGTCAAGTAGTACCATATTCCATAGGCTGTCTCATTTAAAAGCTGTAAGTCTAGCCGGATACTGGCATGTATGATTCAAGGTGACAGAACTCAGTACTTAGCAGGGGAAGAAATGCATTTAGAAAATAACAAAAGTCCAGCTATGAACTAAGGAAATATATAATCTCATTGAGTTGAATGGAAAAAGCCTATGCTTAAAGTTAGGTACCTGTGTTCAAATCTCTCATTTAATCAGTCAGCCATAAAAGAATATCTGCCAGTAAATGTTTTAACCTGACAAGGTATTCTAAATACTGTATCTTCTCTTTGGATATAGTCTGTTGCTTTCATTGTAGATAGCTACACTCAGTGAAAAAATTAAACAAAGTTATGAGATACAATGTTGGGATGTCTTTGAATTTACCAATTCCTTCCAAAGTGTCTTATGGACAGACTATTTATTATTCATTGCCATGCTCCTGCACAGCAATGTCTGTTAGTCTTCTACAATGTACAGAAAAGGAAAACCATTAGCTTTACAAACAGGCTTATTTTGGCCTATCTTGACATTTTTAGTAGATGAGCTGTTGGGTTTTCTACTGGGGAAAAAAAATTAATTCTTGTAGTTAACTGTAACTTAAGCAGCTTAAGTAGGAGTTTACTGTCCAGTGTATCTAAGAATCAGTGAAACAAATTCTCTTTTCTTCTCTTTCCAAGGTCAGCACTAAGATGACACACAGTCTGTATTACACAGTTCTATCATATAGTGAATATGCCAAACGATGAACCCATAATTCAACAGCCTCAGACTTAAGGTCCAGTGCAAACACAGCATTAAATGTGCTTTCCAGTGCTTCTGAATATTGCATTCAGTCATTGCTCCCTAGGAAAACAACTGCCCACCCCAACCACACACACAGAAACCTCCTCCTTTTCCTCCCCTTCAACCTCCCCCTCGCAACATAACCCAAAACCCAAAGAAAGTCATAAGTACAGCAGGCAAGGGCAAGACTGAATTTTTGTCATTGCAATGTGGAGTTACTGAAATGACCTTAACAGGTCAGTGAGATAAGTAGCACTGCTCTGGTTTTACACTGGTACAGAAGAGATGAGGATCTAACTCCCCTTTTGTTGTTTAACTGATTTTAACAAGAGGAACTGGGGAGGGGGAAGGAAGGGTTTCAACTACTTTCTGAAAAAGTATCTCCTGAAGGGAAAATACAGTCTTCAAAAAGGAAGAAAATAAAAGCTTTTCCTTAAGTTTCTTTTCATTTCTTATCTTCCTAAAATACATATATACAGTTTGTTCCAGGAAATGTCTGAAATGCCTTCTGGTAGCTTTTAAATAAACATGAAAATCTTTTGAGTTCAAAGAGTTTTAAATAATGATGGGGGGGAAGAGTTCTTGAACTATAACACAGATGTAAACAAAGGTCAGGAATCACTCAACAATTAAAATGCATTACCATTACTTTTGGACTTCTAAGCTGCTATCACATAACTGAATTAGACTTTAGCAAAGCTCTAATGCGCTTTCACAGCAATCTTTTCCTGTACACTAAAACCAACAGACCTCGGCTACTTTTCTCAGCTAGGAGCTAATGTTTCTGGGTACATGTTACTGCTGCAGTTCCATTTGTCAGTAAAGCCTTATTTACTTGCTTCCTGTTATTAATTATGGGAAACAGGATCTCTTCAAACTGTAAGAGAGGCTCTTTTAACTCCTGTCTAGACTTTTCAAGACAAAATATTGATGAGCCCTTTAATGTTTGTGCAGAGACACAAACTGAGCAAAAAAACCATCGTTACCTCAAACAGCTTAAGACTCCTTATCATGCATTCACAAAAAAAAAAAAAAAAAAAAAAATCCTTTAAATCACTTGGGCTCACATCCTTATTGTTAGTCACTGAAGTAAGGTTTTCTTTCATAGTTGGATACTTTCTTCATCTGTCACACTGATTAATTAACAGCTCACAGTATGAGCCCCGAGCTTAAATAGCCTGCTGAAAGGAGGAGAGATCAACGTTAATATTCCATAAAAAGCTGAAGAGAAAAATGCTTTCTTTAGTATGAAGGAATCTGTCTTCTAATAAGAAAAAAATTAACTAAGTTCTGTTTGGTTACATTACACAAAGAGATGAAAGCACACTGCCTGTGAAGGAGGATTGCAGTGAAGGATTAGGACGAAAGTTAGAGAAAACTTTAAATGTTTTAAATTAGGCTGTTGGTTGGAAACAACTGAGTTTTGAACACCAGTGAAATAATTTTCATCACTGTTAAATCTGTTTATCAATTCACAAAAAATAAGTCTATAAACACAGTACCATTGCCTGTACAGATATATGTGAGGAAAAGGCATGCAATTACGTGAAGAGGAGAGCAGCTAAAACCTTAAACCTAAAGCTGTTTTTAACCAAAACATTGTAGTTTCTCCCCCCCACCCACACACACACACCTTTCCCAAACTGTTACAGTCCGGCAATTATTTCAAGAGGTTGACTTTCAAAAGCTATGAGCTCTTCCCCTTTTTTAAGCCCCTACAGTACTGCTGAGTGGACAAAAATTACAGATGCAAGAAAAGCTGACAAATGAGTGCAAGGCCCCTCCTCTCCAGTGCCTCGACAGTCGGAGCTCCTGCCAAAACATGCCTGAAAGCTAGTGAGGAGACAAAGACACAAAGATTCCATTTTCTCAGGGAAAGTAGATTTCATGTAGAAACTACCCAGGAGAAGAATAGCACACTGGCACGTGTGTTGTTTCAAAAGCAGAGCAGGAATGAATGTTTTAAGAAAAAAATGAAATTGAATTTGATTATTCAGTAAGCTCAACAAATGCTGTTTAACACATAGCTCTATTTAAGCTGCAAAGTGCTATGGGGGGTGGGAGCGGGGAGGTTCCCATAAAGCTGGAAAAACATTTTCAGTCATGGAGAACCTTCAGTCCAACATGATCCAAGCTAAGGGTTCACTGCTATAGCTCTAAATCATCTCCTGATAATACTGTAGTACACATGCAACCAAAACAAAGTAAATCCAGCTTTTTCAGCTCAAATCTGTTTGAATGTGTTTACTATTAAAAGATTCTTCCCCCAGGGTGTCATTAATAAAGTTGCAATGAGTTTAAAACCCTGGCACCTAAGCACTTCCAAGTTTGCAAGCTTTTCATAGCAAGTTTACTACTTTTGGCTTGTTACACTGTCGTGACTGGCACTCATCAGTGAGCTGGAACGGGTCTGCCTGTGAGCAGGGAGATCAGCAGCGAGGTGAATACAGGCAAGCAGAGCAGGGGAAAAAAAAAAAAAAAAAGAACATCATGATTTCTCTTTGAAACTAGTCAGAAAGTTGGGAAAAAATCCAACTGATGGTGGGAAGATTTGGGACAATCCCAGTTTCTGACTAATTTAAAAATAAAAAGGATATTTACAACAAAAGTATATAAGATTAAACACTATTGATTATTTTAAGTGTGATTCCAATCCATTAAGACCCAGTGGCAAAAGTAACTACTGTTAAAAATAACAAATCTCCAGGCTGAGAATTTGGGAAGTAGAGGTGTAAAATGCAGACTTAGTCATCAGTAAGGTTTTCAAAACGCTCCCAGATCTGATAATTACTGCTCACCAACATGTAGCCGTCTTACAAACTCTCTGCTTATAAAAGCCCTTTTTTTTCTTTTATGTGAAGCTGCTTCTACATATCTGGTAACAGAGCTACCTAAATTCAGCCAAAGTCTTCATTCTTTCAGCAGAAACACCAATGCTTTATAAACAGAACATAGAAAACATTATGCAATAAAAATACTAAAATGTTATTAATGCCCTGAATTGACAGGTTTGGGATTGAGGATAAAATACAACTACTGAGAGCCCTCTACAAGAGAGCTTCCAGGGGCCCCTTGCCCTGCAGAGAACACCGCAGGCAACGAGCCCAGCTCGCTCTCGCCCTCGCATGCCCCCTCCCTTCAGCCCAGCTGCACACTGTAGCATCCCCCCTGCCCACCCAGACCCAGGCCATGAGGATGTGGCACAGATTCTCAGTCTGAGCCCACGTGCTGCCTCACAGCCCTCCCTCTTCCCTCCTGTCTGCTCCTGAAGACTGGTCTGATGATAGGCTTAAGAAAAAAAGGGCCGTTAATCCTTTGACTAACTAATAAAACCACTTCAGATCATCAAAACTGACCCTTATACAAGGACTGGGGTAGTCAAGAACAATATATGAAAAAACAGAGATTGTGCTGAGAAACAACCCTCATTACATCTGAGGTGATGGACAGGGAGCATAAGAACAAGCCTTGAACATTACACATTAGTTACAAGTTTACATTTATTTTTCATTAATATTCACATCCCTTTGGCTGATCCCACCATCCTTCCACTTGCTAAGTCTAGGCATTTTCTAAGTCTTCATAGCCAAGCAGTATCTAAATGCCTTTTGTTCTTTTTAATGCATTTTACCTTCCAACCATCACTCAACCCTTCCTCATCTCACGTTCCTGCTGCCACAAAATCCTCTCATTTGCTCTGATAAAATGCCATCCTCCTCACGCACAGCTATTCTCATTTGGTCTCCCTTCTCAACCAGACCAAACCACCATCACGTTTTCATTTCATTAGTACAAAAAGATTCTAAATGTTGGCTCACTACATGTACTAGAGGTGAAAAAGTCTGCATGTACTAGTTTGATCCTCTGATACATGCCCCCGCCCCCCCTTTCAAATTCTCATAAAGGGGATCCCAACCTCTTCCTGCACTCCACTTACAGAAAGCAGAACTGCTGCATATTAACACATAGATCAAGATTGACTGATTTCCAGAAATACTGCAAGAGAAGATGACTTAGTCTGGAAGGGCTACTAATAGCAGAGCTATACTGAAAAGAAAAGAAGGGCTGCAATTATTGACGAGGTGAGAGACAGAGAACAGAGAATGAAGCAAGATTTATGAATAAGGAGTTATAAACATGCTTTCTTTTACGCAGCTAGTAAACTCATTCTTGAGACTACCATTACAAAGGAATCTTGAGAAAAAACAAGGCATATCAGATTGTAGAAAAAACGCAGCAGTTGAAAAATGTTATCACTTGATTTCTTATATATAGCGGCCTGTTCCCTCGCTCAGCTAACACTATTCCTATTTGAACGCTTTTAAAGATTACTTGAAGATCAAATCCTAGAATTCTTTCAACCTATAAAAGCTGTTGAAAGTAAAAATGAAATCTTGCATCCTTGTCTAATGCCTGTCATTTCAACAGGGTTCATTTTAATGACTGCATGTCCAGGCAATATGTGGCACAGAGCCTGAAAAGAAAGGAGACTTATGTTTTACTTGGCACTGGTACAGCATAGGTCTTTAGCATAAAATTTATTAGCATTAATGGGCATTATGTAATTAAAGCATTGTGCTTTAATTCCCTGGGGGGCAACGGTGTTTTTTTCATGTCTTATAAAATAGACAAATAACAAATGTGAGATTTTTCAAAGCTATTTGAAGAATTCAAACTTGCATGTTCCTCCATTAATCATAATGGAGAAGGTGTAACTAAACAAGATGGATCCGAAATTCTCGAAATGTCTTCCATGAAACTGCATAAAAGTTAATACTACAGACCAGTCTTTTTAAGCATATGCTATATAATTACAGTATTTTGGAGACCACAAGCTCTTCAAAAAGTAATCATTAGACTGTTGAAAAGCATAGATCTGAAAAGATTTCTTTTTAGATTTAATATACCATACTTACTCGATACTAGACTTATTTACATGAGTTCAATTTAATAAAGTGGCTTTAACAAGCAATTCAAGTATTTGTTACTTGAGCCCTGGCATTTTTAATCCATCATGCCAAGAATTTAGAAGGCTTTGGGAATCCCATCACCTAATCCACTGCACTTCAGGGATGGGGGATAGTCGTTTATGTAGTTCCTTGCGTGCCTTTGAACATTGCAAGCTAAGATAGGGACAACTTTCAGAGCTGTTGAAAAATTGCAGGAATTCTTCAGATTTCATCAGGATTGGTGCATGGTACCAGTAAAGATCAGACTATTACCTAGACCTGTATTTGAGCATTTAAATAGGATTATTTTTCTCTAAGACAGAAAACTGATTCAAAACTACGCTGTGAAAAAAAGACCAATGCATACAAAGTTTAATATTTGTCTGCAGCACTGAAAAATTAGCCTAGAGCTCATTTTCTGGCAAATTTTTGTTTTATGTGTCTGAATAATCTAACAAGAACAGCAAACCAGAACAGCATGGAACAAAATTCCACAGACCTATGTATTTATGATGATTAAATTACTGGAAATGTAAGTCTTATTTACAGTATTGTGTCTCAGTTTAATATTTCAAATAATCTAATTTCAATCAGAGATAACTTGAAGCACAGCATATTTTACCTGCAAATCCAAATAAAAGAATTTGTACAAATAGTACAAAACCACTCAGACCTTTATAGTGACACTAGTGATTTTTCCTTACACAGTGTCAAGACCAATTATCAGCTGATCTATTGAGCTATCAACCAAAATCCTTTATTTCTTTGTCTTCTAGACAAATCACCACAGAGCTGCAGACCAGCAAATGAAGTGAACTGAGAGCAATTTGACCAACATCATCTGTGTCTGTTCCCCAGAAGTCGATGAAACATGTTATCGGGTCTCCAAGGTACATCTCCCAGAGATTAGTTGGTTGTGCCATACAATTAGTAAATAATTAAAACAAGCTGTTTTCTTTGATTGTATTAAGATACTTGCAGCAGTGAGAGCTATTACCTTCTACAGAAGAGTGTACCTTCCCAAATTACGTTGTTTATTAGCAATTCGTTAACAATGTGCCACCTCAGCCAAATGATCAGGCAGCATGTTGGTCTCAGGTACAAGCAAAAGATCGTTATGAAACTCCACCTGTTTCATTTGGGCAAATCAAGTAAGTGCATCCGAACCACAGATTGCACAGAAATATTTAAATGTTAGTTTTCATTTCAGGCTTTTTGTGTATTTCGTGCCAAACCCATAAGCCTTCTTCAGAGAAATCAACAAAACAGTGTACAGACTGAATTAAACAGACAAGCTCTTAAAGAGCTAAACATTATTTCTTTTCTTTTCATAAGAACAAGACTCCAGGTAAATGATGCTTTCTAATACAGCACATGAAAATCTCAATTATGGAGATCATTATTCTAGGCACTGTGTGCCATTTTATATTCCCAGCAGGATGTTTTTCATCTCATCAAGACTTTCCAAGGCTGTTTCTGTATACGCAAAAGAAATTTAAGGGCCCCCAAAAAAGATCTGGTAATTAAAAAAACCTAGTCAAGTGGTCAGACAGACTGGAACTTGAGGATTATAGGTAAGAGGGATGAAATGCAGGCTTGGAAACTATAATTTCTATTTCTGTGGTAGCAGCAGAAGCAGCTGTTATAGACTGGGCAAATTAAAGATGTGGCTGACTAAGGCAGCAGTCTGGAAACAAGACATTGCAAAAACATAACAGCAAGTCATCTGCACCCCACTTTTAAAAAGCCAAAAGTGCTGACCATTTCTTTTTCTCTCTCTCTTCCTGTTATTCTTATCTGTCATAAATATCCTCCAGCTGGTACCCTTCCAGCCCTGGCTCACCAGTTCTAATTTCCCACCCCCATCTTGGGGAGTTAATAGTAATTGCTGGGACTGTGGACGAGTGCTCCATAGTGGGAGTTGTCAGCAAACAAGAAAGTATGCTTCTAAAAGAACAGCAGGTGAAATAACAGAGTTGCAGTTCTACTCATTTTTTTTGCGTATGAGAGTTGTTCATCAAACATGTAAAAACAATCTGCCCATACTGAACAATATTTACCATTCCTTGAGAGCAGTTTCATCTGTCCAGTAAAATCAGCATTTAGATACATTAAAAGTTCTCTGATTAAAAGCCAGACAGATTGCCACCATGTTTTTCAGATACATTGGTTAAGTGTGTTGTAATTTACTATGTTTAGAAAAAAACTTCACTCTCTCTTCAGTTTCTGGTCTGTTTACCCTGAATCTTTTTAAAATGTTACAAATCATTGTGCCGTGAGCTAGTGAGATTATATATTATCTTCAGTATCAGAAAGTGATGAAGAATCTATGAAATATTTTAAAAATAAGTTACTTAACAAAAGCACGCTAAAACAACCCTTTGTTTTTCCTCTACAACAGGTATGAACTTACTATTAGAAGTAAGAGAAACATTATTTGCCTTGCTTAGACAGCTTTTAAGTCAAAGTGTTGCCAACCTAGAATTTTTCTCGATTTATATTAGCATAAACCTGTGGACTATTTTTGAGCTCAGTTCATACATCATGAATGAATATTACCCAATCCATTTCCCCTATGTTTATTTGTACTCAAAACATACCCATCATTTCAGATTTGTGGTAGATGCATTTTTTAAGTGCTGCCATTTCAGTACTACTCTAAACAGTGTTGTTAATAATGTCGCAGCCTTGCATCTGATTGAGGCACACTCAAGCTCTTTGCAACCAATTAGTCATTAAATACATTTCAAAAATGTTTATGAGATTCATGCCATAAATCTCTAACAGAAAGAAAATTGATACAGGCAAATTAAGTGCCCCATTTCTTATCAGAAATTAATTTTAGGTGGCATGGGGCTTTTGTCTGATGCCTTTGCCTGAAACAAATCAATTGCCAATTTACGTTTTCATACAAATCTAAGAATATGAGAGAACAGCAAAAGAATTCTAAAGGTTAAAACCCATATTCAGTACAGCCTCCTCCCCCCAACCCCTCTGTTAGAGTGGGTATTTGAGAAGGTTCTTTACATCTCCTCCCACACAGTTTCTCTGCTTCATAAGCAGAAGCCAGCTGCTGGTTGTTTCAAGTCTAGCGGTTAGTTGACATTTACCACTAGTTCATTGTTTCCATCCTATCTTAGCAAGGAAAATAGCTAGAAAACTAATTTTGAAGATTGAATATTAAGTATTTATATTTCTAATCCCACCAAAACTGGAGGGGCTTGCAGCAAGTTTTTTTGGTGGGGCATAAAAAAGGCACAAAAAGACAATGCTGTGCACCAGCGTAAAGAATAGGACCAACGCATCCTGGCTTTACTGTTACTATTCTTCTCCCTAGAAAACATATCATTGCAACTTTTGACCAGCAGTGCTGATTTTATTTCCTTTTCAGTCTCAGTCTCTACAAAATGCTGTGTAAAGTGTTGATAACATTTCTGACCTGACAAACTGGGCAGGGCAGCATTATTTAGCAACTGCCATAAAAAAAAAAAAAAAAAAAAAAAAAAAAAAAAGTCCTGCATACTTACCTACGATATAGTGATTTGATGGTAGGGATGGGAGAAATGAGAAAGAGGTCTAAGAAATGCCACAGAAAACCCTTTTCCAGCGCAAGAACAACATCAAAACCACTTGAAACCTATATGAAGTAAGGTATTAAGTCCTGCAAATGACTGTGTAGTGCACCCGCATGAAAGATTGCCACTACAGTTTAACTGCCCACTCCAGACCCACATGCAGTGATACATCCCTAACATCTGACTTAGTTCCCAGATAAGCACACTCATACAGGTCTGTTTAAGGTTTGTCTTTCTGAAATTTATCTTAAAAAGAAACTCAATTATGAATTTTAAATATACTAAATTCTTAAACCAAAGTACAGACACA
The DNA here is from genome assembly GCA_035590275.1 of Ibycter americanus. Lineage (NCBI taxonomy): Eukaryota > Metazoa > Chordata > Aves > Falconiformes > Falconidae > Ibycter > Ibycter americanus. The sequence continues at coordinate 1,306,343 of JAVJGI010000032.1, forward strand.
AACTAAAGTTATTTTTAGATTAATGCGTATTTTGAACTCATAATAAAGGAAATATAGTTAAAGAGGGCTCTCCTTTAGGGCGAGTTCATACATGAAGGAATCAGGCAAGTAGAGGTGATCAGATAAGCAAAATTCCACTCCCCAAATCAGGAAGTCAAAGAGCCATACCTGTACTTGTTAACAGCCCACTAAAACTAAGCTCAAAGTCAGTCAGCTGGTAATCCTGTGTTTATTTAATGGACTTTTACAGAGCAGAAATTCAGAGTACATAGCCTTTTATCTGATGATATTTACTAACAGCTTTAACAGAGGTAACCTTAACAGGATTGCTGTAGACTTGAAAAGGAACTTGGAACGTGCAATTACTGGATGGCTCCAAACTTTATCTGATGCGTTTAGGAGCTGCAGAAGAAAACCATCTCAGACAGCTCAGTACAGAGAGTGCCAGAAAATACCATACTGGTTTTTAATAGGTCTAGGTCAGGACATTTGAAGACATCCATGAGTGAATATGATTTCTTTGCCCTAAATCAAGGCTTCCATGACTGAACACCATAGATGCAGTTATAAAAATCATACTGGCTCACAACATCTGCAGGAACTCAGTAGTGCAGCTGTTCACTGCACACGTGTTAAACAGGCAGCACTAAAAACTGTAAAAACAGGTCAAAGCAAAACAAAAAAGGACCCAAAATGAAGATTTTCACATAACTGAAATAAAATGTAGAAACAGCCTTTTCTCCAGGTCAGCAAGCTGAAAGCATTAAGAGAAAAAGCAGTTAGCAATCCACACACAATAGGTCTTGAGCATTACTTCGTTTTATTGTGTATTCCACTTATGGGGCTCTAGATTTTTCTAAACAGTATCCAAAGCATAATTTCAAGTCCAGCCAACAAACATCTGAATGCACAGCAGCCTTTCAAGAGAAAGTTACAGCACAGTGACTTTTTAAAGACAGACTGAAATATTTCAAAGAGATCAGGTATACCACAATGCTACTGCCTCTTGTTGCTTTGAATTAAAAATGAAGATCAGCTTATGCGGAAAGCAGAATCTAATTAAAAATTATCTTTTCTAAAGAAGAAAGGAGAAAAGCACCAATCTTTAAGCAAGGTGGAAACCCATCTGGAGATGGACAGCAGCGTCTTGTTTCTTTTTGCAAAGTAATGATTCAAAGGAAAAGCCAAAAACACATGTAAGTGATGAACATTAAAACATTAAGTACTAAAAATGAGGTACATCCTATGGGACCATGATCCATCCATCACCTTTCTTTCCTCGCTGATAGAGGCTTTAAAGAAATTCAGACATACCTGTGTTCAAATACATTAAAAAAGACCAACAACCTGTATTAGCACGCATGCTGAACTTTTTGAAAGACTACTGATTTCAGTTAGCATTTATACTTCAGAAGACATGCTGTAAGTTAACAAAATTAAGCTAAGGTTTTGCATGATTTTGTATGAATGGAAGAGAGATTCAGGTATATCAGATTAGTTTTTATTCTTCCATAAAGAGTCACTTTGGCTTTATGAACAGGATTTTACTCACACTTTGTTTGTTCTCTCAGGTTTTGTATTTTTTAAAGCAGCCCTCACATTGTCAACATTAGTTCTAGTTTTCACTATGTGTAAATAAAGCGAAATTTTAAGTACATATACAAGTGCACAGACAGCAAGATGCTTCTTTGCAAGACTCAGTGGAACAAATGCAATATTTTTCCATTGCTCCAAACTGAGCTCTTCAGCCATAGCTACAGCACCTTTCTCTCCGCACATGTACAGTTGTTTCACTTCATTGCTAAGAGCAAACTCTATGTCATCATTGTAGTTTTTACTTTACTAGACAACATGAACAGTGGATCTATGCATTACTGTTAAGACTAATTAGAAAATAATATCTCTTTCCCAGAGAGAAAAAAAGAGATCTTGAAATTTTTTATTTTGTGTTAGACTGAAGAGAGGTATGTCTAAATTTTTAACATTTTCTTTTGGGGAAAGGAGGTCATAGCAAAAGAAAGAGGAGAAAATCTAGTAACCCTGATCCCTTTCCACATAGATAGTAGTCTGATCGTTAAAAGACTTTCACACAGAGCATCGGAAACCCAAGTTTCCAGGCCTTTTTCCAACAACAACACAGCCCTGACTTTCCAGAGGCACACCAAAACCACCAACCAGGTTATCAACCATTCTAGGGCAGTAAGGGGTCTTTTTTTCTTCTCCTCATGCAAAAGGCCTTCCCGGAAAAGCATTAATTGAAAAATATATTTCTTCAAAATATCTTGCGTTTTCCCCATAGGGGAAAAAAAACATAGATTAAATTTTCAACCAGATATAGTTACACCTTTGTATACATCTGCAGTTGCAGGGAAAAACTCCTACCAGATGAGAAAAACACATTCTTTCTATAAATTCTAGTAATACCTTTAATCATATTACAAGCATTACATTAGTTTGTTAGATTAACACAGTTAGACTTTTGGATCAGAGTGGAGAGAGAGAAGATTGTTATCCAACAAAAACATGTTTTAAAAACACTGCTGTTCAAAACAAACCATGTGTTTTCTTGTGCTTGAACCCTAACAACGGTGTTTTTCCTTAAGGCAGTTATTAGGTGTTTTGTCTTCACTTTCCTTACTTTTGTTTTTTTAATAGTAAACTATCAGTTCTACTGCTTTGTGAAATGCACTCTACTCTGTTCTTATTCTTGTGAATAGCAATTTTCTTAGGACACTTTTTTTGGTATTAGTAATAGTTGCAATAGGATTCTTCTCTCTCAAGTTTGCATTTCACTGAAGACCACAAACCTCAGAAGATAGATCACTCTGTGGAAGAAACACATGGGGCTAACCTATTATGTCAATATTGTACAAAGCACAGCACAGTTTGGTATTCTTCCTACTCTGAAGGAGTCTCACATCAGGTAGTGGAAGCTCACTCATTTATTTGCTGTTGAACTGTTACTTTTTCCCCAGCATCTCCCCTTTAAGCACAATGTACATTTGAAGATTCTGGTGAGACACCTGCTGCTGCCAAAGGGCCACGTAAGATGCAGCTGTTCCACTGGACTATGGGGAAAGAGGGGGCTGGTTACAGGAACCCCCGCACATTCCCTTTCTCACATAGCCAAGTAAACTCCTTTATAATTGATGCAATATGCAGAAAACAGGAGACGGCTAACTGAGTTTAAAAGTTATACATTTGCAGCCTCATTTAGGAAATGCCCCTGGGCCTGCCTGAGCATTTAGTAATAAACCTAAACCACAAAGCAAAGTGAACGTTGAACTCTACATGCCCAGAAGGGAGAGAAAAGATCCTTTTCTCCATGCTGCTAAGCCCATGTTAGCACCTCCATTTTTTCTTCAACAAAGTAGGATTCTAGGAATCCAGGAGTCATCTCCTCCATTTTTCTTGTCCTGAAGGTGGAGCTGTATACTGTTGGCAGTTATTATAATCTTGATTACAAATTTATATTACGATAATACATCAGCATCATCACCTGAAATCAAGGCCCTGTTCTGCTACATCTTGGAAAAAAAAAAAAAAAAAAAAAAAAGTGCTATTTTCAGCCTAAGGAGATTAGGAAAATAGAAGGGGCCACACAGAGTTTGGGAACAGAAAAGAAACTCTTATTTGGTATTCCTCTTCTGCCACAAGTGGCATTTGTAGCTAGTACTGGAGGAGCTTTCTGCCCTTGGTCAACTGCTCATTAAGGCATTTAAAAGCATTTAAATGATCTGTAGTGATAATTTAAAACAAGATAATACACAGCCAGAATATCCACAGCATTTAACAGAATCATTATGTGTGGAAGGAATCCAGAATCAGCCCCCAACCCAGTTATGAACACGTTCAAGAAGTTTGAAAACACACACACACACTTAATCATATTAGAACATATTCTTCAATAATACCAAAAAGATGGGAACAACCACAGCTAAAGTTGTTCTTACATTCTTTGTTTTTATTGAATGCAAGCTTTATTAAGCTTTGGCGTCCTGTAAAAGCAGCTCAGGGGAGGAGACCTTGTCACTCTCTACAACTACCTGAAAGGAGGTTGCAGTAAGGTGAGCATCAGTCTATTTTCCCAGGTAACAAGTGATAGGACAAAAGGAATCTGCCTCATATTGTGCCAGGGAAGGTTTAGATTGGATATTAGGAAAAGTTTCTTCATTGAAAGGGTGATCAAGCATTGGAACAAGCTGCCCAGGGAAGTTGTGGGGTCACCATTCCTGGAGGTATTTAAAAAGATGCGTAGAGCTTAGGGACTTGCAGTTCTTAGGGACATGGTTTAGTGGTGGACTCCATAGTTCTGGGTTAACGATTGGACTCCATGATCTCAAAGGTCTTTTCCAACCTAAGTGGTTCTGTGATTCTATGAATGGCAAGTGCAAATCGTTGGCCACGTTACCTTATATGATGCTTTACATACTAGTTAATTCCCCCCTTACAGGGGATTTGAGATGCCATTATTATGTCCTCAAATCCAAGCACTTCTCACACTCACTGGAGCAATATGAATGCATTTAAAGACTGCAATCCAAAACAATTCCCTTCATACTGTATACACACATCACTACAACCACAGTGAAAGTATTTCAACAGATACAACATGATCAGACAGCCAAATCATATCCTTGCTGTCCAAGAATTACAGCAGCACTCCATACAGCAAAACAGGAACATCTGGAATTCTGCTCTTGTGAGGGCAGCTGGGACTACACCACTATATCAGGAAATGAACTGTGCTCTCCTTGGGGTTCTAATCGTTATAAAATATACTCAGGGCTTTTAGCAGAAAAGCAACAACCATTTTGCTTACTGAAGGAATTACTTCTGTGTTGCAGCACAGGTAGGTTAGTAAGCTGTAACAAGGCTTTTACCCTCGGTCAGCTTCTACTGTCCCTGCTGTAACTCTTTCCTCCAGAGGCCAGACTAGACTGCTCCTCCTCTGTCCAGCCCCCTTCCCACAATCCCCAGTGCTATTTAACTACTTAGCGGAAGAGCTACAGCTGCACATCATCCATGTCAATCAACTCACTGCCTGCGAGGCAAGGCCACAGCTGTACGTTGTCCATATCAGCCAACCCACCGCCCCTGAAGCAAGCCCACAACTGTATATAATCAATGTTAATTAACCCTCTACGCTTGTGTACAAAGCATTTATTAAGAAAAAGTTATCTAAGTGCATAATACATTTGTATGACATGGAGAAATCGTGAACTTTCACTCTATATTTAAAATCCAGTTGAGCAGGAAGAATAGTTCGCTTTCATTTCAGAAATTATTTAAGTAGAAAAATAGTGTTATACTTCAGACTGATGTTACCAAACCTGCTACTAAGAAAAGTTTTTTTACTAACTCATGTTCTGATCTTATTTAAAAAAAGAGTTTGGGAAAATGTTAGCCATTACATCTCTCAAGTTGTACTTTGTTTTCATGTTATTCCTCACAGAGGCGTAGTGGCAACAAGTGCAAGAAAAATTACTATCTTCTCTTCAGTCAAACTCTGTTGTACAGCAGGGAAATGACCACTTGCAACCTTGATCCATGTTAGGTAAATCCAGCCAGGTGAGATTAACTTCTTACCATAACAGCTGCCATGCCTGCTCCAGCTTTTATCAACACCCATGCACACGCACATCTTTACTGTTTTTTCTGTTCTGTGCAGGCAAATCTCAGGACTGTGGCTCACTAAATATTACATTACTGCTCATTTGGCTTCACAGATGCCCACTATAGGCACTACATACTACACAAATACTACCTGTCTATTGTGTGTGAAGTACATGCACACTGTCCTAGCATCTTCAAATGCTCTTAACCAAATTGCTAGTTAATCCTTAAACATTCTGGTTTCTTTCTACGTATTTTTCCACTTCTTTCAGCAACTGATTAATTTTTCCACTGATTATACTGTTACAATAGTTTTCAGAGTACAGAAAAAGATTAGATGCCAACATTACTTTAAAAACCATAAATCCTTCTTCCATTCAGAGTCTTTGAAGCAGTATCTTTAATAATACTACAGTTAAGAGATCGGTAGAAGCCCATCTCCATGAAGTATATATTTTCTGATCTCGAGGGCACAAGTTATGCTGATAACGAAATCAGAATACTGCTTCTGTGCTATTCAAGTTGATAGTTTCAAATCTGTTAATAACTTAATATGGGCAAACGTATGACCATTTCTGAAATATTTTTTAAAATATTTTTAATTTCAAAGGATTCCTCTGTTCTTAAAAAATCATCTGGTACTTATGCCAAATCTCTCTGAGCATTATGAAGACATTTAGGCCACGTAAGTGGGGGAAGGTGATGCAAATACACTGCAAATTTTTCTAGCATTTTCCCTAAGTTACCTACTAGAACACGTTGCAACTTAAAGACCTGAAGATTATGGCTATAACATTAAAACACTGGGGTTTTCTTTCAAAGACTGTGACCCCTCACAGGTATTAGCAATTTGTTTTGTGAGCAGCTGTTACAATACCCCTAAGTTCTTTCTGACTCTTACTGTTCTAACACACACTTCCACTAACTTGAAGGAGATTCTATCCGTAGGTGATTAAGCTCTAGGTAAATTCTGGTTTTCTATGGGTGTCAAGAATAAGTGGACAGAATTCCTAGCCTGCCAAGCCAAGCTTTTGTGATAAGGATGCTAAGAAAGAAATCATTATTTTTCAAAAGTGACAAACAAAACTAAGAATTTTGAAAATAGACGGTCCCCTTCTACACTGTTTTCAGCAATTGACTTATGATAATTCTACATTTACAGTAAAGGCCTCTCCTGTCATTCTTATCGTGCATGGGAAGACATAACAGAAATGGAAGAAGGAGAAGTTACCCAAAACTCACACTTGAATATTCACACAGATGTGCAACCCAATGTGATAAACGATGAGCTATGTGTGCAGACACACACACAAGTCTGTTTGCGAAACTCTGAATTTGGAAAGTTCAGCACAAAGTCAGAGGCCTCTATAGTTATTTGAACTACTGTTTTTTTCCAGTAGTGTGTACACAATAAATTGTTTTAAACACTGACTAACCATAGTGAGAAAGCATAGTCACACTAAGCCAAAAGATTTCATAAGTAATGATTCCTTTGAGATAGCAAAGGGGAAAAAAAAAAAAAAAAAGTAGGAACTGAAAAATACAAGAAATCTCCGTTTTCTTGCATGATTTCTGCTGCACTATCAAAAAGACTAACAAAAACAAGGTATTAGTACATCAGCAAGGCAGTGAAGAAGAAATTAACAACAAATGTAAGAAGAGGAAATAATGGGAAACCAGGTTTTCTCAGTAATTGTACCCTAAGAACCAGAATTTTGATGTTTTACTCATGACACTTCTAAGTAATAAGAAAATAATGATCTCTACAAGAGAAGCTAAAGTAGTGCAGTACCCCAACATACTCCAAGGTTATACCTGTTGCATTTGCTGTTAGAAGCTGATAAAACATAACCTTCCAAAATTTGAAACTTACAAGCATATTTTCTAGTTAAAATTCCTGGACTGCCCAACAAAGAAACTTTGTTTAGAGACACTAAAGACTTTTTTGAAGAACTCCCTCTGCCCCCTGCCAAAACTAAAAAGTACCAATTGTAGTAGCCATACACAGTGGTTTCAGTGAAATCTTTCTTCACTAGTACTCACAAGGGAATAAACACAGACAATTGCTTTCACTTGGCCAATGTACCTTTTTGCATTTTGACTGTTCTGATCAAGATTCCTTCCAAAACCAGAGCAGTCATAAGATTTCTTTTTGCACATTCTAGTACTAGATTTTGGAAGAACCTGAATTTTATGTGAATGCACAGGATCAGTGGAAAGCCATTTTGATGATCACAGATTGGAAAGACTCTGCTTCAAAGAGGTGGCTACATGTGAGAGATGCCAGATAAAGATAATACTCAATAAATAACATCTGCTAAGATCCAAAGTTTCTAAATTAATGCAGTAGCTTTATTTTTCTTTATTTCTCTTTACCTTCAGTACAAAGTAGGTCCATGTCATATTTTCTAGCAGAGAAATATGCATTGAATTTTAGGTATGATTCGTTTTAACATGAGAAAAGGCATACATACATGCACTCATTTTCCACACTTAGAATGTGAGGCCTGTATTATAAAGAGAGACAACTTTTCTGAAACCCCCTACCTATCACTTTAGCAACTATTACTATTAGTTTTGATTTCTTCAAAGAATAGAAGTTGGATTTAAACTGTGTTAGCACTGCATGAAGATTTGGAAAAGAGTCCGTCCACTTAGCCAAAACTAGAAACAGTACATACATGGTAGAGTACCAGACTTATACACAGTGAATCAGTTTAAAGGAAAAAAAAAAAAAAGCCTAAGTGCAATTTACAAAGGCCACATTCTTTTGTTTGCATGCTATCAGTATAAAGAAATAATGGAATTATTACAAGAGTCTCTTGCTAGAAATGGCAGAGCACTTTGAACAAGTTTGATTTACACAGAATTTCTTCCCCTCTTTTGAAATACATGCTTAAAAAAAGCCTCACAATTAGCACATTGTACACATTTTGCTAGGTTCTCAGAGATCAGGAACTGTTTCTGGAAAGACTCACTCCAATTTGGCAAACAATTACAAGCACACACTACACCAAGGTACATTGAATGCTTGGCTTCTGTGAAAGTACAGAAACATGTGCTTACCCACAGTTAAGGTCAATACGTAAACCTATTCAGTTATAATTTTAAAAGTTAATTTAAAAAAAAAAAAAAAAAAAAAAAAGACAGCAAGGGAAAGGACCAGAAGTCTAAAAGGCAGAGAACATTACAATAGCCGAGTGGAAACAAATGAGATATTATAACCCGGATGCAGTCACAAGACTATGTGTAACTCTGTTACTGATAAACACCAATAGCTTCTGGTGAAATTAGTTCTGTGTGCTACTTCAGTAACAGTATAAAGAAGCATATTCAAAAGCCAATGAGCACAAAGAAAACATAGTCATGACTATTCACAATAGTGAATTCTGTACTAAATGTGTGAATGGGACATGAGTTAAGCAAAATACAACCAGCCTCCCTTTGCTTGGGATCTTTGTAGTAACACAAGCCAAGCAATCTAAACAGAAAATGTCTGTCTGTGCTAGGAGGGGAAGAAATAAAACGCCACAAAAACAAAAACTGCTTTCCTCATTGAAGAATGGTAACTGTGGACAACATTTGGCACCACAGGTTCAAAGGGCTGTTTTATCTGCATTGGAAGTACAGAGCCAGAGATTTTACAGTATTCCCATCTCCATGCTATTGCTTTTTGTGCTTTTAATGGCATTTAAATTATAGACCTGCTGCAGCCATGTAGTCAAAACACCACATCACCCGATGAGACACTGTATTATAAAGTCAGTGTGTCTGTGTTTTAACTGTTCTTTCATATACTGTACTTCTCATCAATCACCCTCTTTCTCTGCCAAAGAATAGATAGAAGAGACAAGTCTATCTTTAGACTGCACTGAAATTTCTTCCTCAGATGGCTGCAATACTTCATTCATCACAGCTAATGCTCCTGTTTACACCAATGAAATTTTTAGAGGTACAAATAGTACAGAGCTAGATAAAAAAAAACATTCATGGAGAATTTAATATGAAAATATAGGATATGGTTAGGGAATCAGATAGAAATAATGCACTTTAAACTAGATCAGATGTCCTCAGCCAGCTCTACTTGAAGTATTTTTTAATCTAAGGAAAAATTTTCAAGATTTCACTATTTCCTGTTCTCTGCAATATAACATGTGTGTAGTTCATCACTCTGAACACTCAGACCCTCAAGTTAGCATTTCAAAGTATTCACACTAAGAAAAAAAAATTCACATGAAGTTACAGTCAGCTAACTTTATTCTGTATTCACTTATTTCTTATTTCTAATGCTATATAGATTTTTGCTTATTAAAAGCATAGTCTCACCTCAGAAGAGCTAAATATCAGGAATCCATGAAGTTTTTTTGACCATGTTCTAAACTTGCCAAGATTAGCTAGGGCAACTGAACATACTCAACAGTTCAACTAAACTTTTGTTTCCACCGGGTGGGAGGGAAGAGAAAAAAAATTAGCCTGCAATTTTCTTTTGAAGTGTTGAAATGATTTTACTTTTATTCCCAAATGAGAAGAGTATTTTTTATTTTAAGGGTGACCTAGCTTCTTTATGCCTTTTAATTTTTCCCTCCAATGTAATGTCTTTTATTTCCCCCCGCACCCCATTTTAAATGTCATCCAAAGCTACAATGATTTGGCATTGGATAGCAGATTATGAAAGCAAAACAAAACTCCCCCCAGCTATTCACTCACCCCTTCTCACAGTCATACAACAAAATCGCCACCACACTATAGGCACTGAAGAAAGTTATGCAGACATAAGTAGATACCAAATGTAATTTTTTTCTGAAGTGTCAGTAGTAAGAGAGATATATGTATTATTCCTGACCTTTAGAAGAGAAAGCTCAGAGCATCCTTTGGATGTTCTTTTCAAGCAACTGATGAAAACATGTAGAAGCAGATCTTTAGTCTTGAGCTGTCCAAAATATCTTTATCAACAGAACTGCCTCTGGAGCAGTTCCATCAAACCACATTGACATATACTCAGAATGACTGAAATCAGACACACTCCTGAAATAAGTGAGGTCCGAAGGGATCTCACCTAGTCCAATGTCCTGCTCAAAGCAGAGCAAAACCTGACATTTCCCTGTGCTAGATGCCTTGTCCCATCAATTTTTAAATATCACCAAGAATGGAGATACCAGCCCCCGCTGACACATCAGTAATAATCCAAGGCAAAATTTTAAACATTTGTTTAATAATAACTCTACATATAGGCTTACATTATCAGTCAACGACTAAAGTGGAAGAGCATCTAGATTTTAGTTATAGCATTCAACTGTTCTTCATGACTTATGATCTCCTTGCGTAAAAAGAAATAGTTGTGGTATGTCAGATACAGCCCCATAGTAACTCTTGGTAAATGCTCTCAATTTAGTCTAGACCACTACATCATGGTGTGTTAAATGCCTTAATGATCACTGAATCTAGCCATGCATGATGCTTTGAAGATACTTTCATCATTTTAATCTGATCACATTCATCAATGCCTTATTAATATTTAGTTTCTTTTAAACCAATGTCATTCACTAGAACTGCCTCAAAGGCTCTTCAGAAGTTGGTGCAGTCAGCCTGGACTGGATTCATTCCAAGTACTGATGGTTTGTTCTGACCATTTGATCTGAAAATCCTCTTTGCACAGAAGCTGAATTTCCTAAATTCAACTTGAAAAGTCAACATAAAAATTCCCATTTAACTTCATTGAGAACAAAGTAAAGTAACATTAGGCCTTTTTGAAAACCTACCCTGAAGACATACGGTTTAGCCCAAAGCTAACCCTGGAACAACTCACTGTTTATAACTGAATATAACAAACCTCCAAAACTGTCTATTAAAAGATACTAGGTTTGATTACTTAAGAACTGGAGATCTTCTACATAGAGTTTGCATCTTGGGGTGCAGTTGATAGTGAAAAGATGTGGTGTTACATGACAAAGACTTAATTCATGCTTGACTGCTACCTGGCTGCAATTTGTGTTTTGGGTATGAAATGAAAGAGCTTACTAGAGAAACACTAGAATACCTTCCCCTCTATCCTTGCTTTGAACTGCAAAATCAGGCCCATTTTGAAACTTACTGATGTGTCCCTGTTGGCTTCATCAATAGAAATTCACTATTATGACAGAATAGTGAGAGGACTGAGAGGACAAACCAAAACTAATGAGAATGATCTGTACACTCTGTATCCCTTTTTAAAAATCACGAGTTAGACTATATGTTTCTATGATTGTCAGGAATATTAATAATTATGTATATTCTGTTTTAAACCTTGTTATATACTTATTTTCATATCCTCTTCCATTTTAAATCCAAGAAAAATACCATTTATTATTCAATTTAAGGTGTATCAAAATGAAATGTGTATACTACTTTTTCAATACATGCATTCTTCGATACTTGTACAGAAAGACACAAAATTAAATGCTTACATCAGTAAATATTCAAGCAGATATTATTTATGGAGTGCTGAAGGAAACAAATCTTTACAAAAAATTGCAAAAATATTTTGGTTTGCTTCTCAACTACCTAGAAAGTTTTTGCTCTGGGAGGTCCAACAAACAGACAAAAATATTTGATGTTGTAAAATAATATTTCACTCTACCACCAAAAAAGTGTATTATGCTTGTGACTCAAAGACCACTCTTTATTCAGATCTGCTTACACTCATTAATGTTCACAGTGACCAAATTTTGAATTTCCTGATGACATATTTCTATGTGTTCATTTGTTTTAAGTATTTCAGATATATTTGCCTGTTTTCTCTAAATAAATTCTTTGCCTTCTTCCATTTTTCAACTTGCATGCAAGGGTAGCACAACAGTCTGTAATACCCAATTTGTATATTCAAAAATCCAGTCATACATATTTAATAATTTCTTGCATAGTCAAGTAGCAAGCATGTATATTCAGAGACACATAATGGCACAATGAAATAAAAACTGTCCACTCTTGAGTTTTTCACTGCTTATCATCACTCCAATGTGTACAGTTGTAGAGAGACTTGTAGCAGGGTTACTGTACCTATGATTTTTTAAAACTATTGTAGATTCAGTGATATAAAAATCAAACAAATTAGAATAAAATTTAAGCTACCACAGTAGATAGATTTTCCATATCAGTTTAATAATTACTTTTATAATCAGAGAATTTGCCATATATACTCTCTAGAGTGAACATGAAATTAGCATAATCTGTGAACTATTTTGCTGAGCTCATTGAGACCTCTCTTTTGAAGCTGCAAATTTTGACACACATTTTTAATGATATATCTGGCAGTTAAAACATTATCAGCTTTCACTGTTAAGTATCTAAGTACCTGTGTCTGATTTGAAAGAAGTATGGAGACCCATAATTCAGGAGGAAAGAAACCAAAATCAACCCCAAAAATATTTCTCAAACCCATAGAAACATCAATGCTTGCATTCTGGTCTTGAAAAAAATGCCTCTATTACCTGATCTAGGGCAAGCATTCTTTTCCAACATAAGAGAACCAGGAAATAATGTGAATACAGTATGATGAAAAAGCCAAACCTAAATAGAATCACATCTCAAGTGAATATCCGTGACAAGTTTAACAAGAAATTACATAAACAGTGCACTGAGTTACCTCCAGTTTATAATTACCAACTTGTCATAAACCACAGACGCATGAGCCCTTGTGATGCAATCTACATTGCCACAGTTCACAAGGGGATAGCTCCCAAGGCTATTATTTCCCTTCTTGCAGTGCATTTTTGCAACATATATCTGAGTTTTATCATTGGAGTCCAGCTGGAAGCACGTTTCTGTTGCCAGCTAGTATTCCCCCACAAACTCTTCCGCCCCCATGAAGGGGAAAATGTAGGACAGTGCTGCAGTGGCAGGAGAAAAATCAGGGAAGGTGAAGGGAAGAAATACACAATCAGAAACAGTAGCTCTACCAGACCTGTATTAAGCAGCATCCATCTTAGTCATAACAGCTCTTCAACTGCATCTCATCATAAGCTATTGCACACCACACCTCTCAGAAGAATAGGTATGTTTTCCGTATTTCTGGACTCTCAGTCTCATTTTAAGTAAGCAACATTTGTTCTCCTTCACTGTCTCAAATTAATGAACAAAAAAGTCAAATGAAAGTCAGCAAGATTCATACTATAGCACATATTTACAATTAGTTTTACCAGGTATCCCTAAAGGCATCTGAGAAAGGAGTAACTAGATTATTTTCAGTTACCTGATCTTCTGAATAGTACACAAAAAATGTCACTGTAAAGTTTCAGTAATAAAGCAGACTAACAACATAAGCAGGTGAAAATGGATAAGGAAACTCAAAACACACAGTTAACTCTTTCCAAAGTCAATTAAAAAGGAAAATCCCTCCTTAGAAAATCCCCATCTAAAAAGGAAAATCCTCCTTGAAGACAGGCTCTAGTTGGCATACTTGGGGTAAGAAAGCTGCATAGCACTTTTTCAGGTTCAACTTTGCCTATAATTGAGGCTTAAGACTCCCATATGTTGAAGGTGGATTATAACATTATCAAAATAAAGCTTATGAAATTTTGTTTTGCTTTGTTTTTAAACACAGGAGGAAAACTGCCTTGAAAGTTATAGGTTAACCCCACTAGTAATTCTCTGTGTTAATAATCTTAACACAAGAAATATCTCTCAGAGCTGTTTCCCATCATTTTAACTCCAGAAAAGATCTTGTAAGGTATAATAAACCTCCCATTTTCATCTGGGCCATCCAACTACTTGCTGGCAGAGTAATAAATAGAAATAAACTTTGTAATTTGGTACATATGAATATTATTTTCTTTTATGTTCTCAGGTTTACTTTCAGTGTGGGTTAGTTAAAAGCTAATTTGCATTCTAAAAATCCTTCTCAGACCTTCAAATGCATATGCTAACATTTTCACCTATCAAAGTCATATGCTTAAATAATGGGTTCATACATTAGATGTCTAGAATTAACAGCTGAAGCTAAACTCTTTGATAATGAAGACAGACTTTGTGGCTCTGGTTTACCTGTTAAACCTCTTCCTGAAGAGCTATCCAGCTGGAGAAAACACATCTTGCATACAGATTTCTTGGCTATGTCATGTCACATATCACCCAGGAGCTGTCACTTCAGCAGAAGGAGCAATATCAAGTTAGGCTTAAGAATAAAGTGGAACACCCAGCAAAGAATATATTAGCCACCTGATTAAGGACAAGAAAAGTCAACCAAACCCCTACAATCATTATATCCATTTTCTAATTGTAGGCAGAGGGGAGGGGAAGCCCTGAAGATAGAGGAACCAAAGGACCGAAGTTAAAGAAATAATAAATGTTGCAGTTATCTTCCAAACATCTATACCCAAAATATCCATAGAGATTTATATCTAGGCAGCTATATATATAGTGCTTAAAGAACTGCATACATAAAAGGACTCTCAGAAGTCTGCAAGTTGAAGAGAGTGCTCCTAAATTAGGTGGAGGCATAGCAAGACTCGTAGGCCTAGAACTGCAGCCTTGAAACTTCAGATTTAACGTTGCTGCCATTACAGCAATATGACCAGGAACTCTCTCCTGGAGTTTGGCCCTGAAAACACTCTTCTCCCAGTTGAAAAAGAAGCAGGCACTTTTACTGCCTCCCTCTCAAGGAATACCTTACCCACCCAGCTTTACCAATGGAATTTTGAACCCAATTCTCCCCCCTACCTATGACCGCATGATCTGACAGAGGTATGCTCTCAAATGCCTCCTCAATACACTTTCACAATTTGCAAAGAGCAGGTAAATGTTCAGTTGGCAATAGAGAATATGCTTAGCTACAGCTTGGTAATTGAGACACCAACTTCCCTCATTTTTAGGATTTGCTCTAATGACTGTACACAGGATTGGAAAGCGCAGGGGAAGGCAAATGCATGCTCCTTCAGCCCATTGTGTTAGACCTGCTGAAGTGAGGCCAGTAGGGCACTTTTGCAGACGGGTGCTCAGCACCAGCCTGGCCTCTGCAACAGAGAATTCATCTGGCAGATATTTTTGTGGCCAGAGACTTTGGGCACCTCCGTAGTGAGACAAGCACTTAAGAGGGTGTTTTGAGGACTGAGATTTTGAATTTAGGTACTATGCACTAGTTAAGCACCTAAGCCAGCTGTGGAACATATTTAAGCAAAACAATGCAGCTTGATGAGGTTTACACTAGGCTAATTTTGTAATGGTTGTTTTAAACGCCTACTAAAAATTATTTGCATAATGTAAGTGTGATTGGAAAATTCATTCTGTCTTTTCTCATACAATCAAATGGCTCTCTGTATTTTTGGGAAGGTCTCTGGATTCTATAAAAACCAGAAATAGAAGATGCATTTACAATTGTGAAAGGATTTGTTTGCACGTTAGCTTCAGTATTACTTTTTCTGAGTTTAGTTTTCATATCACACCATTTTAATTTTCAGTATGCCAACAATGTACAGACATCATCTGGGTGGTGAAAGCTAGGGGCAGTTTAACTGCTTTATAGGTACTCTGCTGGTTGGCATTGTGTGCATGTGCAAGGCAGTTTGATGTTGATACTTAGACTTGATTGGCAGCAAAACACTTTGTTTAAAACAGAAGAATTTCTAAATTCACTGAACTTAAATCTTGGCAAGTGAAGAACTGAATGACAAATACCACAATACCTAAGCATAAAAGCATTCCATGTAATATAAGGCATCAAAAGGAAACAAAATAGGATCTTGCTAGCATTTGAGACCAGAGACCAGTTTAACTCCTTGACCATGCAGGATGACAAGACATTTGTTATGTAACAGCAACTTCAGATGGTGTTTTTAAATCCTGCCATCTTTTCACCAAAGAACAGAAGATTAGCTTCTACAGATTCTGAGAGACAGGGATTGGAGCCAGCAGCAATATTTAGCACAGAGTGACTGATTTCTGGCACCATCTAGTTTCTCTGCATCGGGAATCTGGCAGGCTGGTAGATGCTTTTCAAAGACGCTGATTGAATAGTTGATACTAGTACTACACAAAGGTTCAAAATGGCACAAGAAAGAATGAGAAAGAGTAGGTCCCAAACCCCAAGACTATGTTAATTTTTTCTTTTCTTTTTATAAATAAAGATAGTGGGAGGAAAATCGCGGGACAAACATCAAATCTAAGAGAAAGCAGACCCTCTCCATCATTCAGCTTCTGACTATGCAGCTCTGACAAACATCTAAGTCAAACATGTTAGGCTCAAAGAAGTCATAATGCAAAGACGACTTAATTCTTAATTTTCATGATACATGATATAATCTGCAAAGTACAGCTTTTTCTGGCCAATAAAACCATCCCTATTTCACTTATAATTGTGAAACTCCAATGAGTCTTTGTAATTATAAAGATAGTGAATTTATACTCATTTGCTACACTTACAAGTTCTGAACTACAGAAACTCCAATTCATCACCACCTGCTCTGTATGAAAAACTGCTGACCATTTGAGAAAAGCAACGATGTCTTGTTGCTGAATGTCAAAATGGAATCAGTTGATGATATGTACAAGCTTTGAATGCAAGTGCATTGTAAAATTTTGCAGAAGCATATTTACTCATCAGCATAAAGACATGTTTACAGACTTACACCATGGGAAACCAGAAAGGAAGGCAAGTAAGGTTGGTTTATGTCCTCAGTAGAGGAGGAAAGGGTGGGGAAAAAGAAGGCGGGGGGGGGAAAGCTTACTGGACTATATCAGGCAAGAAAGCATACTCTCTCCAATTTGGAACCTTTTTTCAATTTGCACAGTGAAACTTTCTTTCCATTTGTCTGAAATCACCTGGAATACGCTTTAGGAGCTACTCCTGTCACATTTGGTGTACTCAGCATAGGCTCAATCAAAGCAAGGATTCTGAAATGCATGACCAACCCAACCAGATTTCTCATTTATTTGGTCTTTTCAGCTACATGCATGCACAGCTACCGAAATAGAAAATTAGCTATGTTTACACACGGCTAATTCATAGGAGTTTCCTAATGGATAAAATGGAACATAGTTACATGCTTTTTCCTACAACCCACTTAACATGATATTTCTCTGCCTCTTCCTCAGCAGCTTGACTTAACATAGTCTGCATAGACACATTTTCTCAGTGAAAAGGTCTAGGGTTATTCTGCTGTTGATTCATTCATGATCAGCCTTTGTGTTTTGTGATTTCATCCAATAACTGAAGTGCAGATGCAAGGGAGACATAGTTGCCTATTCATTTTAATCATATTTCAAAGGTTTTCCTTTAAGGAGTCTTACATTCTCTTCTGCCTAGATATTTAGGGTTTTTTAACTACACATTTTCCACTACTTTTGATTGTGCAAGGCTGTGAAGGACTATATATTTTCCACAGCACAGGGACAGCTGAAGCCTGGACATCAGCAAGTCAATATTTGGTGTGGCATGAATAAGAGTATCCAAGCGGGAAAGAATTTCAAGATTTAGATCTGAGTACGAACTCAAATGAACCCAATCTGAACTGGAGGCAGAAGTCCAAACTGAAGTTTGAAACCACCCTCAAAGTTAGCACCTGTTTTTTGAAGACACATTAAGCTCATTGAACAGTTACAGATCAAAATGAAAGAGCAAGTAAAACAAAATTAGGTAGTGGGAGCAAACCAGAGAACACATTCCTAAAGGGGAAAGGAAAATCGAGATACCTGTCAACAGCCTATAACTCGGATGTCTGTTAATGGTTTTATATTAAGTCATTTGTTATTCAATTGTATTACTACAAAGTGCGAGTATCTACATAGTTTGGATGAGCGACAGGTACCAGAACAAAAGAATCTTAGGCTATTGCCTAGTATTCATCATTTAACACATTTCTGTGACATTCTTGTACTTAGATTGAACTTTTCAGCAATGCACAAAAGAAATTACTGGAATTACTAGCAGAAATTCCGCCTGAGTGTCAAGGGAAGGAATCTTTTAAAATTCCTTGGTCCTTTTGAAATTCCCTGCATGCATTTCAGGGTTATATTGTTTTTAAAAGCCTGGTAGGTAATTCTCTAGAAAGTAGTAAAGAAGTTTCATTAAGCACTTCTCCCTTCCTTTTTCCTAATAAGCTACCCTGATGCAGAGTGACTTGCACATGTGTAAACACACACATACACACACATACAAGCTCTTGGCTGCCTATGTTTGTGCCAATTTGTTTTAGTGGCAGCATGCCCAACCTGAAATTGTCTGCCCCATAGCTCCAAGAAAAATGCTGTCATGGGTTTGATTGAAGATGTTAAGGCACTGCTCATGTCCTAGTTCTAGAAGGCAGATTTGCTGGTTTTCTTCTATATTAAGTTAGATTTCCTGACACACTCATATGCAAACCTCCCCTGTAAAAGAAGTCAGATGTGACCTTCCTCTGTCCTGTATTCTCATGTGCCAGTAAAATAAGGTTTAAACTTAGCAAAAAAAAAAAAAAAAAAAAAAAAAGAAGAAGAAAACAACATGGAAGAAAACCCACATCCAGCAAGTACTGGGTGTATTTGAATATTTTCAGAAAACATTTATACTATGCAGGTAATCCAATGTAATCATAAACAGCTGAATGAGATTCTGATCCTAACCTTCAGGTACCCAAAATAGGTGCTTGAGAGTAAGCATTGGAAAGAAGACAAAGAACAGAGGAGAGGGGAAAAGTGTTAAAAGTATTACAGGAATGGGGTAGTGTTACCCTTATTTTTGATATTCAGGAGGAGTTTGTCATGACTACAGTAGCCCACTCCCTTTTTACACTGAATAATTCCCAGAAGTTTTATATCAGCACATCTCAGATACACATATTGAAGACTTGACTTTCTAATCCTGCAAGTGTGGGTAGAGAGCAGGAAAGGGAGAGCAAGAAATACCAGTATGTTTCCCCTCCCCTTTGGCCTCACATTACTGGACGATACTTCTCTTTTACTCCAAATACTTGAGGAATTCACTGCCTCTGCAATAGAGGGAGAAGAGTTAAAGAAGACAACCAACTCGCATATGCATCATAAGTTTTTTTATTTATTTAATAATTTAAAATATATTTTATATGTATATTTCTCAAATAGCAGGGGTGAAATTACAGTTCTGGAGGAAACAAGAAGTGACCAGGATTTGTCACTGTTACTGCCCCATTAAATGGATTCTATATATTAGAGAAGAATCTAGACCTCAGAAACCATTTGTCTTCAATTTCCTTCCAGTTTTTGCCCTAGGAGAAATGGGGCAAATTGTTAAGTATTTCAGCTGCCCTTTATTCTTCCTCACTTCACTGTGTCTTACATTATATTGGCAGTGCTGTGAACAGTGTATGATAATACTGAGCTCTTACGCAAGACACTCAGAGTAGACCCTCATAGGCCAATTAAGCATGATCCACATTTCACAAGAAGAAAAATAATTTCCAGAGACATGAACAGACTGGTTATATTCTTTCTTTGGTCATATCATATTCTTACTTCCATCCTATTTACTATGTTATTTCTTCCTCAGTCTCATATTCCATGTCCCACAGCATTAAGGGACAGTATTTGGAACCTTAAATCAGTTACAATGAATGGGATGAGGTCAGCCATCAGATCCATGGGACCGGCAAGATTAGAACATATTTACCCCAAGTCCAAGTGCAGTGGCCTATTCAGACAGCTATGCTGCCTGCTAGTTATCAGGTTGAATTGAAAACACGAGTTATATTAAAAGACAGCAAGATCATTATTTCTCCCTTCTGCCCACCTCCTCAAGCGCCTGAGGTCATTTTCCACAACAAAAATGAAAGCCCTTCTTGGAAGTGTTTTTGTGCTAAACAGCGGTGGTTAATTTCTTGCAACTAATTAGTTATTCAAGTGAAAGTATAATGATCCTCCAACATGATTGAAAGTGCTTCAACTGAGTTTCCTGCTAACAGCATACTTCTAGAAATAACACAATAAATCAGCAGGGTTATGGAAATCTTTAAACAAAGCAAGTCTACGACAGGAACCCATTAAAGATATAGCCATGTAATATTTATGTACCTAGCTGACTTATGCTTTTAACCTAGCACTTTCAGCTATAGCTTTTTAGCACCTGGGTCATATTCACTAAGAATGAAATTCACCCTATCCGCTAAAAGCCAGCATAATGTCTCTGTATTAGGTGTTTGGAGTATAGAGTTACCATAGGACTTAAGTGATGGAGCCTTCCCACCAAATGGAATTTCATGCAGATTTTTCTAAAGAAAAATACATACAAAACACCTTTAAGCAGCACAGAAATTTTAACGTGAGCCTCAAACTCCCTGATTACCCTTAGCAAGAAAATCAGTAGGTACCTAAACAAGAAAGGTTTCATAAGCTCAAGGAGGTATTGATGCAGAAAAAAACTTCACAGAACAGCTGATGTCACCTATGATTGTCCAGATTATGATTTGTTGATTAGGAGTGGTTACTGAGATGGTAACAACAGATCTCTAAAGCATTTTAGAGAAACTGCTGACTACATAAAATGCCATTCACTTACTCCAAAAATTATTAATTCATTACAAGTCAGGTGTTTAAAAGTATTAAATACTGCAGAAAAGCAAGACCCAGTAGTATAGAAAAACATTTTGATTATGTTTGAGCCTTCTGGATGTTACAGATGTACAAATATGATGCCCTCAAATCTCCAAAACAAAGAGACATTTCCCTTTCTTCCATCACATTAAACTATAGCTGCATGTGTGTTTACATGTATTTCTAAAACACACATATGTGTATGTGAAGCAGAAGGAATGGTTTAATAATCTCTACTTAATTTGACTATACATGCTTTCCCTCCTCCCACTCACTCATTTACTCCATTGCCAATCTCCCAGTCAGTCTTCCCACAGTTTTGAGTCAATTTGAATTCATAAACCTGTGTCAGTCAAGGTCCCAAACATTATTTCCTGGCCTACCCTTCCTTACTGCAGCAGATGGCTGCAGGAAGGGAAACATCACTGCTGTGGGGCTGCAAAAGGGAAACTTCAGGAAGGGAAGTAAGAACTGCAGTTTCCTGGGACTCTGGGAGGTGGGAGGAAGCAAGAGGGTTATAAGAAATCATCAGCAGAAGGGGACTGAAGGACAGAGAAAAGGAGACCAAACATCACTCCCCCTTCCCAATAAAATCATCTTTATTCTCACCATAGGTTTTTGGGCCAATGACCACTTTCAACTCACACTTTCTGTTGGAAAAATAAATTAGGGGTCCAGCTTAATTTTGTCAATAGAAAGTTTAAAGTGGTCACTGGAGCACAAAGAGCTTTTCAAAAGGCAGCTGAGCCTAACAGGGACAAGGAGGAGGATGTCAAGAAAGTCACAACACTACAGGAAGATAAAAGACATTAAGGGTGCACCTTTTTTCAACAATAAAGATAAGAACGGTTATAAACAGTTCCTGCAATCTTGTATCTATTTATTGTGGGCTATTTTTCTTTAGAAGAATATGTATTACTTAAAAATACCTTTGCCAGGGCAGAAAATAAGTAGTTTGTGTGTGTTGGTCTTTATAAAAAAAAAAAAAAAAAAAAAAAGAACAGAACAGAGTAAACAAACTAGGCATTTGCTCCCTGAGTACATGGGATTATGCTTCGCATTTGTGCTGTAAATCATTGGATCCAGTACAAGTAATTGTACGGCAATGGGGTTTGCTATGCTAAATATTTAAACTGTGTGCCCAGTCCTTCAAAGTCTGAGCTTACTCTGTGTTCAGAGCTTTGTAGGGTTGAGTCAATAGCATATTTGTTTTGAATGATTGTTCCTAGATAGCTAACAAAACTCTAGAACTTGTTTACATCATTTAACATGCCTAAAAGCTTAGCTCAAGACACTAAGAAAACCAAAAAACCCCAAGCTAGCAGAAAAATGCAATTCTTTAGAATGGTCTCTGCTGTTGAAAATAAGTTACACCATCAAAAGGCAAAAAGAAAGTTTGGCCAACTCTGGACCAAAACCTATTTTGTTTCTAAACTGAAGCAATGACTGGCATAAAAAGATTTCAAGGAATTTCCTCTCCTCCCTGAAGATAGCTATGAGCCTTTCTACTATGCCAGAGTGCATGTTGTAGTGATTGCAAGATAGGTGTGTCTTGTGGGTCCTAAGCAGTAACCTTTATTTATCAGAACATACAAAATGTGATGGAGAGTCAAAGTGAAGCAAATCAGGCAATTCCATCAATCCTATGAAAGCTTTGTTCCTGTCAGAGCAGTACGTTTAAGCTCTAGTAAACAGATGTGAGATCAGCTGTTTAGCAAGTGCCCTTCTACTATTTTCTTAATTTGTACCGATATCTTAAGAACAAGGTTTCTCTAACATTTACACACAGACACCCATGGAGTGTTCAGCGTACTCTCAGAATTGCGTTAGAGGTCTAACTTCTGTAAAGTATGGTGATATTTTCAGAAACAAAGATGAAGCATAACCTCTCATCTGTTTCAAATTACACATGAAAAATACTGAGTATGCTCGCAACAAATAGATTTGCATGCAGAAATTTCACAAAGAAAAAAAATGCAAGACTGCCAAAACACAGCTACAGCAAAGGAAATAATGCAAACAGGTGATGATTTATCATCCTTACACATTTTCAGAATCACATTCTAACTGAACATTGTCTGCCTCTAATATCCAGTACTTCGAAAAAGAAACATACTTTTTTTCATATCTACATGCTATCTAGAAAGCTCCTGATACTTAATCTGAAAGCAGACAGAACTCAGAAAGGTGTCTCTTCCAGTGAAGACACAATTTCCCCTCTAAGGGCCTGGGGCAGCGTGCCTCAAATGCTAATAGCTTGAGTTGTGTGCAATAGCCCTATATTGTTTACATAGCACTTCACATGTTCAAAGCACTATGAAATATCAGCCATCACTACACTTTTATGAGGCTGTAAGTGTTACCCACTAAACATTAGGATTCAAATGACTTGCTCTTGATGAAAAGAAACTTTGTGTAGCAGGACCATAATTATTTGAATTTGGTAATTCTCACAGTCCATTCTTATGGTGACTCAGAAAGAAGAGGGGGATGGGATATTAAAGCCAGTTGCAAATGCACTCTGCTCTGGCAGTAAGATACAGACACATGGAGAATCCCTAAGCTAACTTGTACTCAAGCAGCACCTTCTCTAGTAACTTCTAAAAATAATTAAAAATCAAAAGCACAAACTAAATGAAACATTTTAAAGAGCCCCCAAACATGTTTTCCTGAATATATGCATCTTATATAGTCACTGTGAAGAACCCAAGAGACAACATATAAACTGTACTGAAATACTCCAGAAATCCAAAGATGGGGAATTCCCATTCATTCCAAGGCAGTTTGCTTTTCCTAGAACCAAGGAGATTAGTAGGCAAGTTAAAAGTAATCAGCCCATTTCCTGCAGGTAAAGAACCGCAATCTATTCTCTACCACTTGACTACAGTAGGACTCAACTTCTAGAAATATAGAATATTTTTAGTCGCCATCTTTATATATTCATTCTATGAAAATTCATTTGCTATGCTGACATTTGTAAGTCTAGCCTCCAAATATCAAGTCTATGTTCCCATAAAGTAAATACAAAAGACAAAGGAGATGTTGAAAGATAAACCAACGAATCCACAGTCTTGATACACATGACAACCAAATAAATGTTTGACATAAATGCCTAACAGGATACATCTGAAAATTCTTCTCTTTATAGCTGAAAACACTTCATGCAAAAATACAGATTGAAGACAGAATAAGAAAACTCTTATCCTCTGCCTTTCTATCCAGCTCCCATCGTATCATACAATGTTGTCTTTTCCACATCTTACATTTTAACTTGTAGGGTCTTGGTTTCCACACGCACCATATGTTTTCTGAGCACAGCTTCACAGTTATTTGCCTTAGAATCTTGCCTGCAGGATCACATGGGAAATAGATCATAGTACTAAGACAAAAATGTAGGCTGCTACACATAATCCAGATTCATGAAATAAGAAAAGGATGCCTGTTTAAGGCTATCACAGGAAAGGGGAGGGTAAGAAATTCCCTTCAAAGGCACTAATGAGTAGAGAATTGCTAACAGAACCTCTTGTGTTTCAGCTGAGTTGATCACGTTGCTCTTAATATTTCCCCCTCTATTGTACAACTTCTATTTGACATTTTTTGCGTATAGGCCACACAAAACTATGCCAGACAGTGTTTGCAGTTTCTACTGTTTTGACTTACATTGCCTGAAAAGTTGAATTACTGAAACATTTCACAAAATATTAAAGTTTAAGCATGATGTCAGTAGGTGAGCATTACTTCATGGATATTAATGTAAAAAGCAGTTACTATACTCCATCTACTGATCTAAAGAACAGATGTTTGCATATGATTTATGGACACTGAAATATGTGCATATCTTCCATAAATAGTAATGTGTTCCAGTAACAAAGAGTGGGGAGCTGTCATCCAAAAGGCTGGGAAACTGCAGGCAGTATTAGAATTTTTTCACCAATTTCTTGGCTTCAAATAAAAAGCAAAGCTTATAGGTCCAGTGCTGCAATCCTATATGTTGGAAAACTCTTACAATTTCAAACAGGACTAACAACATGAAGTAATAAATTGCAGAGTCAGGCCTAATAGGTCATATATAGAAGTCTATTTAGAACACATGAATGCAACTATGATTTGTTAAGTAAGAGAAACAATTTTTATTGATTGAGGTACAATAAGTCTAAAGCATTAAGCAAAAAACCAATATTGCCATTGGTATTTTAAAATCAAGTTTTGTTTTGGAAGTGTCTTTAATATCAAAACATTAATCAGGTAGAATTCTAGTGGGCATAGCATAGGTTTGGACTCTGCAATTAATTTATTTCTGAAAGTGCAATCAAACATTTGATTGAACTAATATCACTGCTGCTCCTCACATTTGTTCTGTTCCTAAATTAGCTTGGCTAATCAACATCCCACCTCATAGGCTCTGTTGTAGGCATATAATATTATCTGATGGGTTTACTTTCAACAGCTCAGTCAATTTTTGGACAGCAAACTTACTAAAACGCATAGTCAAAAGATACAAACACATGAACTAGCATACTTGGAGATGTCCTGGTTTCCAACAGAACTCTGATAGGACTCAATGAACTACAGATTGCTCTGTGATGGCTATGCATGTCAAACAAGTTTTGATCTAGTTTAAGAAACTGTCTTGTGGTTATCATTTCATCTCAAAAAATGATTTCTGGTGTGCCAAGGTATTTTCCCCCACTTATTTCACGAGCAAGAACCAGGATGATTCTGCATAACTTCAGATTTCTTCATACCATAATGTACAAGACAGCAGCCTTGTAGAATGCAGAATTTAAACAAGACAATCACAATTTTCCCTGCTGTCTCAGGCTGGCATGCACTGGTGCTTCAAGATGTTATGCAGCTGCTACTTTTCCCTAGAGATGGCTGTACTCCAGTAAATGGTGAAACACTCCGTAAAACATCTTTTTTCCCCCGCAGAGGTTTACAAAGATGTTTCCATAGGTTGAATACAACATAAAAACATTGTGATCGTCTAGTTGGATTTCTTGAAAAACATTGGCCTTAGAGTTACTGCATTAGTAATTAGGAGCCAATGCTATACTCCAACGCACTGCAGAAACAACTGCAATTACTGTTTGTAGAATACATTGAGAGTCTTAGATTACAACGAAGGTTATTTGATTCTGTTCTTGCCATTTTTAGGAACACAGAAGAAATGAACCCTTTCCATTTTGTCAGAAAAAGGACTTCCTCTTAATAGCTGCACATTTTTACTTTCAGCATATAACTCAAAGTCATCCAAGAATAAATTGAATCTCTAATAACTACAGTCAGCTGGATTTAATTCCTTTTGGTGAAAGCACAGCAGTGTCAATACTTACTGAGATTTAGTATTAGTGCTAATTTATTGCAGGTAAAATGTCAAGACAACATGAAAATTTGTCATTGAGAAAGGTTTAATAAAAAAGAGGAACACAAAACACAAAAAATAGAAAAGGCAATAATAACTAATAACTGATCATTCTACTTAACTTTTTTTTCCAGATAAACATCCAGGTGCCAGCTGGTGTAAACGCAGATGCCACTGACGTCAATGGAGCTGTGTCAGTTTACACTAGCTGAGAATCTGATCCCAAGTGTGTTAGTGCCATTTTTAGATACTGCCACTGGAATTCACTTTTGCAACTCAATTAAAAATACATTCACGCATTGCATTTCTTCCTGTCCCCAAGTGTATAACTGGAAGCCTGTTGACAGGCTGTGGGAGAGGGCAAGTGGGAGGTGGAAGTAGCCAACAACTTTATCCATGAGATAACTTTGCAATATGAGCATTAACACTATTGTTCTGCTGTCTTCCTTTCATACAACTGAGTATTTGCCTTCAGAAAGTCTTAACTCCACCTTCCAGTAACAATTCAATGCCAGCAAAAAAGAAACATTGTGTTAGCCATGCAGACTATCTACCATTAAAACAGTAAGTTAACATATTTATATTAGTGCACAGTCTAAATTCTTTTAATGCATCATTAGGGAAATTCTCCAAAATCATAAGAAACCCCCCAAACGCAAGAGCTGTGTATTCACTTAAGTATTTGTTCCTAACTAACCTCACTGCTGTACAAGCAGTGAGAGTGTTGCAAGTACTAAAACAGCTGTTTCAAGTAGCCTGCAAGCCAGACCTGTCTGATATCTATCACTTATATTTCATCAAGCATTTATGTGGGGGAGGGAGAAGGAAGAAGGGAAGAGGTGGGGCAATAAGCAGGGCAGAGCAGTACTTCACAGCTTCAGCCGCCATTTCTAAGTAGGGAGAGGAAGCTTTTATTATTGTGTTACATAAGGCAGCTGTTAAACATGGGTGTACTGTATAACAGTTGCAAGTACTACCCAGTACAGTTAAGTTAACACTAGTCTTTTGATTCAAGATATCAAGGTCAAAATGGAAAAGCTAACTAATTAGAACCAAAGATGCAGTTCACATAGCATTGAAGTAATTGTCTGTTTGTGCAGCACAACACCCATATCTTCAATTTAGGTCAGACCATCAAGAGAAGGAAAAGGACTGAAGACTGAAGATGAGATGCTCTACTTCACACAGTTGCCCTCTGGAAGGACTGGCAAAGACAGTCACTTAAATTAAGTACAGGTCATCAGACAAGATATCTAATCTATTCCTAAAACAGGCAGCTCTAGCAGTCCAAATCCCTATGGCCTTTACAACAACACAATGAACTACTTCCTCATGTATCTCTGTCAATTCACATTAGGTTCCAATTTTTTTTTAAAGCAATATTTCATGTACACCATGACCCTATTGCTCATAGCAAGGAAAGTGCTTTGGTTTATTTATGACCTACTAACCTTAAATAAAAAAAAACATACATCCAATCTGAATGTTCACATAAGCCTTCAGATCTGAAATAAAATTTAAAATAAAACTGGCATTTGTAACAGCTAGCTAAGCCCAGTAAGGGATTTAAAAAAAATAAAAATTAAAACCAGATGAGAGAAGATGAAAGCATTTTTACCCTGCATAACCTGCACACATCAGGAATCAGGGCTAGAGCTCAGGAATACTCTTGTGTTTTTGTACTTACAAGTTTCAGCCCGTTTCAACAGAGGCTAGGTAATCAATGAAATACTGAGGTTTTTCCGTTATGGGGGTGGGCAGGGAATAATAATAATAACCTGTGAAAGTAATTCCTTTTAAGATGCAAGTTCTACATAGCTCCTCTCCTTCCCTTGTACCCCATCATAATTGCCAGGTATCAGCCAGGCAAGACTCCATATTGAAATATGAAGTGACAGACGGAAGCAGGGTATAAAAGCATAGGAATAAATACTGAAATAAATGGCACACAGAAAGAAAACTTATAATAGGAAGGATGTTAAATATGAGTAACCCTAAACCATGAACTCTATTCATTTGTCTAGAACAATATTGAACAGATGCACAAAAGACTACTGAGTTGGGGAGCCTTATTCTTTCTCTCATCATCCATGCTGGTCTAAGGAACTCCTTTCTTAACATCCGTGGAATTAAACTGTGGAAAAGCCAGTAAAAATAATAGTCAGACTTCAGAACTACAGTATTGGCAGCAAATATCACATGCTGCTGTGTCACGGGGGGGAGGGGAGGAAGTGTG
This sequence comes from Ibycter americanus, assembly GCA_035590275.1. Taxonomy (NCBI): domain Eukaryota; kingdom Metazoa; phylum Chordata; class Aves; order Falconiformes; family Falconidae; genus Ibycter; species Ibycter americanus. Next base: position 1,335,070 of record JAVJGI010000032.1, read on the forward strand.
GACTACCACATTTGGTTAGAATTCAGATATATTAATAATCACAGTGGCCTTCCTGAACAAAAAACATCTATTTAAAGGAGAAAATTAGTTGATTCTGTTATTGTCTAGTTCTCCAATAAGCTATATTAATGACTCTCTGTCCTTTAGATCTATCTGATAGAAAATACAGTTGAGTTAAATGACGTAATAGATACCTCTACATGCAGAGCAATTAGGTGAAAGAAACAGCTGGGACAAAGTCCTTGTCACAGTGTTTGTTTACAAAATAAATACAGGCAGCACACTTATGACCTGCAGTCTTTTGGTGCTGGTTCCCTTTACACAAGTACAAAAAACCCCCAACATTTATAAATATTTTTAAAATAATCAGAAATGGATGAGAGAATATAAGACATCTCTTACCAAAGGACAAGGTAAACAAAGAACAATTTATAGAAGCTAATGAATCAGTCATATAATTTCAGTGCAGCAAGCTAGGAGTGGACCTAACAAAAAAGAATTCAAATCAGCTGAGCTGCAAGACCACCGTCTGCAAGAGAATTCTTCTCACAAATGCAAATAAGGTAAAATTCCTAGGTTACTATGTTTTGCCTTCTGATACAGCCTCTGAAACCCTTCCCCCCAACATGAAAATTGCAACCCAATACTTTTTTCCAATTTTTTATCTTAAGAATGAGGACAATCTAGTTGTAAAGCTCAGAAGATTACAGAAAGTGTTGTGCTACTGTGGGAATTTTTAAGAATAAGCACTTTACTTGTGATGATCAAGTTCTGGATATGAACAGCATGCTTCCACCTAAAAATATATGAAAAAAATGTAGGTCATCAAGCCCTGATATATATTCGCATTGTTTCCTCCTGAAAGCTATCATAACAGGTTCTGCATGTATGACAATTTGTACTGGGGAAAAAGGCCTTCTGTCTCCAATACATTTGTTGAGAAATTAAGCCTTCTTAAAAGAAAACACATTTTCATCAATCCTAAGCAAGTTTAAATCCAATTGAACCATGTCACCAAAAGAGATTTTACTGAATTGGGCAGTCTGTATTTGGCAACACAGATTCACAAACCTCTTAGCCAACACTGTTTGTATATAGGATCTTGTGTTTTAGTTTGCTATGAAGTTCAGTTTTGTGAAGTAACAGACAACATTAATCCACTTGTGCCTGGATACCCAACCTATATCATTAAAGCTTGAATAAGTGAAATATCTTTTCTTTTCATAGAAAGAAGTTTGGAAAACTGACAGCTCCATGCACAAAGACTGAAATAGGATGGGCAGAGAAGTGTGTGGTGTCGGTAAGAGAAAAATATCTGAAGTTGCATCATCTGTATGATTAAAATCTTTGTGTGAATTTTGATTTCCTCCCCCCCTCCTTTCAGACATTTGAGGATGCTGGCAAGTCAATGGAGTTCTGTTGTAGTGGTTGCTTCAGTGAACATTCAACGCTGTCGGTGAGTTTGGAATTAAAGTGAAAACCATCGACCGTTGATTGTACCCTCCAGCTAACCATCCTCCTCCTTACTTCATGCTTTCAGGCCTTAACACCGAAGATAGCAACCTAACCACCACATGATGTTTCTCTCCCACCCTGCCAAGCTTTACAAAAAAAGGTCACAATCAACATTCATTGCTGTCGGTGGGTTTAACTATGTGGACAAGCTCACTGAACAATGAATGCAACTGTGGCCCCACATTTTACAGTTGCTGTTGGGAGGAACATCAGCTCTGAAAGCAGTAGTGAGAAGCAAACACTTCTTATAGACTACATTTTTGTGGTCAGAAAAAAAGTTGGGGATATTCACTTTTTGCTTGCTTGTTTGTAAGTGTGTTTAACTTAGCTGCCTAGGAACAAAAGTATCACTGCCTTTTTCTGAAATATTGTCCTCCCAGGGTTCAGCATCATTGAAACCATAAAAATTCTTATTCAGTATGTATGTGCAAACAAATAACGATACAGAAAACTTTGTGTATATCCATTCCTAAGGACTCTGAGCATAAGAGGAAAGAATATTTAAATCTCATTTTAACTAGTCATTGTGGAATAGTTAAAAAAATTCTTCTATACTTGTCACAAGAAATACAAATGAGAGCCAGAGTTCAAAGGTATGGATAAAATGTTTTATCAAAGATTAATTTTGCATGAAACTGATTTTAAGCAGTTATATAAATGCTACTAGACAACAAATACTATTACATTTGCTTTTTTGTAGGGATCTGAAAGATGACAGAGAAATGTATATCCAGAAATAATAATGGATCAGTAATTAAATCGTAAAATTACTGTAAACTTTGGATACCTGTGTAATGTTCAGTATTGCTGGTAGTAATGAGAAAATAAAAGTGTAAATAAAGCTCACGGCTTTGTCCTTATTTCCTTACAACTCTTTATTAACCTCGTCAGACACACAGAATAACCAGTCTACATTTCTCACATCGTACAGTCATCCAAGGTAAGTTCAGCCTTTAGACTTAGTGCAACTCCAATATTCTGCAGTAGGAATTGCTTCCAAAAGTTAGGTAATCACACAGCATTCATTTGTTCCTCCTTATAATGGGGCATCCATTAACAATATTTTAGTCTGATTATTTACTAAGCGTCCTCAGCATATCAGTTACACAACAGTCATCTTGTGTACTGTGCTTGTTTTATCCATGTTCTACCATGTAGCAAGTGAACAGGATATATGCATCAAAGCTACCAGGGGAGGATTCATCTGTAGTTGCTTCGAACTTTGTGCTACCAGTCTACTTAAATGATAAAAATATGTTCCAATTATGAAAGAGATCAGTCCTCAATCACATGTGAGACCGATAGTTGGGCGGGGGGTGGGAATGGGCAGCGGGGAGGGGAGAAGTTCCTCAAAGATATAAGCACACCAAAATTAAATCCTGGAATTGTTTGGACTTTATTTAAAATTGATGCTTGGAAACATTATATTTTTTCATTGCAACATTTACTAGAGAGACACACACACACACACCCCACCAATGTCTATTGCTTGCCGAATACTATTGTGGTCAGAGACAGCAGAGTATTAAAAAGAAGGGTTACTATGGATCTATGACTTCTCAGCAACACCGTTCAGAGAAAAGCCTGTGCCTTTAAGTTTACTCATTTCTACAAAAAAGGGAACTTGAATTACTACCAACTTATATATTGCAGATAGATAAAGATAGTTAAAAGCAGGACTCAAAGATATATCTTCTATTTAGGAGAAACTTTCAAATTAAGCTGTAGATAGTAGTTTCTTGCAACAGCATGCATCAAGGTTGCTTATTGGAACCTAAAAATCAGGTCTATTTCTTTCATAATCATTTCATACACTCACTAAGTATTAAAAAGCAACAATTCATACCTTACTAGAACAGTGTGCAGAAACCTCAGCTGGCATTGACCTGGGCACAGATACTCAGTCCACACTCATTACAGATATAAAACAAGTATTTTCACCCAGACTGCAAGTTTTTACTGATTTCTGAAGAACAGACTCCGCAGCAATGGTCTCTTTTAAATGGTGCCTAGTATAAAATTTATCAGTAATTTTAGTGACATCATGTTTTCATATAGAAATAGAAAAATATCTTCTTCATGTACAGATACATAATATTTCATACAACTTAACTAAAAGTCAGCTTCTATATACTAGCAATTTACAAAATGTTTATTGGCAAAACCACACCATTATTCCACACTGCACAAGAGATGCTGGTTCTCACACATCCTTTCTTATGCTGTAAAGCCACAGAACAATCCCATTTTGGTAACAGTAGCTGTGAAATATTTTGGAAAGGTTTCATGGTCATTTTCATGGTTTTTTTTGTTAATATGATACATATGTACTCAGTGCAATGCCCATGGGCCATAGAGACATTCTAGAAAATTGCTCCTCAGTGTCATTGTAAATAATTCACTCACAGCAATATTTTTAGGTCAAGCATATCAAAGTTGCAGTAAACGTGATGGTCCTTGACATAATAGGAGCACTAGTTTTACAGCAGTAGAGGAGAAGAAGGAATATACTTTCTGTACATGAGAGATCACTTGCTGTTCCCCAGCACACACAATGTCGTGCTTGAAGTCAGCAGAGGTGGTACTAAGGGCCTGTTACAAAGTTTGGAGTTGTTGGGTGGGGTGTTTTTTTTTTTCTTACCTCCAAACATTCATCTTTATTTCCTGACTTAGGGGGTAAGATGGGTCAAAACATCTAACTCAACAGTTTCTGCATTAGGTCTATAACTTGCATTTAGCAAGTATAGAAAGACACTTGGTTTTACCTCTAAAACTACAAGTCAAAGAATTTCTACAATAGCAATAGTCTGTGATATTCAGGACCGCAGGAGGATGAATGTTAGACTCACTTTTTGGCATAGCCTAGCACCACCACACTAACATCTCTTGCTTTACAGATGAAATGACATACAGTAGGTTAAAGAGTTAAGAGTAGTCTATAGTTGAACTGGAAGCAGTATCTAGGTGATCTTGGACTCCAGTCATGTGTTTTTCAGGAAAAAAAAAAAAAAAAGAATGATCCTGCAATCCTGAATTTTCCCTAATGCAAACACCATGCTTTTCTTGCTGACCACCCCCTTTTTCTTTTTGATATTTATCTTTGTTACTTGCCAGAGTTACAATGAAAACCAATTTATTTTTTTAAAAGCATTTGCATGGTGACATGCACTCCAGATTAATTTTTGGATCTTTCCCTTTCTTTTATTTAGGTTTGTATAATTTTGTCTTCACTTTTTTTCAGTCTTCCTGTGCATCCTCTTTAAGTGTGAGTGCCAGAAATACAGACCACATTCCAAGGAGCCCAACCAAGGCTAGCTGAAATAGTCTAATGCCTCCTTATTTTACAAGCAATCACTGATCCTTTTCAGCCAAAAATAGCATTTATAATGGCACCACACAGTTGACACATTTAAATTTATCTAACATTATTCCATAGATACATAAGTGTCCACAAGTTCTTTCCTATTTTGCAATAGATTTCATCCCCTTGAAATGTAGCACTTGCAATTTTTTGAACTGAAATATTTTTTCAAAACGTAGTTCCTCCTCCCCCACCTCCAAAAAATCACTAAGATTTTGAAACTTAGAAGCCATAGCAGCATATGTAGTAGTAGGAGTGAACTTTGAATACAAGCTGAAGCCTATTGTGATTTATTTAAAAAGTATTTAAACTTGTCATCGCATTTCATTTTCCCCATATTATATTAATTTAAAAAGTACAGACTGCAAAAGGGGCAACAGAAAGAATAAATACAAAACCAGCAAGTTTTTAATGAGCTTAAAAATGATCCCTCATATTTAAATGAGGTGTATCTTCAAGGTGCATAAACATAAGAGAACCATTAACACATTTGCCATTGGTCACTATTGAGAGGTATTGCAGATACTGCAGTGTATTTTAAGCAAACAATTTCTAGAGTGCAGTTACAAAAGTTAACAACTGCCTAATAAGAAATGTATTAGAAGTAAAAGGATAGCACTATTTTACATTATTGTTTAATGGTTAACTGCCCCCTTCTGCTGTCTGCATCCAAAGTGTATTTACAAACTCAGTATTTACATTGCCATGTTAGAGCCTTCATTTCATAACAGCCAGTAATCACAAATCAAATACACAAATATGTCCAACAAATACATTTAAGATAAGGTTTAAGTTTAGGAAGTATTGATCTGAGGAGGAAACAGATCAAGTATTCAAATTGCATAATTTCCAAATACAGCTCTTACCAAATAACTGACAGAATTGTCCAATTTCCACATCTGCTGGTTATGAAATTGCCTTCATATTGTCACTAGGCCCAAACATAGTCTCCTCCCTCCTACTCCTAGGTTTGGATTTGAACTGAGACCAAAAACTTAAGGAAAGCTTCAGGTGCAGAAGCTGTAATACACACAAGCCATGAATTACAACAGAAGCTTTGCCTATATTCCCCAGTAAATGATAAAAAAGCCCCGTAGCTCTGCAGCTAACATATACACCCACGTTACATATTCTGACCTTTCCTGATTTTGTTTCATGAGATGCAGCTGCTTTCAAGCTAGCTCTGAAAGTTTTGATGACATTTTAACAAAGCCACTTTAGAATCACAGAGTCATCACTGAATCTATGGGTTGGAAGGGACCTTAAAGATCATCTAGTTCCAACCTCCCTGCCATTGGCAGGGACACCTTCCTCTAGACCAGGTTGCTCAAAGCCATATCTTATTCTTTAGCCTCTCTTAAGTTTGCAAATAGATTATTTTGAGACCAGATTATATAAGTTATGTTTTGTGTGGTGTTCTTTCTTTTGTTTCTTTCATAATTGTTATTTTCTCTATTAGAAATCTCACACTAGGTCATCATGATGAAAAACAAGTCTAAAATGGACCATATACCACAATTCTAGGATGCCAGTGTTCAGAAGGTTCAGATACCAGGTCAGGCAAAGATGCAAGATAGCTGGAAAGTAACATTCACCTGGCCATTAAGATAGTGGAATTTTCACTTTGCACTCAAGATAAATGATTTATGTATATTGTAGTTTAGATAAATGACAGCTTCACTTATGGGTAACTGCAAATTACCCAATAATCATTCTAATAAGATAATTGATTGCATAGATCTATTATTTAGTGATTAAATAGTTAAAATATTTTATCATAGGCATTTTGAAACACTGAAGCAAAAAGAAATACAAAAATATTAATTTTAGCTAGTGAAAGCTGAGTCCAGGTGGTTGCCCTTAAAAGTCAACATCACCATCTGATGTGCAAAACATTCCTAATTATCATAAAGTACACCCCATGCTAATTACTGTGTTTGCCTCAAAATACTGAGCCATGATAAGCCTAGAGTTCATGACAATAGATTTACATTTAAATGCCATCCAGTTCACTGTCTCAGTATCAATATGCCACTGGTTACCACACTGACAGACATGATGAAATTACTGTCCTGCAGACTAGGGAGTCCACAAACTGCTAGAGGGATACCAAAATTAAAGAGAACTTTCAGACAGACATTCAGGATTTAACTGTAGAAGGCAACAGGAAAAAAGACAGTACTTTAAAGAGAGAAGCCAGCTGTTGCCTACAGAGTATCTTACAGGAAGTCTTTGTAGCCGCTCCAAGAAGATATCTGTACATCCCCAAAACAACTGTGGGAGATCATTCCAGAATTTCATGTGGATCATGGTTTGCTAACTAATGAATTCAGATTCTCTGCAGGTTTTAGTCAACATACTTTCATTGATTTCAGTGGAATTATGCCAATTTGTACAAGCTGAGGATTTGGCAAGCCAACACACAAGAGAAATGTAAAAGTATGGTCCCACACGCACTACTAAATAAAAATACAGTCAGAGGTAAATGTCACTCGGGGTGGGGGGTGGGGGGATGGGTAACAAAAGAACATGTACTTGAAAAACCACATGTTTCTACCTGTCCTACCTACAGAGAGAGCATTTCTGCCCACAGACAAACTGTGGGTGGTCCTGGACACACAGCACTTGGAAGCCTAACTACTCCATTTGTGCAGATTACCACTTTGCAGGTACAAATAAGGAGCTTCAGAACACAACAGGCAGGAGAGTATTTTGGGGCAGAAACATCACACCCACATTATGATAATCTGGCCTTTGCCACCACATGACAGTCTCCTTCGCTTCATGAAGCCTGAGGTATGTGGGTGGGAAAGAGCTCGCAGCATATTTTTGTCTGATGATGGCTCCCACAGCACAAGTGTACATACTTGAAGCAATGGCAGCTTGTTTCCTCTCTCTCCCTTCACATTGTGCACTTTACAGCATTTCCCATTGTTTTGGTGCAGACTTAGTAAAGCTAAACCATAGATTGGTTGCATTTGAGAAAAAAAAAAAGTAAATTGAAGCAAAACATTATCATATAACTTAAAATACCTTCTGTCACAATATCCAGGAGTCTCTTCAACTGGGATGCCTATTGGCACCCCTTTCTGGCCTGGAACTACATATTGACTTCAGATTTGTATCAGCCTTTACAAGAGATGACTTACACTCTGCAAGATTTTAGGCATTGCAGGTACCTGTAACTGCTGAGTGGAAGTGCCTTCTGGAACTGGATGTCATACATGGAGAGTAAGATAACCAAACCACAGGTCTGATCAAAGTGAATGCCATAAACTGACTGTTAAGAGTCAACTCTAAAAAAACCCCCAAAACCAAACAAACCAAAAACAACAAAAAACCCAAACACACACCACAACCCACACACCAAAAACCCCCTCCTCTTCCCCTGATTCCATTGCTACACCACCCATTCCATCAATTCTTTGTGAACGCAGACGGGCACCTAAGACACTTCATACTTGGCGGGGGGGGGGGCACACACACACCAAAACCCCCAATACATTAGGCTTCCTTCTTCCTTATAGAGGCTGTTATCTGTGTGGGAACTTGATTTCCTCATTAAACTTTGTACTGAGATTTTGAGGGCACTACTGTATCGCTAATTAGTCAGGAGCATTGCTCAGGAATAGTCCAAGTCTGAGATATGCATACCCACGCAGATTATTTTTTTTTTTTGCTAGACCTTATCCAGCTGGTTTTGACCAGTCATACCGTCTAGTACTAGTGGTTCATCTCTACTTAGATGAGGTACCTGAGCTATATTCTGCTGAAAGAGAAGTCTTCCTGCCTTATATATTTCCTATGAGGACACTCTCAGATTAGCTGAGATTAGTCATACCCATGACAGATTAGTCATACCCATGACAAAATTATTTGCCAAGAGGATATACTAGCTTTTACTGAACTGAAGTTGAAAGGTAATTCAATAAAGTGCCTACAAATAATAGACCATGTTTTAAGGACTTTTTGTAGTCATTAAAATTAAATAGACTTCTGCTATCTTGCTACAAGAAATGAACTGGTATACGTCACACCTACAAAGAAATTCTGACTTCAATCCCCAAATCAATACTAAATTAGCAGCTTGCTGTGCTTCAGCTTACAGAGCACTGGTACCACTATCCTCCTCATAACAGGAAGAGCCACAGTTTTAACAGGCCCTGCAAACTTGTTGATCAATAAAGTTGATGTTGCTGCATTGCACAAAGACTGGTAGGTTCTTGAGCTGACTGCCATTTGATGTACCTTTATTATCATCAGAAACTGTAACAGTCAGTGTTAAAGTGAACACAGAGCCTGCATAGTTACAAGCACAGAATACTGCAATATGTGCTTTGCTCTATGTTCACTTTAAGATTGTTGGCTGCTACATTTTATCAGCTCTTTTTAAAATAAGGTTGCTCACTAACTGCTTTCCAAACTTTCACATATGCATCATTTCCATCAGCTACACATGTAAATTTGCAAGCAATGGGAACACACACACACACACAGCCTGATGGAATGCATAGAAGGTAAAGCTGTCACCAGATGGCATTTTTCAGTTTTGTGCAGCCAGATATTCAGAAGCAGCATCTAAATTTCGAATGCTTCACTTTGTTTTTTTTTTTAATACTCTCAAAACACAGCATTTTCTCCTAGAAATAACTCTTGTGATATTTTGTGGATAAACCTCTAACAGCTCATTTTGCATGACTACATACCTAGACTATAAGAGCCCTAAATTAGTACTTGGGTAGAGACCACTCAAAAATTCAGTCCATAATGTCAGTAAATAAACTTTTTATGAATATAATTTTGAGTCAGCCCTAACAGCAGCAAAAATAAGTAGGTTGCATGTTCCTTTCCTACAGGGAAATGTTGCCAAAAATATACAACTGTCACTTTTCATCTTCAGAATAATGTTAGCTACTGAAAAAATATTCACAATGAGCAATTATGTCTTCAGCTTTCATGTCATTTTACATCATTGCACTATCAGCCATGCTCAAAAGCTTAGAGGCAACATTCTAGGTCAGTGACTTTAGCAGACAGTGTATTTGCTGTTTGGTAATTAAATTAGATACACTTTAAATAACCAGATTCTGAAACAGACAGCCACTTACAGACACATGACCAAATATATCACCAGCACTGTTGACACTAGATGAAGAAAATTATACATGTTAGCAATCATTAACTATCACTGAGGATTATAAATTTAAGGATTATGATATTAAGAATAAGTGGATCAGGAAATCACTGCAGAGAAAAATCTTTAAGATGTAGCTAAAAGCCAGACTGAAGGACTGACCTACTTTTCATCACCAAGTTTTATTTATACGTGTATAGAATTTTTCTTCTGTTATGATTATCAAAATAACTTCTACCAAGAAAACTCTCAACTATTATTAACACTAAATAGAGAATGAACTACTGCAGTAGGTGCTCAGCTTTTAATAAGGTTTTAGCCTGCAAATAGCCACTAGTGCTGTTTCAGATAAAACTTTAAACAGCAAAATAGAGAAGTTAATTTTCATTCTATAGTGAAATTTGTGAATAAATTGTCAACTCTCACGACTTAAAAATGGAATTTTCAAAAAAAGCCATTTCATATCAAACCTGGCTTAGAGGCATCTACTGCGTAAAAAGTATATAGGCTTGCTATTTTTTCAAGCCTTGCATTTGGAAATTAATATTTTAAAAGTCAGAAAAAGATCTGATAGGTGTTATAAGGTATGTTCTTTGTAAAAGCAGTTCTCATAACTCTTCAAGTGACAAATAGACCTTTAAAAAAAGCCACCAAACTAAACAATTTAGAGAGGTACTGTAAATAAAAAGAAATCATTTGGCCTTCATTTTGTGTGTGTTTAAGAAGTTATATTAATAGATCAAGGCATGTAAATGCTAACAGAGCACAGAAAGAACACAACTTCAAGCTGGAGCCTAAGTCACATAAGTGCTTGCATAGCAGAGACTATTGGGGTTCCACTGTTTTGGGTGTACTTTCTTCAGCCCATCCACAAGGTTCAGCTCAGAGTTTTCATTAGCTTAACTTCCCTACCACCTTGCCCACAATTAGCAATCAAGTGAAAATCCTCAATTTGCAGCAACCATGCAAAAATGTCCAATTTTAAAATCCCATTTTGTCTTTTCTTCTAGAGCCTGACCTTTGGCCCTTTATTTCAAGATAGACACAAGCTACAGGGCACAATCAATAGTCACAGATTATTAAAATATCCTGTCCACCTAACTGTACTGCAGACCCCTGTAATGACGTTGAAGCCCACCCTACATGCTAAAGATGACAAAATATAATTGTAGCATTGTCATAGTTCTAAAGTACTGAGCTGGAAATTAATCTTAATGTTTGCAGGTGTCACTTTGGATGAAACACATGAAAAAACTGGCTTCAAGAATGAGCAAAACTCAGCCCTCCACATGTATATTTCTGACTATCATAAAATATGAGATTGAACAAGGGGTTTCTGTGTCCCTTCCTGTGCCACGGGTAGAGTTTTGCAGTGGTGTCACACTCAGCTGCCAGCAGGTGTTGCAATGGGTGGCTATGTAAAGCATCTATTCACTGAACTCTGTCACTCCAGTTATGTGCTCTTTATGGCAAGAAAAACATAGAAAACAAAGAGGCTGTTATGCTTTAGCTTCAAAGCCTTCATACCCCCAAGACTCAGCTCTGTACCTCAGGCAGTGCAGCCAAGAAGAGAGGCAGCACAGGCTCAGGTAAGGATATTTTTCTGCTCCAATAACCTAGTCTCTGTAACGCTTACAAAAGAGATTAGATTTAATAAAAAAATAATCTTGGTATAGGCACAGTGATAGCAGAAGGTCATCTGACGTTTGTCATTTGACCAACAAGTAAGTTTTATTCTTAAGCTTTCCAAGTACACAGGAGGTTTTTTCTGAAAGGTCATAGGGGGATCCTAAGTTTGTTGACAAGTGCCACAAGAATCAATGCACAAGAAGTTCGGAAATATCAGTCTTCCCAGTTTACAGTTCTTGTTGGAGTTATTCTCCAGTTGCACCAATTGCCTCTTCATCAAGGGTAAAGCTTTTAGAAGATCCCTAAATTCTGTGTGCAATGTTTATTCTGTTAGTCTAATTAAAGGTATTACTATGTACATAGTTACTAGATCTGTCCCCAGTGGCACTTAACATCATAAATAACAGATGTGAAATGTACTTCTATTGGGACAAGCACTAGTATCAATTCTTCTTATGCTATCTCTTCAACCATTACATCACCTCACCATTCTTTAGGATTTGGTGGTTGGGTGGTGGGTTTTTTTAGGGAAAAAATAATATTAACTTGGGATAATTAAAGTCACTAAATCTTCATGGATCCATATGAAGCAATAATCATTTTGAGATGTATTCACTTTACCATAACGTAAAATGAAATAGTTATTTATGCATTGTATAAGTCATCAGTACCAAATTTCTGAAATTTAATTGCATGGGACTGGTCCAAGACAAAATTACGACTTTAAACATGCATTCAAAAGTTCATAAAGCTTTTATATTAGTGCATGAAAGATCTGGAAAAAAAAATGTAACAGTTTGGTCTTCCACCCCAGGCTTCAGAGGTATTCAGACTATAGATTTGGATTAATCCACCTACTTCAGAATTCATAAGTGTATATTCTTTCAGTGGGAAGGAGAGAGGTTGTGACTATACTATTGAATTCTCTTTACAGACCCATACAGATGCTACATTACAAGATCAAAGTATGTGTGCACTTAAAACATTAATTCAGCTGTCTAAGACCAAGGCAGTTGCCTAATATCTCTAAGCTGCAGATCATCAACTCAACATCTATGTCTGGCTGTTACTCACTCCTCACTCACAAGGTTTCAATAGTGTTAATGAGGTATGGTCCAACACAGCAATTGTATCAGCAAAAAAAAAGTCTAATAAGTTTTCCCTCTTATTCTGTACATATACAATGTATATTCTTGTGTTTTCATCTAAACCAATTCTACTTTATCCTACGTTTTTAACAGAATATGGCATTTTGATACCATAAGGGAATCTGAGAAGTCACATCAAGTCCATTCCATTTCTCACGCTATGATTAAGCCTGTAATATTTTTCTGGGAACAAGTTTTTATCTTCCTATATGGAAGAAGTTTTTATATCTTAAGATATTTCCCTCAATTTTCTTGTCTTATACCAATGCACTCAGATTCTTCCAGTGTAGACTTCTGATAATTTTCAAGGGTCTTTTTAGGTTCTCAACATTTCTGCAAGTCGCATGTCCAAGATTTTATGACATAATTTGGATGATGCTTTACTATTGCTGACTACAGTAGATACACCTTCCAACCATTTCCTCAATTTCCCCAATATATTTGCGGCCTCCTTTTTCCCCAATTTAATTCTTCTTGTAAAGCTAGTGAAGATGCTCAGGTTCAACCCCAGGTTCTTAGTGAAGCTGTTGAATAGTCCTGGACTTGGGACAGAACCTTGCATACCACCATTCAATAGCTTTTCCTTTTGAGAGCTAATTACTGACTACTACCTTGAACCATGCTAATACAAGGATAAGTTATTGCTTCTCCATTTTCTGCAAGTCCTATTATCCCATTATAATGGTAATTAATTTGATAGTTTGCTTCTTACAGATCTATGGTGACTCTCATTCCCATCACATTTCAAGAGTTTTTAAAAAGTTGGACTATTTATTCCAATATTGATTCAAGGAATTTAACTTCAACCAGCAGACTGACAATTCTGTGAGTCCTCTTACCCCATTCCCAATTCTTACAGATTGGAAAGATTGTTTTTCTTTCTAGCCATCATCTGTCCTACACAAAGATTTTAGATCTTTCCTTGGAAGCACATCTTTCAGGCATTTTTTCCAGGAAAAGTTTGGGAGACAAACTAGAGAGTTTTACAGTTGATTGACATGGTAAGCGCAGGACACTTGGCAGTAAAACAGAAAAATTACTTGAGCAGAAGTATACCAGAACTGAAGAAAAACTTGTAGACAAAAATACATGACCCAGTTTCTCACTACAGACTAATAGTAAAATGAAACAAGTGACATTTAGTATGGTGTGAGCCTGAAGGAAGGCATCATTGCTGATCTTAGGTAGCCTTGCTTTGGGACAGCAGGGATGTGCTTGAGTGACTTGAGCACTCTGGACACTGATGATGCAGTTGGATGACAGTGGGGATTAGGTCAGGTAGAAATGGTAGAAGGAAGAAGCATGATCAGGATGAAGTGTAGTACTGACAGATAGAAAAGAACACTCCATAGACAGATTCCAGTGAGAAAGAGTTTGGAAAGGTTGTGTAAAATGAAATCTTAAAAAAAAAGCTGCAAGAGAGAAAATACAGAAGCATCAGATGGTGTCTCAATATAGATCAAAATATAATTCAGCAAGAGGAGGTGAGACATTTTGCAGGAATGGGGAAAACAAGTCAACAAATGTATCAGAAAAAGGAACATGAAGGGACATGCAATAAATGGCATGCAGCTGTCATACCCCTCTTCCTGCTCACTTCCATATATGATAACAGCCCTTTGCAATCATTAATCCCTTTGACAGTTCAAAAAACCTACATACTGACATCCAGTTGGGCTTACCTCTGCATGGATACTTCTACAAACTAGACATCCACCTTTCCCAGACCACATCATATTCTAAGTTAGCAATCTGGCTGAGCTGCCTTGCTGTGACTGGAGTCAGATGTTGAAATGGAGTCCACTGTGAAGGTAGGTTTATACTGGATCACAGACTGGTGATATCTAGCATGTCATTTGCCTTATTCCCTTACCCGCAGCTGAAGAGTTCTGTCCTACTCCCACTTCTCCACAAATAAAGTATTATTTGGTAATGTAGCACATAGAAGAATCTTTGCTAGCTCAGTTTCAAAATACATTTTTCTATTTTAGTATTGCAATAGGAACTGAGAGTTAGAAGGATCAAAAATATAATTAAAGTTTGCTTGTTTAACTACTGGGTTCTTCCCCTCTTTGTGGACATTTTTCGGATTGAAGGGTTTACCCGTGTTGAAGGAAAATAGTGTCTCAGAAACGCATTGTGAGTTCCAGCAAATCAATATTAGTCCTTTTGTAGACAGATCCAGGACAAAATCCTTAAACATCTCGTTGCTTTATTTATCAAAATGTTTTTTTTCTGGGTGGATTTTTTTTGAAGATGAACATCCCATTCCTGCCAGCACACTTGGGCAGCTATGCCCATGAACAGCTGCTAATTCAACATCTCACAGTGCAGTTGTCTGCACTGCCACATCAAAACAAAGAATTCAAATTCTTGTTCCCCAGCTTGCTTAATTAAGATTTTCTCATTTCTTGTGTATTAAGAAATAAGTGACTTTTTGGACTGTGACTGTAGTAATTACTGATGTTCACAAGGTAGACTCCTCATAGCAACTCTTTACTTTGTGATGTTTTTGTATGCACAAGAGGATTGGCCTCATACAGAAAGCATAGCCTGTGAAACCTCAATGGCTTTAGACACATTGCAGCAGTACCTGGATAAATTCTTTCATCCTCTTGAAATACTATTTTGAAGTTGCTCTGTCCTATGACATCAGAAGTCAGACTGCTGTTGCTTTCTGCTTCAAAACTTAGCAAGAACATAGGAACAATGAAGGCATTTGTGATATTCTTGCAAGTGGCAAAAACTTTTCCAGGAGTTAATTTTTTCATCTCAGTTTTCTTTTCTTTGAGCCAACTTTTTTTCCCCAGACTGTTAGAGTTCATAAAAAAATATCTTCTTGCTTCCAGCAAACTTATGTTCTACTTTCATCTAGAAAGGCATAAATGTGTTGAGCCAAAACCACGGTATTCACCACTATTTGAAACAATCTGTGTAGCTCTTTTACGTCCCTATTTGCAGTCCCCTACAAAATTCAGTACAGCAACCACAGCACTAGTCTTTCCAACTGTCCACACACATCATCCTCTAGGTAAACAGAGCAATATATAGCATCAGTCTGTGGAGTCTTTTGTGACTGGGATCAAAATAGCTCCATGGACTAGCACGTGCGAATATTGCCTTTATCATCTAACCAACTGAGGTTCCAAAATTAGAATTACACAGTGGGTATTTCTGCTGATCTGAAAGATTTAACATCTCTTTTCTCATAAAAAATTCTATTTGAAATAAAAAATTAATGCTACCAAATCTAGTATTACTGTACACAATATAGGGAAGAGACAGTCATTTGGTATCTCAATAAATCTTTAAAAAGAGTATTGAGCCAAAAAACTCAGTTCCCACCAATGAGACATTGAGGAAAATTAAAATAAGGTTGTATGACAGGTTGATTTTTGTATCATTTGATATGGACAGATCTGACATTCAATGCAACTCAAGCTTAGAAATAATTCTTCTTTCAGATTGCATCTTGATGAATACATAACAATAGTTAAACGTGCAATAAACCAGCCAAAAGCATTTGGTGTAACAACTGGACTTCCCTGCCCACCTCCCAATAAAATAATGAATTAACCACAAAATACATTTACTCAGAATAACAAGCCTTTTGTGATTTCCAGTCAAACTGCACGATCAGTGTGAATCAAAACAGACAAGGGGAAGATCAGGAACTCAGAGTAATTTTTTCAGTATTTTCAAGCAAAAACATTGAACATTTTTCTTCTAAAAAAATAAACTCTCTTAATATAGATTAAACAAATAATTCCCAAGTTAAAACATTAATTTCAGATCATACATTCAGGTTGACCTAAAAGAAATTGATAGAAAAGCTAACCCCCACCTTCTCCCATCTGGTTTGGTTTGTCCTGAAACCATTCCCTTCCTCCTTTCAAATGCATTAATTCAACCACTGAACTGAAAAAGTCCAGCTTTATTTAACATCTGTGCTTTGATGCACATATATAACTGGAAGATTGCAAAGCCTTTTGTTAAGGAGTAGTTTTATTGAAAGGAATATCCTTAAATTTGTTAGGATTTTATTAGATGTTGTCAGGGGTCATACACCAAACTGGTAGACGGGGAACAGAATCTGTACTAATTTTCTTTGGACACCACTAAAGAGAAAATTTGACAGTGGACAAACCATCACTTCAGGGAACCTGCTGCACAATAACTTCAGACAAAACTGAGTCACTTTCTTGCTGCCTTTACACTCCTTCCACTCCAGCAGGCTTTACTGCTGTTGTCGGGAAGGGGTCCTTGCTGCCACCATGGCAGTTCTAAGCCCCAGATTGTCTCTTTTTCACCCAAAGAGACACACAGTACCTCCAAAAGCACAAGAACCAACACCCACATTAAAAGGCAGAACTATTCTCACTTAGACAACTTAAATACTGTAGAGTAAAAGCTGTTTCATTGGATCCAGTCTACAATTGAGGAAAGGGAAGCAGATGTCTGTCTGCTTTATAAACATTATATATAAAGCACAGAGCACAAGCAAAAAGAGATTGTGTCAATGCAGAAAGTATTTCCTACAATGTTTCAACTTTCCCTCATACCAAAGCATTACCAGAATCTATGTATTTTTGGTGTGCACACAAAAATAGTATTTACTCATAACAGAGTCCAAGAAAAATGTGCAGGAAAGGCAATGACAACCAAAATGTGTAGATATAAGTTATGGCACTCAGTAACAGCTCCTTCCCCACCAACATCCCCAATACCACTCTTTCCCTTCCAAACATTTCTAGGCATATTGAGAATCAATTCTCCCTTTCCTGTATGAATCTTTATTCAAAATCCAAGGAGCCTGTTCAAACTACATAGCATCTGTTAATAGTACTATGTGTCTTCAAGGTTAAGGGGAGGTTACACAGCACAAGATGATATAAAGCAGCATTTTTATTCACTTGCATCTTGTCCAAAATTAATTTGGTTTCTATATTTGCTAGTTTTGAGAAGTTATATAAAGTAGGGTCCTTATGAGAGAGCTAAGCTTTTATTATTCACAATAAGTCACACAAACAAGCCTCACAAAGCTGGTTGCAAGCAACCAGGATTCTGCTGCGTTAGATACAGAATGAAATCAAATGGTGTGATAATGAAAGGTGGCAAATTAAGAAATATTTCACAGGGTAATTTCAACTACTGTAGTGGCCTGTGAGAGAGACAGAAAACTTGCTGTTAGTTTGTTCAATTACTTTTTGGGTTGGGATTTTTTAATCATGTATTCCTTTTTCACACCTATCTCAGTCACCCTTGAAAAATCCAAGTAATAATAAAGCAAACAAGCAAAATCTAGATAAATGCAATTTGTTATTTTAGCTCTGAGCATCCAGTATTTGCTTTTTTCCACTCAGGTAATTGCTCAGGTACCGGAAACCTGGCAAGTTGGCTTGCTTGCTTTCCATTATAAAGGCAAAAATAGCCTTTTTAGTCTCATTGCAAAGCTGTTATCCTTACTCTAAAAGGGGAAACTGAAATGAGATCACAGTAATACTTCTTTCATCACTGCTTCTGGAAAATGTTTTTGTTTTTTCCTGATGTGTAATACCCAATTCAGTATTCTGTCTGAATGCTTTTGATATGAAAATGCCAAAATGGTAGTGCATGTGAGCATAGAACAGCTAAACCTGTACAGCAGAAGACAGAAGAGAGCACGAACTGGCATCAGAAACCCGGACTGGAATTTACATCTTGTTTAATGTAACTTGCAGTTTGCTGGGTTTTTTGGTTGTGGGATTTTTAGTTTTGTGGGTTCTTTGGTTTTGCTTTTTTTAGGGGATTGGGTTTTTTTTATGATTAAAGAGTCAATGAACGTGGAATTCTAGGTACAGTTTCTTCAGCAAATCAAAACACACAACACTTCACAAGAAAATAAATGAAAAGCAGTCTTAATTCCTTAATACATCCTGAAAATAAGATGTGCAACAATTGACAGTCAGACATTAGAAAACTTTCCAGAACCTAGTTGCATTGTAGAACTTATCATGCATACCTGTTGCATATTATCTCATTACACTAGCTGTAAAGTTCTCCAAAATTACACAGAATAAGATTTTTAATCTTATAACACTTTTTATTCATTGCTGAGACTTAGGAGTGGCCCCAGTTCTCAGTGAGCATGCCTGTACTCGTTTCAGTGGAACCAACCACATCATCTTAGAGTTTGCCCTTAGTGACTAAGCAAGCCACCACTCAAACACCCTGGGCATTCAGGGCAGTTAAGGGCATAAACTTGCAACTTAGGCCACCTTCTTTAGCTTGAAAAAAAAAAAAAAAAAGAAAAAGCATCACTAGGAACCACAGCAAGCGGTAACCTTATGAAAGGTCACTGAAATAACCTGATACAGGATGTCACTAACTGGCATCATTTTGCTACATCTGTCACAGCCCCTACACAAAACAAGAAAGGGTTGTGCAGGCAAATTGCTGGAAGATTCCCATTTCAGTCCATCAGTAATACCACGAGCACTTCAACACCTTTGGTTTTGCTAGCCTTCCAGTTAGCTCACAAACTAAAAGGTGGTAAAGCTGGCAGCTTGCATTCCAGAGAGAATCTCAAATCTTTTTACAAGAAGCCACACAACCATTTACTATAGACAATATTGTTACTAACTCCAAACACATAACAGACCTATTGAAAAAAAGAGCAAATATCAGATTCAGAATGTTAATTTTGGTTTAAAAAAAAAATATATACTGTTTTTTAAAAAAAATATATATACTGTTTTTAAAAAAAATATATATATACTGTTTGTAAGCTTATATTTTAACATGTCATTGGAGGAGACAGATATTCCCGAATACTTTTTGTCTACAGAAGGGGCTGAAAAACACACATGCTAAGCAAAGTTGAAAATAGAAAACACAGGAAAGTTGAGTGTTTTTAAGTGTCAGCTACAGCCATTTTAACGGTATGTAAGATTCAGAAAAAAGTTTATTTTTTAAGTTGAATTGATCATGTTAGATTCAGTAGAGTATGGAAATAAAAGTCTGAAGTCTCAAAATCATACTTAATGCCACATAAGGATTTCTCTTAAATAAAACCAACTACTCTTTGATACGTAAGAACTTCCCAAGCACAGAAATTTACCCTGTTAAAACACAGATATAATACTGATCACCCAGCTTTCAAGTATTCTGTAAATATATGGTGCATTGAACTGGTTGAATGGGAAGCCAGCTATTTATTGAATTGCCCACCAGGCTTCAAATAAACATTATTGAAAACAAATCAAAGAATAAATTAGATTAAGTCAAAGTATTGCTAATTATTTTCAACTCCAGATACTAGATTGTGCAACATTCCAATAAACCTTTATTCAAAAGCTCACAAGTTCCTCATCACTCATCAGGCACGCAGAGTTAGGTGCCAATTAAGAAAGTCCTCACTCACACAACAAGAGCTGTTACAACTTCAAAAAAAAAAGGTCTTTAAAAAGACAGAATTCTCACTTCAAGCAGCTGTTAAAGACAGGGTCCTATTTCTAAATCTATATTCCAAACAGCTCTCAGAAACAGCAACTGGTACTTCATATTATATAGTAGAAAACTTCACCCCTTAAAGCAATCTTTCACACATTGCATCTATGCTTATCTATAAATGTAATGAGCAATCAGTTCCCGGTGGTGCCTTGCTGTCTGTCTAGAACTACTCTTCTATTGTAAAGTTTTCAGACAGTGCTTTTGCCCATTAATAAACAAAGCAGTCAAGCTTGCCTCTCTTCACTGGTTTAATCTCAGAATATCCAAGTTGTACACAAACCATAGATCTTTATGAGCAAATATTTGGCACAGAAACAAACTTTATTAAAGATCTGACTTTCAAGCTACAAATCAGAAATGGAATTTTTGATGGCCTTTCTTTATATACATAGCACAAAGTACACCATTAATAAACACATGCCCCAAATTCCCAGAGTCAGCTTTATAGCAAAGCACTCTTTACAAACATAGCATTAGATTTCCCTCAAAAACCACATTTGCTCTAAAGCAGCTGTGTGTCAGACTACATCTGCATCCATATTACTAGAATATACATATGTAAGCTGGACACTACTGTAAATACATATTCACAAGGATGCTTTGTGACGCAATGCTTAATTTCATATCAGTTTAGCTATCTCCCCTATGGCAACATAGCTGTGGATCTCTTATTTCTCTTGAGCTTGTCCTTCCATGTTCTAAATCCAATATCTGCTTTAAATTGGTTTGAATATAATCCACTAGGTGGTTAAGAAAGCTCTTAGGAAGAAGCCTTAACCATTGGAGCTCTTACCATGGCACCAGGAACATGAGTGGTACATTAAATACTTACAATGCCAGATATGGACACAACCCTGTTTGAGTTTGAAGCTGGGACCAGCTACAAGAAAATGGTAGTGGGCAGTCATAGACTGTCTCTGGATACAAGCAGGGCATTCAATGCAGCTTTCCACTTCTTGCAGATGCATTTAGGAGAGGCATCACCTGTTCCCCCAGATGTTTGCATGCTCCTTTAGAAGGTAACTAATCAACCAGCTAATCAACCCTGATTGTGTTATGAGAATTTTACAACTAATGGATACTCCACATGGAAAACAGCCCCCAAACTTATTGTATTTCATTTATCTACAGTAACCCCATAAATTCATAGAAATTACAATTGCATCCATGCTTAAGAATTTATTCTGATGAAGCATGGAGGAAGCCAAATGGAAACAAAGCTCTTGAAACCTTTTCAGGGAAGTTATGCTTTATGTAAGTTATTCCAAAGGGGTTTCTCAACACCAAGAGAGGCAGTGCTCTGTTGACTTTACAGGGACTACAGTTACATATTATACACTACTCTAGTTACACAGCCTGAATTCAGTGATATCATTCAGGTTATATAGCTGCCCATTTTGTTTGCTCCTACTATTAAAGGCAAACAAAATGTGTGATACAATGAAGTGAAAATTGTGGCAGATTAATAATGTAATTAGAAATACCTAAAGAAAATGCAAAAAAGAAAAATCAGCTAAACAAATCTTAGATGCATATGCTTAGGTTTGCTACAAGTACTTCCATTAAAGCATCACTTAGGCCTGAGTTTGAGAATATTTTGTAGATTAGGAATCTAGAAAGTATTTCCACCCTATGCAGCGAAGTAGGCAACTTAAAAAACAGATATATCAAAAGCCAGTTGTTATATGAGTACTTGCAGTTCATACACACTTACTAGCTTGTATTTGAGATCATCTGATCTAAATCTATTGCTTTCTTTTGTAGCAAACAATATGAAATATTTAACTGGTATTTGGTTTAGGATATTTTTCTACCTGTTGATACATTGGTTCAACTTCCTGGCTAAATTTTTTTTTACCATCTTATACTATAAGGGGCTGGAACACTGACACAAATAGAATGCATAATATTTTATATACGCAGATTTTTGTATGTTTGCATCTATAACCAGTTTCTAGTTGATGTGAAATTTACAATAGCTATGAAAGAAACATGGCCTTTTCTGTCCCAAAAGCATGTTTTTACACATATAAGAATATTCAAGTTACATATTTGATTTTTTTTATCCCTGCCCCCTCATTTTTCACAGCCCTTTTCTGTCCCTCTTCAGGTGCCAAGTCCTGTTCTTTTCCTCTAATTTCTGCTAAGTAGGAAACAAATTTATTTGGTTTCGCGTTTGAGTCAGAGTTAAAGCCATCACTGCCTAACTGGGCTTAATACCAAACACAGGGAATAGATTCGCATGGATAGAAGTTTTCTTCAAGCTCCATATTAAAGAACCACAGATTTAACACACACGCAGGCTGTTTATTATGCATATTACATGGAATAAAGCTTTTCTGTAATGTCCATTTCATATACTGTATTATTTGTTCCCATAACACATACACAACATTAGATGGCCACGAGCATAAATTATTGCAGTATTCTCAGAACCAAAGTTCACTGCCTATCTCTGTTAACTAATATGTTGCTTTTGATTATGTAATTTATATAACAACCATTTTATGACTGAATTCTTCTAGCAATAAAAAATGATCTTCCTGGAAAAATAACAAGGAGTGGATAAACACCACCTTGTTTAAGTTTTTGACTATTTGCAAGACTTGGTTCTCAAACCTCACTTTATGTTGACCTTCATCTTGGTGTATAAAAATACCAGAGAGAGAATTAACTCCACAATATGGAATAAACTGGCTTCTCTCTCCCTCAATTCAAGCAACTGCCAATAAGTGCTTTAAGGTGCAGCTCTGACAGAATGTGAATGCAAGCTATGCATTTACTTTACATTTCTTTGCCCATGCTGCAGAGTTAATTGATAAAAAT
The DNA here is from genome assembly GCA_035590275.1 of Ibycter americanus. Lineage (NCBI taxonomy): Eukaryota > Metazoa > Chordata > Aves > Falconiformes > Falconidae > Ibycter > Ibycter americanus. The sequence continues at coordinate 1,358,174 of JAVJGI010000032.1, forward strand.
TTTGGAACCCAAGTACAACTTCTGGTCCTACCGGTAAGGAGCAAAAAAAAAAAAAAAAAAGGAAAATCTTCCTATTACAAAGAAAGACAAATTGTATATATAGTTAGACTACCAACATTACACATCTTCCAGATGGAAGGCCACACCACTGAAGATCTCTCCTCCTTAAAAAGCATTGAACACCTCCAGCTTCTTTTCAGAGACCAATTTGGTAAAGGAAGAACATTTTACCCAAGCTCATAATCTGTGACGCCACCAGAAAAACAAATCCTTGTGCGACAGCCAGTGATACCACAAGAACATATCAGATATAAGCCCACCATCCAAGCTTCCCTCATGAATATTCAGTAGGAATTACATCACTCTGCAACCACAGCACAGCTTCATCAAAACCTTTCCCTAGTTTCCCGATACATACCATTTAAGGGCTCTCTGCACCACAGCACATATGCATAGCCACGGTGTCCTCAAACTACGGAGGCAGCTGAGTGGAACAAAGGGCCTGGGAACAACAGAGCAGAGACTGCATTTACACAGGAAAGTTTTCACAAACATACACAACTACAGCAAGAGCAACCTTACCCAAAATGTAAAGCAAGGGCCTTTAAAATCTCAGACTCCAAGTTATCTCCAGACAAGAAAGAAACCTTCCCTCCCCCTTGCTCCCACCACCCACACAGCTACTCCAACAGCAGGTCAGGGTTATAAGGGACGTTAACAGAAACAAATACTCAACCTGACTGCATCAGCTCTATCCTGAGGCGCTGCTGCCTGAGCACCTCTGCCAGAAGATTTGCTGCTGACTGGAGACCAGCCCTATATAGCTTCTGCCAAGGGGAAGGTGCTGGACACAGGGTAGACTGGGCCCAGGTGTAGCCCCTCAGGGACCAGGTGAAGCCCCTCAGGGACCAGGTGCTACACATCAGCCTGAGTAGCATCCACAGAGCCTCTGTGCCCTCAGGGCCACCAAAACCTTGGCTGAAGCTACTTCTGCAGCCTCCTTGCATGGGGGATAAGGGCTGGAGGGAGCTACTCTGTGAGCTACAGCACTGGGTGACAAGGCTGTAAACAGCACCAGGTGTTTACCAGAGACTACTGTCACCAGTAGTCTGGTGGTTACTGGTGAAGGCTCTCTGAGGTGCCACTCTTGGTGGCAGGGAGCACCTCAGTTCTAGGCTCATGGTGCAGGTTTGGATGAGGGTCGGTGCCCTGAAGTGCCTCCCAGCCTGGGACAATCAGGGCAGCAGGGGTACGCCGCGCGAGGCCTGGCCTCCCCTCCCCTCCCCTCCGCAGCTGCAGGGAGATGGCTCCTGTCAGCGCCTGGGCAGAGGGGCGTTGTGAGGGGGAAATACAGAGTGTGGAATTAGGCTGTTTGCCTGAAGTGCCTAAATGCAAACTTGTCTGCAGGAACCAGCTGAGCTACCAGGCTCCTAAACATACAGCCAGCTGTGAGGGGGAAATGCCTGAAAGAGGCCTTAGAGGCTGATTGCCGTGGCAGCCTTCAGGGTGGATCTGTGCGTGCTGCCTGACTGGGGACATGGCACCGAAGGGGTGGGAGCAAGCCCCTGCCTCTGCAGGCTTGCTTACTCTTCAGAGACTGAGTAAAACAGACATCGGATATGTTTCTGCCCCTGACTGACTGCAAGAGCTTTGATATTTTAAAGGCAATTACAAAGCCTAATGTCTTCCATACTGCAAATTGTTTAAATGCTGCACCCGCCGCCTTGCGCTCCTCCTGCAACTTCTGCTGCTTTCACCACCCTTCAGCTAGCTGTTACACAGTGGCCAGCTCATGCTAGCTAATCAGTATGCCTTCTCACAAGGGGACTTCACTTCTGATATTAAACAGCAAAAAAATGAATTGCACAGTAGTCTATGGGTATAGCGAGTTGTTAAAAGTTTTCAGAACGTTTTGCGATTCATGCAGACAAAGAATTTTGCCTCCTGAAGTTGTGTCTATAGGGGTTTTTTTTGTGTGGTGTGATCAATCTTTTGAGTTGCATCAATTCTTAATTAAGTATGTAAAGAATCGGCATTGCCTGGCAGCTCTGTCCTACTGTGGCTTTAAACAGTATCAATTCAAAAATTTTCGAGCACTGCAAAGAATTCAGAATGTTTCTGCTTCTAATACTCAACATCTGCCTAAAAAACATATCAATCATATGATCACAAACAGCTGTTGCATTAGACTTTTAATCAGCCATGATTTTCAAAAGAGGCAAAGAATGTTGGAAGGGATGAGGGAAAGTTATTGCAGAGAATGCCCTACTTGAGAACTCCAAAATCCAGTTTTAGGGAGACAGAACTTTACTAAGCACTGTAAAAACTCTTCATGTATCACATATTATACTACAGACAGTACAGCTATCTGATCTAAATAGAAATAAAATACCCAGACACAATGCACATACAAGAAAAAGTGTAAAAGGTGCTCCAGACAGGTATTTTGTTATTAAATATAAAAGAGATGTATCGCTGGCTTGCACAGATTGCGAAGAATAAAGTTGTTGCCCAGCAGTCCATTTTCTTTTCAAGTTCCATAAATCCCATTAATGAGGGTTTATGAGGCCTTATTGGAAATACAACATATCCCTCTGCTTAGAAAATGTTGATGTCCAAAAATGGCCAATTTCTCCTCTCAGTAATGTTAGTGTAAATCTGCATTAGCTCTGCTGGATTCAGGAGACATTACAGGGTAGCTCCTGACTCATTTTTAATAAAGCATGCTGATTTGACATAGTATTATGACTACTCCATGTTACCCGTCTGCCATAAAAACACAAGATTGAAGAAAAGAAAGGCTACTTCTAGAACTGCTTTGTTGTTAAAAAAATCCTAATCTCCTCACATTCAACTATTATAGATAGCTTCATAAAGTACTAAAAAGGATATAGTATACAATCCCTTTAAAATACTTTTGAGTTCAGAGCCTTAAGGCATCCTAAACACATCCACACTGGGAACATCAGGCACGATGTTTGCTCCACAGCCAGCCTGCATAAGATTTTCTAGTCTTTGACTTGATCCTGACTCATCTCCTGACCTCTGCCTGACTTTCATGTTGCCTTCTGAGTGCTTTTTGCCCAGGAACAGGGGCTGGGTGCCCTGCCAGCCCTCTCCTCGACTGCCTGTGCCTGCAGCAGAGGTGAATGTTGCAAAGGCTGGTGCAGCTACTTGGGAGCTGTCATCTCTGTATGAGGTATAAATCCTGAAGCTAAGGTCCTAGAGCAAACAGCTAACAGACATAATATGGATCAGAAAGTGATATAAACTTCCTGTCAATAGCCAAAAGCTTTTACTTTTGTCTAGGACCATGTACTTTTGCTGTCCTTACTCATAGGCAAGTGAGGGCTCGCCTTCATGTTGGGCTGCCCAGGTTGCTTGAGAGGGCACACTGCAGCCATTACTCTGCCTGCCTTTTATCTCCTTTTCCAGCTCGTTACTCTTGTTGTGCCCAACAGCAGTTCAAGCTCAAAACACCATGGATAGAAAAGGCATTTGGTTTAAGAAAGCTCCTGTGAGATGGGCACAACAGACACAGCATAAAACCATATCGTAGGTCAGAAAACAAGGTTATTCTGTCACACCGTGATTTGCATGTACATCTAAAAGAATAGCCATGGGATCACGAGGTTCTGCAAGCCTGGCATAGACACTAGAAACAGTCACTTGTGACAAGCATTATCCAGAAAGTATATTAGAGGAAAGATTAGGACCCAGTAGTCCTCTACCGTCTATCTAGCTGAGACAACACTAGCAAATCCATTTTTATTTAAGCAGTCAGAAACATGTATGTGGTGGGTTGACTGACTGGATGCCAAGCGCCCACCAAAGCTGTTCTATCACTCCCTTCCTCAGCTGGACAGGGGAGAGAAAATATAATGAAAGCCTCATGGATCAAGATGAGGACAGGGAGATCACTCATCAATTACTGTCACAGGCAAAACAGACTCGACCTGGAGAAATAGTAGTTTAATTTATTGCCAATCGAATCAGAGTAGGATAATGAGAAATAAAACCAATTCTTAAATCACCTCCCTCCCACCCCTCCCTTCTTCTCAGGCTTTACTCCCACGTTCTCTCCCTCCTCCCCTCCAGCGGCACAGGGGGAAGGGGAATGGGGCTGCGGTCAGTTCATCAGACATTGTCCCTGCCGCTCCTTCCTCCGCAGGGGAGGCTCCTCACACTCCTCCCCTGCCCCAGCGTGGGGTCCCTCCCACGGGAGACAGCTCTCCTGGACTTCTCCAAGGTGAGTCCTTCCCACGGGCTGCAGTTCCTCACACCCTGCTCCAGCGTGGGTCCCCCCCACGGGGTGCAGCCCTTCAGGACCAGACTGCTCCAGTGTGGGTCCCCCATGGGGTCACAGGTCCTGCCAGCAAACCTGCTCCAGCCTGGGGCTGACGTGCGGAATAGTAACTTTACAACCTTGGAGGGTTATAAAGGAGGTATGTTTATTCAGCACCGGGCACACATGGGATCGTTCCCAAAGATGTGCGCGCCATGTACGGTCCCTTTCTGTGTTTATATGTACAAACATTACATACTCATGAGATTACCTAACACACCTATACATATTTATTAACTACCCCCGCTTCGTGTTACAGTGAGTTCCAGGAAGTCATTTCCATGTGCTCCTCCCAGTTGCACATGTGCACTGTCCTGTGGTGGTGGTCCGGTGGTGGTGGTCGTGGAGATGAAGTCAGTAGTCTTCTTCACCGTAAACTTTTCACCCCTGGTGTTTTGCGCAGGCTCAGTTGTTTCTTGGTTCTTATGCCAACTGCAAGCCTGGTTCTAGCTGGTTTTGGGGTACGTTACCTTGGTAGTTTCTTCTTGAGCACACTTTGCTGACCTTAAACAATATCTCATTCTATTCTAAACACAGTGCTTATCCTACAAGACTCATTTAAATGCTCACTCTACAAAACTTATTTAACCCTTACCTATCTCATCCCCTTCTAGTAGGGCTACAGGTCCTGGCAGGAGTCTGCACCAGTATGTGCTGCCCATGGGTCACAGCCCTCTTCGGGCATCCCCCTGCTCCGCTGTGGGGTCTCCCATGGGCTGCAGGTGGGGATCTGCTCCACATTAACCCCCATGGGCTGGGGACACAGCCGGCCTTGCTGTGGGCTTCCCCACGGGCTGCCGGGGAGTTTCTGCTCCGGCGCCTGGAGCCCCTCCTGCCCCTCCTGCACTGACCCGGGTGCCTGCAGAGCTGTTGCTCTCACACAGTCTCATTCCGTTTTCTCTGGCTGCAATTGCTGTTGCACAGGAATTTTTCCCCCTTCTCAAGTATGTTGTCCCAGAGGGGCTACCACCGTCGCTGATGGGCCCAGCCTTGGCCAGCGGTGGGTCCATCTTGGAGCCGGCTGGCGTTGGCTCTGTCGGACATGGGGAAATCTTCTCGCAGAAGCCACCCCTGTAGCCCCCCTGCTACCAAAACCCTGCCATGCAAACCCAATACAAACATAATACAATAACGTATTATGAATATGTCATCAGATATGGCTTAGCTTTTTAATGTGGTTGCTCTGCTGAGTCATTTTATGCAAGTGTATAACTATAATTCAGTTATGATTTTACATTACATGACTATGCACTATGATCTGTAATTCATTCTTCTAAATTAAAAGCATTTTGATATCTTATGCAGGCAAACCATAGAGACTGTGGTTTTGATATTGACATACTCCGTCCACAACTGATGAAAAAACTACAAATTATGTTCACACAAAAGACTGAGGGTGTGATTTTAACGCTTGCTATTAGTCTTGTACTAGCTTACTGTAGCCAGCAGAGTGATAGAAGCTGTGAAGACTGGTAGCACAAGGATCTTCACTGCTGGGTTAAGCATAGCACATCTTGGTCATGTGTTCATTTTATCAGTAGGCATGCCTGCATTTATTCAGCTATTAAAAACACAGCTGTGGCAATGAACTTCTTGTCATAGGTACAGATTATGAGCCAATGGAGGACGTTATAAAAATGTAGAAGCCTTTAGGTTTTGCAGAAGGAGTGAGAAAGTATGAAGATCAAGTCTTTCAGGTTATGTTTGCCTCCTTTTCTCAGTTTGTTATCTCAGGGCACTGGGAGCGTGGTTGCAATGGGCTTTCTGCGGATGTTTCGGTTCGGTAAATTCTTTCAAACTGTGGAAAAGGATTGAAAAAAAAAAAAGGAGGCAATAAGAAAAGTTAGTCTCAGTTAGGTTGGCAAATTTTACATAGATGGTACAGCAGGACTCTGTTCCTGTCGATACAACTATACCAAGTGTCTGTGAAAAATGATTTCAGAGGAGTTTGGTGTTCCAGTCGTGTGGCAGCAGCCTGAGTCTGAAAGCTGGCACATGTATTAAGAGTTGCGGCATTTGAGGGAAAAATGCAACTCCAAGCAGCGTCTTGTTGGGGACTTGTTTAGCAGGAAAAATCATAAATGCTCCTATTCATTAGTAGCTTCTGGGTTGTTTGCACTTCAAAAGCAGCTGAGACTATTGCTTTTGCAAGGTACTTTTACACAGTGCAGCTGCAGCCGTACCTGAATGATGGACAAAGCATTTCATTTTCTTTCCAGAACTCACTGTGTGTTAACCTCATCTTCACAAAATGAAAAGTAACTTTATGAAATTCATGGATTTAGATTTTTATTTGATGTGACAAGCAATAACAACAACAACAACAAAACCCCTAAGCAATGCCTGAAGTGCTGTTGTGGGTTTGCTGGTATCCAAATAGAGCAGAGTCAGTCTGCAGATTTTCATCAGTCAGAAAAAATGCTAGCAGCTTCTTAAGCTTCAAAACCTCAGAGGCTGTCAATCCTGTTACAAATTCTGTATGAAACATAAACAAGTACTAGTTCTAAAAGCAGAGTTTGGGAAGCACATTTGGAATATGCTATGGGCCGTATATAATTTCCTTTCTGTGGCTGCCTAGTCCACACTCCTCTGGAAAGTTGAAGGGCCAGGTTCCCGATGGTGTACTGCTCCACTAATTTTCTTTTTTCAGCTCTGCTTCCCTCAAATAATTGTCACTGAAACATGGGGAACAAAACAGCAATGAAACCCATCACACAACACTGAAGAAGAAAGATACAACACGGGCTACAAAGAACCTATTAAACTTGGTTGCAGACTTTTTCCTTTTAGATTTATCTGTTTTTAATTGTTAAATCCTGCAAAATACTCAGTATCGTGGATGAGAGAGTGTAAAGATGTACTCTGCCATGCAGAGCTTACACAAGATTCATTTGCCTACAGAAGTTTTCAGGTATGCGTAGTTCTATGAGTATCTCAACTAATATACATTCCAAGGTGAGTGATTTTTATCCCGGTATGAAATCACTTCATTTGATTTATCTGAAGACACTTCCTAAACGATTAAGAGGAACACTTCTGTGTGTTCAAGATGAACAGAGGGTGCTTTTCTCAGCCTGGACCATTCAAAGGTCAAATATTAAAACCCATGTTTGACTCCCAGGTTTTAGCCTCGAGATGCTCATCTTAAAGCTTCTGGAGTCCAGTTTTTTAAAAGTGGTTTAGCATTGGTGACTTAATTTCAATTGTGGTGGATGACTTCTGAGGCTCTGGGTCCCAGCGCCTTGAAATGTGCTTTAGAAGTTGTAGATACAGCAGAAAGTTGTGGCTACCTGCTCCCCCATCCTCCCTGCAGACCTCTGTTCCATTCCGCACTAGCCCTGCCTCTGTATTCAGTAATAAGTCATTTTATAGTATCAGCAGTTTTCTATTCACTGTTCCTTTTAAGAAAATAACCTGTTAATATAATACCACCTGTTTAGCAATGAGAAGGATTATGTACTTAAAATGTTCAGCTGAATAATACATACAAACATCTGACATTTGGCCTGCTCTGAGAATAGGTGACATGCTTTTTTAACGATTTTGAAAATGTTAAAATGGTGAGGTAGAAATTAAAATGTCACTTTAAAATATTTGTATTTAACTTATCTGATTCAGTCCTTTTCTACATTTCCCCTTGGCATATTCGAACTGGGGGTCACGGTAGCAGTCTGACACCGCGGATGCTTTGAACGATATACTGAACATTGTTGGCATTTCAGCCTAATTAGTTGCATCCTATTTTGTGATTTGTCTTTGGTCCTTTGGGTTGCTGGCCCAGGATTTTTTTTAACCTTTTTTTATGCTCATCATTGTCTCATTTTAAATGTCAACAGACCAGTACTTGTGTAATTGGTTTTTTTCCCTTCTTTTCTCCCCAATGTCAGACAACTTGACAAACGATTTCTACATCTCAGGCAGGCTACATGAGAAAAATATATCCCAGGACTGAGTGACAAACATGGGCCAATCTAGTTCATGCAGGTCTTGAGCACAGCCACATATTTTTCTGGCCGCTGGTTGCTGTTACTCTCAGTTTTGAACTGGAATGGTCTTTTCTTGGGCTGGTTTAATTGCTTGTGCCAGAGGCAGATCTGCATCTTCTCTGTCAGGCTCACCTCTCACGCAAAAACCCGACAAAGCCTCCCTCCCCCTGGGCAGCAGGTTAACGGGGGTGCCTATGTTCTGCGATGGACCCCTCCGAAAGAAAATGGTTAGGTGCTGGGCTTGTTCAACTGGACACTGACGTTCTGTCCGTTTAAGAAGTGTCACCCGACTGATTTACGTCAAACAAGCCTCACCTGACGTCACGGTGTGCCCAAGGATGTACTTAAATCTCTGGAGGAGCTGGGGTCCCTGACGTGAGGGCGCGCTGCCAGGCGCCGGGGGAGGAGAGCGGCGTGCCTGCTCCGCTGGGATGCTGCTCTTCTGCTCTGCCGCTGGCGTCTGAGCTGAGGTGAGTCCTTCCGTGGATCTTTCTTGGTCGTTGCTTCCAAGGCTTGAAATGGTGTTCGCACAGCAGTGCTGCAGGCAGCCTGAAAGGGGAGCCTTGTACTTTTTACTCCAAAATAGCGCCTGGGCTCCTGGCTGGTCTCGAAGTGGCTGTGGCACAGGCAAGGTGCCCTGTCACCACCAGATGTGCACAGCGTGTCATTTGGGCATCCCCTGCCTGCTTGCTCAGGAGATTATTAGATGCAGCTAGAGCTGCGTTTAATTGTTTAAGCTGGTTTACACTTGGAGCAAAAACATGTGGAAACACCCCACACATCTTCCCTGCAGGCTTATGCTTTTCTAATCTGCCTAAAGATTGTGAAATTACTTAGGGCTAACACCTGAAATTCTGTTAATACCTTGCACTAGCTGCATGGGAGACATGGGGTTATTTATTTGGCGGGACAGAAAGCACCGATTTAACCCGAGGCTGCCCTACACGGACACTACTTGTGCGCTGCGATGGTGCCGCGGTGCAAATAGCTGTTGGTGCAGGTGAAAAAGTCTCGCAGCCCAAACGGTCACAGATAATTCAGATGGGCACGCGGAGCCGGCCCTTTGGGTTCCCTCTCGCTGCTCCAGTGCCTACGTTGCTGTCGCTGTTTCGGAATTTCTACTGCCAAGGAAAGTTTAGAGCAGGTGCCAAATGAAACTAAGTGGGTTTAAATTGGAAACACACCTTTTTGTCATCGCTGGTTATTACAATACATGCCAATGAAAATTGCACTTGTGCTGAAACTGCAGGTGAAATCTGAAAGGTCATACACAATATTGAGCTGAGAAAAATGTCATGCTTTAAGCAGTGCCAGGAAGAGCATGAAACCAGATGAAGGCCCGTGTAGTTTTTCTCTGATCAAAAAAGAGGATTTTAAGTCATGGTTTGGACACATCAGTCTTGCCGGTGTTTGACAACATTAGATTAATTGCTGGTAAATGTAATTGCTTTGTCGAATGATTTTGGGGAAAGAAAAATCACAGCCTGATAAAAGCAGAAATTAAAAGCAACTTTTCTGAAACTGAATCAAAGTATAACAAAGTTGCTTAAATTGGTTACAATTTAAAATCTTCAATACATTTTCATCCCATAAATGTCATTTGAAGGAACCTAAACCAAGAAAAAACACCACTGAACTGTGAGAACTCTCTTTGGCCTTCAGGACTCCACCTGTGCCTTGATTCATAATTTATACTCTGGCTTTTCGATGTGCAAGAGGTCTTTGCACCTCGTGGCATGCATTATAGATGGAGGAGTTTAGGTTAAAGCATGCTTTTACTGTGAGGCATAGGGTATCGCCCACTCTCCACATCAAATTCATGTGTGCAATTTAAACGAGACATTACTCTGCTCCCAGTAAATATTCACCAGATGCATCTTTTATAAATGTTAGGTTTTGCAGCATCTTGACACATGCCAGTAGTTTGAAGCCTGAGCATGCCTCAGTAGGGCGTGAAAGCCCCATCCATTCATTCAACTGTGACGTATAGCAATAGGCAAAATTTTAGTGTTGTCAGCTACTTGCTGTTCAAGTTTATTGACTTACAACATCTAATCTGATGCTCTTTTTTTGAATTGTTTTCAGGGGTGTCAGTTTTCTTTAGCTGAGAGGTGATTGAATAGCACAGGAGAAGGAACTTGGCCAGAATCCTCTGATCCGTGATTCCTGACGTTATGTGACATTACACGTGTAAGCTTTGTCCTGCAGAGAGTTTTGCAGGAGACTCAGGGCTTACGCTAAATAAAACAGTACAGAAATTTTTGGCTGGAAAAAAAACTTAGCTGTCCCTTATCTGCAGACAAGCTTTCTGCTGCAGGACTTCATTTATTATGGCCATTGAAAAAAGAGTATCAACTATGTTCTTTACTTAATACTGTAATTTATATGATGTTTATTTTTAATTAGTATCTGTTTGAACGATAATCACTAGCCAGACTTCAGGCAGAGACAATGACAATAAATTGTGTCTTAGCTTCTCATCGACCAGAAAGCTGGATGGGCCAGGTGCTTTCTTGCTTCCTCAAGAGCCAGGGGGCATGAGTTTTGGGGACCTTGGAAGGGAAAGGACTCCCCATCTGCTGAGAATGGCCTGTCATGGCTGGAAAACTAGTGGGGCATCAGAGCTGCAAGTCATATACTATCAACATTTCAAATCACTCAGCTGTACCGAACTGGAAAGATAATCGTACTTTGTTGAAACAAGTGAGGATTCTCGAGCTTCCTTGCAGTACTGTGAAACAAACCCTTGGTGCTGGTGGTGGGCATCTTCCAGAGAACACAGAAAAGCAGTGTTTTCTATTTAAAACCCACAAGGTCAGATCATGATCATCAGCGTTAATTGCTTGGGAGAGCGAGGTCTTTACAGCATCCAGTTACGAAAGTAATGGCAAAGCGGGAGTTTCACGGGTTTTGATATGTTCCTCGGGTGCAGACTTAAAAGGTGCGACTGATTTGAGCGGTGAAATAGGCTTCCCCACTTGACATGGATTCTCCCACATTAACTTGTGCTTTCGAAGAGTAAATAAACTTTTATTTAAACTTCTGAAAACCAAAAGATTGGACAGTTACTTTAAAACAACTAATGATGCCTAACATAGCCCCTGGAGCAGAGTTCCTCACAGGGAATATGTGACGGGGCAATAGTGGCTGATGCATGCTTATCAAAAGAGGAGATCAGAGTTATTCCTCGATGTGGTGTATTTGAATTCACCAGATTGTACCCTGTGATTATTTGGCAGGTGTTCGAAGTGCCCTGCTCTGGATGCAAAACAGCTGTGCTGGCTGCAGCACAGGCTGCGGGTGGCTGAGTTTGGCTGGTTACATGCCAACAAGTGGAGAACACAATTTCTCTCTCAAAAGGTCGTGTTCGCCTACTGTCCTTGTTGCATCATTTCTGCAAAATGAGCTATTCTTGCTAGCAGAATTTGTAGTGACCTACTTACCTTCGTGACAGTCCTTTAGAGGGCTGGGGGGAGGACAGATGCCCCTTCCAAGACGGTCAGAGGACAGAGGTGTGGGAATGGCAAATCTCAGCTGGGAAGGAGAGACTATGTAGAGTATGGGAAGTGACCCGAAGTGAGGCAGAATGGGCTGGTGCCCGTTGTCTCAAAGCGTCATCTTACTGTTGCTAGCAGTTTCTTCTGAGTGCTGCCTGGCCAAGGCTCTGTGCTGTTCAGGAAGCCAGCTGCTAGGATGGCCATCGGGGCAGGGTGGGCACTGCTCAGAGAGGGCGTCTGGGAGTGAAGGTGTAGTGTCTTACCTGGAGGTGACCTGGGGGTGCAGCCACAGCGAGCCGGGCTGGAGGGGAGCTTGCAGCACCACTGCAAGCATCGCTACGGCTGCACTCCTCCAAGGGGACCCTTTCGGTTTCAACTAGCTGACACCTTTGGGATAACAGGACTCTTAGTTTCTGAGGTTGTTGATCTTTAAAAGTAACAGAGAAACTTCTGAAGTGAGCAGAAAGCCCCTTGTGAAAATTGGACTTAAGTGAAGAAAATTCTTACTGCTCTGCCGTTTTTCTGCCTGCACTCATCCACAATGCTGGAATGACAACAGTAATTTAACCAACAGAGCATTTGATTCTCACCTTGTATAAATTAGCTCCAGTGAAGCTGTATGGATTCATGCTACCTTGGGACCTGGCACAAAACACCTCCTTTTGATGGGCACAGGACGATCAGTCAGCGTGGATGTAGTCAGATGCTGGCAGTCCCAACCACAGCACAAAGCACATTCATCTCATTTCCAGGTATGGAAAATGTTTCGTGATCACTTGATTCCAAATGGAAAATTTTACTTTTTAAACTGCAAATATAGTTCTTGCCTGGGGATAGTTTCCTTTGTAATTGCATGATGAAATAATCCCATAAAGAAAACAAAATATAGGTTGCATGTGGCTCGAAATAGTTCTTATTTATTGGTCATTTTGATCGTGTACACAGCAAAATAGTAATATGAATACACCAGCTAAGCTATAAACATACTATGTACATACAGAGAAGGAACAGTTAATTTTACATAAAATGGAGAAGGCACATAATGCAGTGATACACTATGATCATTTTGAGCTGGCCAAATTCCAGCTGCAATATTTGTGTTCTGCCTAGTGTAAATGTTCCTGGGACTCTGAAGGTATGCCCCACCATTTCACAGGCTGGATGTCACCTTTTCAAGGGGAAAGGGAATGGACTGTGAAAGGGAAATAACTCGCTTCATCCTTCCCCTGCTTCTGAGTATCTTCAGAGGGATTTGCTGCAGAGCATGTGCTCTAACTTAGCACCTTCTCTTTCTGTGTAGAAGGCTGTTAGACATAGAAAGAAAGCTTAAATGTTTAAGGTTTGGAAGTATATTGTGCGTTTCTTTCTTCAATGGGTAGGTTGCAAGTGATCATGAATGAATTATTTTACTTACAGCTTTTGAGGCAAATAGCGAGATAGATAAAACAAATGTAATTTTGAAATACGGTAAGTCTTCTGTGTGGAGATACCTCCATATTAACAGAGGTTATGAGTACTTTTTGGGAAACGTGAAGCCAATCTCGATTATTTTTTTCTTTATAGCAGCACAAATGGTCTCCACAACTCTTAGATGTTATTGCTCCTCCCTGAATGTCTGTGCTTCTATATGCATTTTAGTATACCCCTGGGCTAAGAAGCAGTAAATAGCTTGACATCTGCTATATCAGTCTTAATCTGTGGTTTAAATTTCAGCAAAGATGGTATTAGACACTCTTTGTAATGTATTCTCTTTTATTTTACCTGTTCCCTGGTTGAGATATGCCCCAGAAGGGTCAGCCTTCCTAACCATGCATTTCACTGTCACTATAGCATGTTAATATAGTGACGGCTTTGGGACTTGTCGTGCTTCTGCAGGCTGCCATTGAGCTTTTCCAGCTGCAGCATCTGCCTCCCTGCCTTCTTTGGATGTTGATTTGTTAATTCAGCTTTTTGGGAAGTGTATTTAGAACATACATTTGTGCCTTTTGGGCTTTTTCTTGTTCGTTTCTTATAAGGTCATAAATAGAGTTTTGAATATTCCACATTTTCTCCCTACTTGCAATAAAACATGCTCCCTCTAACTTTTCTTACCCAGATCTGCTTTGGTAGGTAATTCTCACTCCTGACTCACCATCATCCTCCCTCCTTTTCCTGTGGCCTCACTGCTATGAAAGCCCAACTTCCCCTTGCTGCAATCCAGCTTTTGCCTCCACCTTCCTCAAGTGCCATCCACTTTCGTTTCCTTTTCTTCTCTCACTTCTGCGTGAATTTTCACCACTCTTATTTTTAGCCTTTCCTCTCCACTGAAACTGACAGCAATCACGGTTTAATCTTAGTTTAAAGGTTTTTCCCCTGCCTTCTGTTTCCTTGACTTACCTTCCACAAGACACACTCATACCTCACTGTGAAATTTTCCCTTTGTTGTGCTTTTATGGGTGTCTTTTTAATTCTTTAGGTGCGTGTTCCTCCAGAGCTGCCTTTGGTCTTCATGAAAACTTTACAGGCTTTCCTCTGCTCTGCCTCTTCCTTCCTCTGCACACGTTCCTGGGTATCTTGCTCAGCCCTATAGATTATGTGCCAACACTTTCTCGGATATTTTATTACCTCTGTAGAGACTGGTCTTCTACTGCCCCCCAAATTTCATCCAGGTCAAGCCACTGAGAAGAGCAGGATTCCTTTCCAGCCACTTGCTTGCTCTGTCTCTCACTGTGAACAGTAACGCTTTCCTTCAAGTTAGTTCTCCACGCAAACGGCCTCTATCTTCAGCTGCTTGCTTTCTTTTGTCCTTGTTCTTTGAATCATGTAATAATTCAGTCTGGAAGGGACCTGCTGATGTCATCTAGTCCAACCTCCTGCTTAAAGGGCAAACTTCAGAGCTGAATCTTTATTATAACCATTCTGCTGCTATTTCTGAAATGAACTAATTTCTGGTTTTCTTCCTCCATCTCTGCTATTCACTGCGATCTCTGTCAATTTTATTTCTCCTTTTAGCTCATTGACCAGAAATCCAAGAACATAAAGCAGGTGTGTGGAAGCATCTACTTTGCATCTGCTTTACTAGTTCGATGCTGCTGCTGCTGCTTGTGCCCAGTTCGTGCTTCTAGATTTGCCCTGGTTTTCAAGAGTTCTCTGTCCCCAACACCCCCCCAGCCTGCAGCCTTACAGCTCTTCTCCACTTACTGCTTACCCTCTTGTTATCACAGGTTCCTGTGTCCTTGCCTGCTTTGCCACTTTCTAAGCAGAGATGGCCTTGCCTTTGGGTCTCTCACAGCTTTTTTGGGTGAGGCTAAAGCACCGTGTGCAAGAACCTGCACAAATCGCTCCTGCTTCACTTGTGGTCTCTCGTCCTCACGTGCTGTTCTTTGCTGTCTCGTTTGCTGAGTGTTTTCTACCTCAAACTGTACACCCTTTGAGCCAATTTCTTCTTTTTTCCAATATTTATGTAACTTTCTAGAAACGATCACACCTAACAAACTTTATGGTATTCTTTATTATGCCTTAGCAGTGTCTCACAGGGAAAATGCTTGGCTAAACCAAGAGTTTCAGTTAAAAGCTATTACATCTGTTATTACATAATGACATGATTTGAAAAGATCTACCCTGAATCTCTGCTATCTCCTATCTCCCAT
This sequence comes from Ibycter americanus, assembly GCA_035590275.1. Classification (NCBI taxonomy): domain Eukaryota; kingdom Metazoa; phylum Chordata; class Aves; order Falconiformes; family Falconidae; genus Ibycter; species Ibycter americanus. The sequence goes on from JAVJGI010000032.1 coordinate 1,373,631, forward strand.
CATATTTTTGGTAAGTTATTTTTCCATTATTTCCTTAGTTGCCATTTGAATTCTCTGGATTTAGACTGCAGCTGTACGACAACGATTGCTTTCAAAATAATAAGCTTCAGTAGTGAAGCTGTAAATTGGGATAGAATAAAATCTGTTGTGCATTTTCGCTGTGACTACATTCTGCTCTTTTAACTCAGCTTGAATCCTGCCATCCACTTAGATTTTCTGTAGTGCCTTGTTTTGAAAGATATTGGTGAGGACTGCAAAAAATCCAGAATGTGCTTCCTATCATAGTTACTGCTAATCATCTAATACAAAAATAAATGTGAGTGACACTGATCTTCAGTAATCCCTTAAGGGGTTCATTCAAAATGAATTATGAATTGATCATTAATTAAAAAGATGAGTTAAACTCTTGGATACTGCGTGCATGTGCTCTATTATGCAACTCCTGGAATAACCAGCTGGGATTTGGTGCATATATCTGGGGTGTTTCACAGCTGTGGGAACACGTAAGTTGAACTGCAGGAAGAAAGAAATGCCGTCATGGACTTTCCACTCGGTTGCCTCTTTATCGTGGGTTCAGTTTGTGTGGGAGCAATGTTTCTGCTTTAATTTCTTGACTACATGTAAAAATTAACTGGATGAGTTACTGCTAAAATTTGCCTCTACATTTCAAAATCCCCCTTTGACCTGGGTGTATTTTTGGCACATACTTTCCTACTGTAAGAATGATCATTAAATCTCCTGAAGATTTTCAAATGTCTATTTCATTACAAGATTTCTTCCAAACTTCTCCTGTTATTCCATTACATTTTATGTGTTTGTTTCCTTTTCAACAGTTGCGATCTTTTTGCTGCTGAGGTTTACGAGGTAGTTAAATGGGATTATCCCTGTTTTAAGAGAGGAAAATTGAGGCATAAAAATTTATTTGCACATGATCATATGAGAAGCCTGAGCTCCAGGAGAAGCACAAAGTCTGTCGTAATTATTTCCAAGCCAGTGCTTTACCTGTAGGCCACTTCTGCCTCTTTCTTGGTATTTTCCATGAGCTTTAGGAAACTTTTTTGAGCGTGCTTTTTGGCAGCTGATATATGTTTGCAATATGAGAAGCAATAGTTTTCAAAAATGGACCATCAGGTAATATTGTAATAAGAAAACAGCAGTAGTGTGGATGCACAGAATTTGTTTAGGATGTTTAGATTCCCTGATTCCTAAGGGGTCAGATTGTGCCCACTGGATATTTTAGGTACAGTCTTTTATACTCAGAGAAATATGTGCTTTTGTGGAAACTGAAATTCTTTTCAGTGGACGGTGGAGGGGCAGCAGGTAAAATGAGAGAACTGGAGGAAAGAAAACCAGTTAAATCTGAAGAATTTATTTTGGAGAGTTTTTGCACAGCTTCCTTTTAATCCCTGATTAACAGATGAAAGTAGATATGCTGAGACACAGCTCTAGTACTAAACCCTTTGATAATAGAATTACAATGTCTTTATTGTACAGGCTTATTTGATTTGCCTGCATCGTCTTCTGCAGCAGTGATTGCTAGACCGTCAGAAGAAAGCACAAATGAGAAGCTGTTATTCATGTTGCATCCAAGACAGGCACTTACATGTGTCCCAGGAGCTGCTACTGTCTGTGATGCCTACTGCTGATTATCAAGGCTGGAGTTCCCAGTGCAAATAATATTGTCCTTGGACGGGTAGGCCCAAAACAGTGATGAATGGCATTGGTTCACTTAAATGCTAACAGAATTTTAGCATTGCTGAACTTACGAGGAAAACAAGTGAAAATATTGAAAGCCCAAAGTCATTGTAATCTTTATAACAAGTATTCCTGGTATCAGAATAGAAACTAATATATCTAACATATGTACGCTGTCTCCTTTCAGCCATCTTCCAGGATGGAGGAGTGCTTTCTTCTAAATTAGTCTTTCCATCGGTGGTGGCTGCACCATGTTCCACATCTCTACCCGGGATCCCTCCTTCTCCTGCCGGCTGGGGCTGTAGGTCCCTTGAGTCGCCCATTTATTGGCAGTGATGACTGAAACCACAACTGCCAAGAAGAGGATCAATAACAAGGCCAGCGTTACTGAGCCAATGGAGGTGAATATGTTCGAGATCAAGTCAGTTGTCAACTGGAAGGATTGAAATAATCGCAATATAATTTATGTCAAGAGAATACTGAGACATACTTGAGCTACCATGGAAGGAAAACACAAACCATTCTATGGGTAGGGCTTTGCACAGATGAGCTACTGCTGAGGGACCGTTCATTGGTAGGGAAGTACATCAGCCCTTCCAGATTTTGTTCTTTGGACTCTTCAGAAAATTATGCAAATGGTGCCAGATATTTAATCCACAAGGCAGAGCTGGATGAATTTCACATAATGACCCATTTAATTTGTCAGTTTCCTTTCTGTTTGAAAATAACCTGCAAGTTAATATGTCTGCAGACTGTAGTCGTAATTCTGCAATTATTTGTTTAATCTCTTTAATAATAATTCATTACCCCTAGTTTGGCTGTGAGCATGCTATTGCTAGTCTTTGCTACTGCAAGTTAAACACGAGCTGTTTTGACTGGATATATATTCAGTCACATTTCTGTTTCTCTTGCTGGAGGAGTCAAGTTTATGTGAATAGTTGTACCTATATATAGAAAATTTGCTTACTGTAAATGTTTTTGTAAAATGTACTATTTCTACAGGCATTCCTGCCAGTAAACTTTCCTATCAGCATGTTTGCATGAAATAAGTGTATAGAGGCTGCACAAAAGTGCAACTGAAATCTATTCAGTGAGAACTTAATCAGTATATTTTCACAAATATATTTTAAAATATTCATCCATTTAAAATTCATCCAGCTCTTCTTCTACATACAGGCTTTGTAGCTTCATCTACAGAAACACAAGCGATACAGTACAGGATGAATGTAAGGATGCTCTGATTTTTTTTTTTTTTTTCTGTTTTCATGTGGCAGTGGAAAACATAATAATGTCAGAAGGCACAGCGTGCATAAACAAATTTGCCAGCTGAAAAGCTTTAGACCACAGAAATTTTATAGTTGGTAGATGAACATTTTATACACATCTACATATGTGCTTTTATGTGTAAAAAATGCTTATGGTGAGATAAGCCAATGAAGCCATGTGGTTAGTGTGGAAAAGTGGTCACTATGGACAGGATGACCCTAGCAGGGATTGAACTTCTGGGCAGGTTCTGCCATCCATCATCTTTTGATTTGTATTACGAGTGACAGCTGAACTGCCACAGATGAATGTGTGCTTGAGGCTGAACTTTCAAATCCCCAAATATTAAGAAACAGAAAACAGCAGGTCAAAGCCCATTTCCCAGTTAGACGCTGCATATTACAGGATATTTTAGTGACCTGCTTACTTGGCATTTCTAAGGAAGTGCAATTACAGTCCCGAGAACGATGACAACCTTGCATTCAGCAACGGGTGTAGTATAAGTGGATGCTGTTGCTGTGCGTACATTGCTTGGACTCATGCCTTTGAACAGCAATGCCAGAGGGAAAATGTTAAAACAACCCTCCTTTTTTTCTCTCTCCACCTCCACTCTGATATAAAAGGTCCTACTATAATAATGAAAGCAAGGTTGACTCAGGGATTCTCTCTAGGGGACGCATGACTGGCTAGGATATTTTCCTCTGTCCTTGATGGTTAAATATATGGTTCCTATGATTTAAAAACCCATTTTTTCCAATTGAAATAATCTAGTGCAGGTGACAGGCCACATGACTCCATCCCTAAAACAAGGTGGCATGAAACAAGTTGGTCTATTAAATTCTGTTGGTGTGGGGAGGTCATTTCATCTTTAGATGGTGTTAGAGTTATATTTGAGATCTTAGGTTTTTCTCTGTACTATGTTAGACTATATGACTCTTGTTCCTCTTGTCTCAGAGAGGCTGCAAATTTTTAATGGAATTTTTATTCTCAGAAGCTGTCTTTTATTTTCATTGTCTGCTCTGGGAAACTGAGGACCAAGATAGTCTAACTTTGATCCTAGGGTTGAACAGGACATTTGTGAAAGACATTCACTACCATAGGCAAATGGATGGTATTGCTTGGTCCCTGGTAGGCGAAATTTCTGAACTTACTCTCCTATTTTCCAGTCCATGCTCTTTCCATTCGTGTTGTAAGTATGTCTGTATCTATGGAGACATTTTCATTTATTATATCCTTCAAATTAATTTTATTACTTAAAGAAAAGTTTTATGTAAAGGAACTGGGGAGAAAAAACACCTGTAACTTGTTAAGATGCAGTCACATATCCAAACACGTATCATTCTCAAGTGAAAATCATCATAAAAAAGGCATTTTTTTGTTCTGCAATAGTTACTTGTTGCAGAAACCTTACCCACAGCACACCGTAGCAATCCACTACCCATTTTGTTCCAATTCTTGTTTCTGTTCCATAACTTTTGTTCATTCATTGGATTTTGCTTGGTCAACCAGTGACTTGAACTTGAAAAAAACTACTGAAAATTCCCCTTATTGCCTGTATCTGTGTTGGACAAAACACTTCCTCTTGAGCCAGTATGTAAAAAAAGTTATCCCACTGATTAAAACCTAAAGACTTGGGTTTTTACCATGATCAGATGCATTAACTAACTTTATTTCTGCGTTTATGTTGTTTCTGATTTCTAAATATGAAAAAAATGGCCTTATGTCATCTTTTTGGGTGGATTCTATTGATTAAATAAAATAAAATAAAAAAATCTACCATTCAAGTGCTGTCCCCTGGTTTATCAGCCCACAGATCACTGCCCAAGTTTACAATATAGGTAGCCCCCTTAGCAGTAGCACTGAACTGATAACAAGAGTTGCCAGAAGGCTCTGCAGTCTGGTCCCATCAAAATCAACTGCTTCTTTAATAATTAATGCCTGAACTGTTAAATTAATTTGGAAAATCAACCGGCTGATCTGATTTAAAAAAAAAAAAATCTGAAAAGTTCTGTCCCCCATTATCTCAGTTTGTTCACTGCAGTATTTGGTGATGGTGATGGATGGTGATCCTGAAAAGAAAGAGGACTGAGCAGCATTTTTAGAAACATAGTGCTGCTGAGACAGTGGAAAAAGAGGTTTTCTGTTACTGACCCTACTGTGTATCTTGCATAACGGTAGGGAGTGGGCTTTAAAAAAGCAGTTTGAATGTAAAAGCCCCATGTCACTGCTGCAGGCTCTTCTGGTAAGTCCTTGCCTGTTTCTTCCACCATAGCTGGATCTAAGGCGGTGAACCTCGCCGATGTTCCGCAGAGCAGAGCCCCTCTGACTGCCGTGGGACTGCCCATGCGTGTAGCTGCTTATCTCAGTGTTTGCAGCCGCGCAGCGGGTCACCCGTGGCTGCGAGCCCGTGGGCAACCTGAGGGGCTGGGTGGAGAGCAACGCACAGCTGGTGTCTCAACTGGACCACCGCTCGGCAGCATCGCTTTCCATCTTCACACCACGCAGGCTGCTGCTCGCTTCCCCATGTTAGCTTGTTAAGACCTGGTTATTGAACTGACTGCTGGGGAGATGGCCACTTGCTATGAGCACACAATTTTTTGGTGCGTTTATCACAAAGCCGTGGCAGAGTTCCATGCAAGAAGTGTTCTGTGGCCTAGAGCTCCAAAAGCAGAAGGGGAAAGCTCTGGAAAGGAAAGGACAAAGCAAGGCAAACTTTTTCCTCAGTGCAAACCAAAGAAGCCAAAGGACAGCTGGAAATCTATGAAGAGAAACAAGTTCCTGATTTTTTTTTTTTGGCTGATCTTTGTTGGTTAAGACTTTGTTTGCTAAGACCTTTTTTTGCCAAGGAAGCCTATGAGAACCCCATACACTGCAACAGTCTTTCAGAAATATTTCTTGCTAATAAATACCACATGGTGATGGCAGCTATTTCTGAATGTAACTTCAGCACTGCTTATGAATAACTAAATATGCGTAGGGTAACTGAAGAAGGGTTAATGTACTGACTGGCAATACCAGCAATGCCTCAGAGATTCTCATCACACTTTGAGTAGGAGGTTGGACTGGGAGACCTCCTGAGGGCTCTTCCAACCTGAATTATCTTACGAGCCTGTTTAAAAGGTAGTCAGTGACAGAACAGCTGTGAATTCCCCTGCCCCTAATACACAGTAGCTGTCAGTAAAAGCTGTATCCCTGATGGTAATGGATGCTGATGGCAAGACGATGTCATGTGTCACGGTAATACCAAGAAAATAAAGTCTGTTAACATTAGAAGGCCAGTTTGCTTCTCCCCAAGATACTTTACGTAGCATGTTCTGTTTATATGTCTTTGGATGTCAGCTAGAGCAAGATGAAGTTGTTTTGGCAAAATTAAAAAAAAAAAAAGGAAGAAAAAGAAAATATTCTTGTATTTAGTTTTCATGTAGTGAATAGCTTCATCTGCAAAGACAGGAGGAAATGCAGAAAGAAATCTTTTTTTGTCTCTTTTTTTAAACAGTCTTTTGCTTTTCACTGGTGGGTCTATTTCAAAGTTGATTATTTAGTTTTTTTATCTTATTAACTAAATATGATTTTAAATGTTTAGGTTAGATAAAATAAATCATTAGATAGAGTGACACAATGGTAGTGCTGGGGTTTTCTTTTCATTTAGTTATTGAAATTGATTGTTGTGCCTTGGTTCCTTGGTTTGCTTTGTAGGTGAACAGCCTGGATAAGGAGGGCCCCGTTCACAAGTCAAAGCTCAGCAGCATTTATCAATCTAGTATATGTATGCTTATCTTTAAACAAGCTGTCTTCCAAACAGTTATTTTATTAAGAGGGGAACACTAGAGATTTACTGTATATGAATGTTTCCATGTGTGCCAAATGTGAAAGGCAAGCGGAACAGCACAAGGGAGCCAGCAAAACACACAGAGCCTCTTCCTCTTGTGTGTTTTACATCAGCATGGCTTTGCTGATCTAATGCTGCCTGATGTTGATGCAGGGGATGAGAATTATGGTCAAAGACACCAAAGGCTGAGCCAGATCAGGGAGAGCGAAGAGTGAGCTGCAGTGCCAGTGAAGAAATCACTGTGAGTGTGGGAGAAGTAGCATGAGATTGCTCGGGATGCTGCCACCCGGGCACAAGCTTTGCATGGGAAAGTGTGGCTGGGATCATCGTTGGGATGTGAAAGGCATAACGTGCTCTGAAAGCAGAAGCGTGCCTCTGCTGCTGGGTGTTAAGAACTAATCAGCCTTCATTTCAGCACTCGCATAGAAACGTGCCTGGTTCTAGATGCTTCACAAGACAGAGACATCAGCATAATCTTTAAAACACAGGGATTGCCGAACCCCAGAGAATTCACTTCTCTGCCATGTGCGGGGCTTTCTGGGAATGCTGCAGCTGCTTGTGTGCACTAAGGCTTTTGCCGGCAAAGTCTCCAGATCCCGAGTCCTGACACCACTCACAAGGTTATCACTTCATTCACGGCAAGAACATCTGATCCACACGATCCAGATTTACTGCCTCCAAATCAAAACCATTTGCTATAGTAATGAGGGACAATTGGCTTGAGTGGTCCTAATCCATGTCAGAATTACTTTGAAAGATTTGGGGGCATATAGGGATAATACTGAGCAGCCGAAGAAAAGCCATCAACTTGATTAAAAAGCCCATAGATATGCTGAGTTTATTTCATTGAGGATTTACAACCATCTTATGGGATTTTTTTCTGTTAAAGGCTGAATTCAAGTAAGAATCCCAGTAGTTCAAGAAGAAATCCAGTCAGTCGTGCACAAATCTGTTATAATGAGATGCAATGATAACCCCAGCTTGTGGGACTAGAGTTTATTTTCAACAGCAGTCAAGTGGCCATAAATCTATAGATCGACTTTGTTCCAATAAAAGTACCTTAACAGAGCAGCACGTGAAGCCCCTTTTCCATGATTTTTTTTTTCACCTTCACAAGCAAACACCTATGGCTCTCCCTCGCATCATCTGTAAAAAGTAGCTGCTCTGCTTGTGCCGAACACCAGCCATCAGGTCCCGAGAGCTGTATTGACTTAGATGTTGGGCTGCTGAGTTAACAACTAATCCATTTTAGACTCATTAACGAGAGCAGATTCATCTCCAACTGAGCCAAACACTGCACAGGCCACTGGAAATGGCAAACTATTTTACAGATTCCATACATATCATCTATTTCCTTTAATTGCTTTATCCTTTTTATGCTTTATCCTGTTTTCCTACTTTGTGCTGTTGTACGTGTGGGCACTCATCTTTGTTGGGTGTGCCTATACGCAGTTATCATTCAGGTACTTGAATAATTTATTCCTTTCTACTTTGGTACCTGTGACAGCAAAGGAGGCAGCACTTGGTGGCTGCGCTGCACCTGAGCTGTTTTCCCACTGTTTATCACCAGTCAGGCCACCAGGTCCCTTTCCTTACAGCTCCAGTTTGTCTTGTGGGCTTCAAAAGTGTGTTTTCTATGGCAGTCGCGTTGCACAGCCATTCGTTGTCGCTCTGTGTGAAGGATGTTGTTCCTGAAAGGCGTGATACTTTGTGCCTAACAAGCTTCACAATTATCTGGTAAGAAAAGTGTTTGAATTCTCTGAAACTGAGAAGCAGAAAGCAAGAGGAAAAAACCAGACCTAGAGAGACTGCTGCAGGGTTTCTCCCTAGTTGTTCTTCCTCAGTGAGTAAGAACAAGACCAGTTTGTAGGAGGGCCAGATTCAGACTTGGAGCCTTGGATACCTGAAGAAGATCTCCGTGGCCTAAAGATGTGGCTGCTTCTCCCTGAAACCAGCCAGCCCGTAGCTCCAGTTCAGGCTGGGCGGTGTTTGTCACGTACCGGCTCTGGTGCCAGCCACAGGTGGGGCTCCCTGCTGTGTGCCAGGGAACACCCCGCGGTAAGCGTGACTTCTTGTCTCTCCACATCTTGGGAACTTCTCCCTCTGACACCATGTCCGCTGGGAGAAGGCTGTCCTCTTGTCCCTCACCTATGTCTGTAGTCCTCTGAAAATCTGTCTATACCACATACACAGTTGTAGATAGTCTTGTAGTCTCATCATTGTTGTTGCTGTTTCTGCCACCAGCCTTTGAGTCGTTTTCCTGATATCTGCAGGAGAAGACAGTCCCATTGCTGGAGGCCTGAATGAGACCCTGAGTCCTGTACATACCTCTGTGGACATTGCTGAACGCAAAACTGAGGTGACTACTTCCAATTTGTGCAGAAGATCCACACTGTAAAATATATATATATATATATATATGTAGGCAGCTCACCTTGAGGAATAATGATTGTAAGTAATCTTTTTTTTATTTCTCTATTTTTTGGCAGATATTGCTATCTGAATATTTTTTTAGTATGTCTCCAAAGAAATTACATTTGCTACCACTGCTATCTAGTATACATTTTTGTATAAAAAGTAGTTTGAATAGTTTGTCTTAGCTGAAATGTGACAGTTTGAATGAATTCCTTCCTGGAAAATGTCAACTTTTAGTTGTCTGACAGTTCTTCTTTAAATCAAAGCACAAATGTAGAGAGAATTAGTCTTAGCAGCTATAATGATAAATTGATCATCTGGCTTGACCAGTTATAGATCAGAAAAATGCAGTCTTTACTATCACGGAACAATTATGTCTCTGGTGTCTTGTGAGAAAATGAAGACGACAGAGATGATTGAAGTCTAGGATTTAGCTGGGCTTGCAAGGAAAGTGCCTCATTAAGAAATTCTGACAGCTTCCCTCCTGGCACGTGAAGTTGCACTGATATGACACTACAGAAGTTAACGAGGAAGTTTGTTCTAATTATAGTGAAGCAAGAAACTGGAGATTGGAGATGGAGCTCTCTAAATTGTTTCAACTAAATTGTAAAGCAGATTTCCAGTTAAACGAAGGTGTTATTCACATTACTCTTGATCTTCCAGTCAGACTGGCATACGCAGACCTCCTCCTCCCCGCATTCGGCTGCAGGACCATTCCTGGACCACTTGGAAACAGTGCTGTGTTTAAATCAGAACTATTTGCCCCCTCCTCAGTGCTAGTGCCTGCAGTAATGTCTGGCTCAGACGGCCTTCCATTGACAATATTAGCCTTTTGGCTGAGCAGTTTTCCAAACTCAGAAACTCACTTTTAGGAATTAATCTTTAAAGAACAGACTACTTTCAGTAACTACAATTTCTTTAACTACTTGTAGTATTGGTATCTGACTTATGTTAACGGTTGAATGGAAGTGGTCCAGCCATGAAAACAGGTGGCAGGTCTGGGATGCTCTGTCTTAGGCAGAAGAAATAGTATTTCTGGTTTTGGCCACTGTGCTTTATGTGAGCCGAGCCATGGACCAAAAAAAGCCAGAAGTAGCCCCTTAAAATCTCTATCAGATATTTTGCTGGATCAGTATCTCACAAGACAGAGTATTAAATGCCTTTCTCTTAGACAGCAGAGTGTGGTTATGCACAGAGAAGTGATTTGGCTGGCGGTTTGGGAGGCAAGCTCCCATTAAGCTGTGGGCTTTGAGAAGACTCCTTGATGGCATTTCTGTAGCAACTGCCAGTGCTAATTTTGTAAGTGTGCTCCAGCTCTTTTTAAGATCATCTTGGTGATGCAGCACTGATTAAATGTGCAGCTCCAATGTGTTATGAGATGCCTTTTAAAATTCTATTGACAGCCTCTGGTATAGGAACTTCACCATCTGCTGCAGTCTGAAAGGATAAGAGGGAAAACCTATAGCTGATGCAAATCCAGCAAACCATGCTGAGGAGGAGTTTGTCCCGTAGCTGCTAAATCGCAGACTAGACAAATGTTTTAGTAAAGGTGTCAGTCTCTGGGGTGTAACATCCCTTTCCAGTCTGGGAAATGCTTTGGGGTATCATACAGAATTATTTTTGTACATGGATTACAGCGCAGGGTATCAGGTGGTGTTTCTCTATGGGGGATAACCGCATTACAGCTTTGAGACAGCAAGTTTGACATGAATAAATCTTGCTGGTGGATAAAAGCCTTATCAGGCAAACATCTTGCAGGAAGGAATGGATGATAATTAAAATCAAAAGACTATCACTGAAAACAGTAACTTTCTGTCATTGCCCTGCATATAGCCGGGTTGAGTTAATTGCATCCACACAGTTGCCACAGTAGGAATGACTCCTGAAGAGGGAGGGATTTGCAAGAACACAGCGTGGTGGACTTCTGAGGAAGTCTGTCCTGTTGTCATGGGAGAGTGGGTGGGAGGGGATCAGGAGGTTAAACCCAAAAGCAGGAGAAGAATAGGAAAAGAAGCTACAGCACTGAAGATGAGGGTGGGACAGTTCCTGAGGAAAAGAGATGAAAAGACTTGCAATAGTCAGAGTGAAATAGTTAAAATGGTAAGAAGAACTGATTTCAAAACTGCTTTCTTCATTGATTGCGTAGGTGTTGAGCAGACCAGCATGTGAAGGGTGATGTTGTAACAGTCAAGATGGGGCCGATGGGGATGACAGCGTTTTGATAACAGAGCAGGGTAGGAAATTATAACAGGCTATCAACAGCTATGTCAAGGGTGAAGCTAAACCATTTCTAATGCACACTTCTCATTTTCTGAATTTTGCATGTATTTTCTCTCTTATTCTAGATTCCATTTTTTTCTGTATTGGGGGAAAAAAAAGAGAAATTTTGCTGACGTATTTGCAATCTGGAAGCACAAAGCCTGTCTAACTGCATACCTGCATGTTGTTTGTCCTCACTAATGTGTTTCCATGTGCACTGTTTTCACCAGGCACAATTCACCCATGTTCTGCATTGCCATTTTCGAATGACTTTAATGGAGGTGCACACTCTGAATTGTGGGTACAGTGAACATAACTGGTTCATCAGAGCTCTACTTTCCAGCACACAACAGTTAAGGTTAAAGATCTCTTCCTTAATTAGTGATGCTAGTGGTAGATCTTTTTCTGAGAACAGCACCAAGCCCCGATCAAAGACTAGCATCACATACAGATGCAGCCACCTTCTGTGGGCTCTGGTCCCTGACTGTGACAATGTGAAGCGGGGTTGTCTGTCTAACCCAGGTCCTGGTTCTCCATGAGAATTGGTGCAACCTGTGCTGGAACTGTCAGTCTTGCTGTGGGAACATGAAACATCTCTGCCCAGCGGTGCATAATAGAGGGGTCAGCGGTATATGGTATAGCAGAGACAGAGTTATGATTTCTGTTTTATTTTGTAATTGCCAGACACTTTCCATTGCTACTTCTCTGCTAGTAAGCTAAGCCTACACTCTCAAAACTGTTCCGTGAAATTCCTCTCCCTGTTTGGTGCTAAGCTCCTACAAAACAGCCATGTGTTGCTACCTAGCATTAATATTATGCTGTCAAGTGGTGATGAAGTAAGTAGCTATTTGACTGTTTCACACTGTCAGACAACAAGTTATCAAGTCAACAGCTAGCCTTTGTTGGGTGCAGCACTTCGATTGCAGCCATCTCGTGCTTCCAACTGTAAATATTAATGGTATAAGATAGACCTTTATTGGCTACATAATACTTGCCTTAGCACGCTACATGACACTGTTGTGTTACTTAGCTAATTATATTCCTCGATAAAAATTTTGAGTATGTTTTTATCCCACTGGCTTTTTTTCTAGTAGAGAGTTGATTAGAGACAACAAACACTATGTTTTATCTTCAGGAAAGACTTTGGAAGAGATGCATGCATGAAAAGAGTAAATGGAAAAAACTACTTATAAACCTCGGTGTCAATAACTATTCCTTGAAACCTTGTTTTAATCTTGATTTCGACCTTTGATTTGTTGGTGGAGTTATTTTGTCTTGTGGCTTCTTTTTTTAGTGTACTTCCATCTTGTTGATAGGAAAATATGAGCGTGTCTCTACCTGTGAACCTTACCTCTGTCTTCAGGAATTCCTGGATCAAGTACCGCATACCTAATACAGTATCTAGTCACTGTATTGATGTTGCTGGCATTCAACAGGTTTGCATCTGAATGTGATCTGAATGATGCCAACTCTAATAATTGCTTTTTGGATATTTGCTGAAGATGCAAGTGGTTTATGAAGTCTCTTTGTACATTATAGCCAGCATAGTACATGAGGAAAAGGTCTCTAAAAATGTGTTAGAGATTTCTCTTAACTTCCTACTCCATGCTTTTACCTTACTGCCACCTAAAGATAACTAACAGAAAATACATTGTAATTCAGATTAGAGAGATTTACTCTAGAATGCTAGGAAGTAATGGCAGCTTTATCAATGTCTGTCTTTTAAGATTTCCTACATTTTCAGAAGATTTTCTTGAAGATCATACCTCTTAGAGATAGAAAAAAATCTGCTGGCTTAGCTCACTGAGTTTATCTCTGGTCCTCCAAGGCCATGGCAAGGTGTATTGACTACGTGTGAAACTCAATCCCGTTTCTAGCCAGATGACTAATTTACATCCGGAGGCTCTTAAATACAGGCTGAAAGTAACATTTTCTACAGTGCATGGAGTCAGGTCAAAATACACCTTTACCTGCAGGTGTAAGCTTTTTCTGATACAACCCCCCTTTTGATTCAGCCTTTCTCAGAGACCAGAGTTGTCCCCTGTTGAACAGGCAGCCTCAGCAGTTCTTCCCTCTCAGCTGCATCCTTGACGTCTCATTTCTGAAACAGTAGCTTTCAGTTTGGAGACTACCCTTAAAGCAGGACAATATCCTTTTGTCAGAGAGAAACTGAAGCATGCAATAGCAACACCATTGGCTTATGATCAGTTAGGCAACCAATGGTGGAAACGGTAATTGAATTTAATGTCCTCATACTGCCCAAACGCTGCCTGCACAAGCGCCTGGGGTCAGTCCCTCGTCACGTCAGGGCGGCGCAGCCCTGCCTGGGCTCTAACACCCCGCTGAGAATGAGAACCACCAAGGCTGGGCTTGGGATTTACCCCTCCCCAGTCTCCATCTTTGGCACTGTCACTGGCTTGGTGTTTGTATGGTTGCTGGTACACTGAGGCATGAAGCCCTGAGCAAGAAAACTTGAGTCCGATGGGTCTACTTTTATGGAGCTGTTGCAATCGGGCATTTTTACTGTACAAGTTTTCTTCTTTTGGAGTGAAGTATGGCGTTCTCTGTTGTTTAAACTGCAAGAGTATTGCACTTACACGAGCAGTAAATTATTCATAGGTACCTATTATGAGCTTACGTTCTGAAATTAGTCTAAATTCCCATGTCCGCATTGACTGACCTGTTATTTATTGTCTGAGCACCAGGAGAGATGCTTTTCCCCAGGCTGGCCGGTCAGTCGCTCCTCTCAGGCAAACACCCTCGAGTGCAGACCTCACCCCTCTGTGCTGGGGGCTCAGGGCTCAGCTCCATGCCCCATGGGACCGTTACAGATCAAAAACAGCTGAAGGGTCTTGCTTGGATTTTAAATACTCGGATATTGAACGGATTTAGCTCCATCACTGTCATTGACTGTAGTTGCCTCAAACCAGTGATGACCCATTTTGTCAGAGCACCTGGCTGCGGTTGTGTTGCAATGTTTGGGGATAGTTCATCCTCTGCCAAAATCCCATTCTGAAGTCCCACAGATCTGATGCTTTGCTTGTTCACTGTCTTCACTTTTTATACCACAAATAAGCTATTTAATTCAACTGGTAAGTTAATCAGTGATTTCCAAGATGCTTCTTTATGGCTCCAAGTAACTCTTTTGATTGATAGTTGCACGCTTCCTTAAAATATTCCCACAGTAAGGTAATCATGAAATCAAGCAAGTTATGTATAATTTTGGCAGAAGTGTAATACATTAGTGTTTTTTTCTGGAAGAATACTTCACCGTTTTGGTGACTATTGCTTAGCAGCAGGTTATACCAATAACGCTTTTGGTTTTTTTAAGTGTCATAGTTAAAATATCCTGGGGTAGACTGTGGTATCTCTCTCTCTGCTCAGTTCTTAGTAAAGGCAAGGTAACAAAACTTCTGTACCTTACAGATGTGCCACAAGGATTCATTTATCATAAAGTCATTCTTACTGAGCTAGGATACAGCCCAAGTGTTCAGTATTGTCCCCATGTCTATGATTTTTACAAATCCATTTTACTACCTGTATCATTTAATTTCCTTCAGTATCACTTTCTGCCTCCAGGACCTCCTCCAAAACCACCTTTTTTTGATGGCTCCCAGGAATGATAGGCAACACTGACAGCACTGATGTTTTCTTTGGGACTCATCTCTGCTCTGGCTTCTCCAGAGAGATCCTCAGCAACCGCTGAGGTTTCATGACAAGGGATGGAGAGAAGTTTGTATAGGAGTAATAACTTCCAGATCTGTAGAAAGCGACAAAAGATAACCATCTTTCGCTAGTGGGTTTAGGTCTACCACGAAGGACGTGTTACATTGTCATATGTAGAGAAATCAAGCATTTTCTTTTGGCCTGAATGAGTTTTGTCTTTGATTAAAGGAAACAACAAAATAAGAAAGGACCAAATGGAATTTTCCATGAGCCACAGCACAGTGTCTTGTGTGGCTCTCGTGTGTGATATGCTGTATCAGTTCACAAAATAGCAGGCTTTGGGATAAAAAGAGGTAACAGTTGCACCACTATATAAACTCTGTGGAGGAGATGTATGTCTGCATTTCACTGAGGGATTTGAGCCAGCCCAGATTAAGAGGACCGAACATTATGTTTTGGTGTTTGTGAATACAAACTGAAATTAGCCATGGAGGAGATGTAATGTTGCCAGGCCCTCCCAATGTCTACTCGCTATTTCCTCATTGATCTGAACTGTGAGCAGGTTTGGGGGCTTTTTTGTGTTTCAGGATTAGCAGCTCCCAGGTGTCAGCCAGGCTTACTGTGTTCAGGTCATGCATCCGTTTCCTAGATAACTGGCAAAAAGTCAATGAGGGAGAAAAAGTCTTGTCATGAGATGATCAGGAAGCAGCAGCACCTTTGATTCCACCCCCAAATGATTAGTGCTTGGAGAAGGGGAACAAAGGGTCCTGTCCCTTGGGGGTAAGAAGTGTGCAGCCTGTGAATGTTACCGGTGCTGCACCAGACAGAAATAGAAATATTTCCATTTATTTCAGTAATGGATAAATTAGACCCAATGCTATTTATGTGCCCGACAGTCTCCAGGATCCCTACAATAGTATTTCACAGGGTCCAACAACTACCAAAGTTGTCTGCAGTGCTGCAGAATCTGCTCACTCTAAATAATTACAAAGGTTTGTAAAGCTGCTGATTCTCCTGTCCTTTCCACTGAATTACAGCAGTATCATATGTTTCTATTTCAGTGCTCTTATTCTTTAAAAGTGAATAATCTGTTCTAACAAATATTGTTTGAATAAATTTAAGGACTGTTGTATTTGGTGCACAGTTAGTTTGGTAGAGAGCTCAGATATTTGTGTAACAAGCTCTGCCTCTCATTTAAATGGCTCTCTGTATCAAAACAGATAAGTGTTCCTGATCTTTTGAAACCAAAATATTTTTCAGATCCTCAGAAACAAGAATTATTTTTATTGCTTTTACTGGAAAATATTCTATAAGCCTAGTAAATTGTGCAAATTTTTTTCAGACGTTATTAGGAACAGAATTTCATAACAAGAACTGAAAAATGCTCTGCATAAGAATGTACTTTACAAGCAGAGTTCATTCAGAGATGCGTAGGCAGATTCACATGTCGGCCTTGTTTTGTCTGGAAACATTATAATGTCATAGACCTTTGATAGTAATCTTAAGCATATGATTAGTTTCTAAGCCATTAACACTAGCCTACAAGATGTATTTATTATGAGCTAATATGTCAATACTATTAAGGAGCTATAGCGCCATCACTGTTTATATAAAGTAGTGGTTGGAATTGAGGACCATGGCTCCTATCCAGGCCTGAATAAATGTGGGTAGATTTTCTGAAGTGCTGAAACTGTAGTACCTGGGAAATCTCCATATTTACCCTTCATCTGGCATCCTTTGTATATATATATATAAACATATCTAAGCTGTGGGTAACTTTTGGTGTTTCTAATTGTGATGGTGGTGAACAAGCTTCCTTTGAGGTCACCTTGGTCCAATTGTATTTTAAGAAGCAAATGGAAACGTGCAAAATTTCCACATAAGATCACAGCAATAGTCAGAAGTGAGGCCAGGCTCTTTTCATGGTGCCCAGCAACAGGACAAGAGCCAATGGGCACAAACTGTAACAGAGGAAGTCCCACCTGAACATGAGGAAAAACTATTTTACGTTGAGGGTGATGGAGCACTGGAACAGGCTGCCCAGAGAGGTTGTGGGGTCTCCTTTCCTGGAGACATTAAACACCTGCCTGGATGCAACTGTGTGCAACCTGCTCCAGGTGACCCTGCTTTAGCAGGGGGGTGGATGAGATGATCTCCAGAAGTCCCTCCCAACCCTGACCATTCTGTGGTTCTGTGAAATATCAGAATTACCAAAATGTTTGTTTGTGTTTGGATAGTTCTTAGGATGAGATCAGAGTTATACTTCTTATCTACAGAGATAACTCAAAGACGGGAGTATTTGTTCCTGCTTTTACAAAAAAAAAAAGAGGAAAAAAAAAAAAGAAAAAGAAATAAAAGTAAAATATTATTTTTATATTTATGAGTTAATTGTTTTAAAGCAACTTTCAGAATACTTTGCCCCAGTGCTGCATTATTTGAAGATAGAAAAAATAGATTAAAAAGAACATTAAGTCTCAAGAACCATATGAAAAAAGAGGCAAAAATTAGTATCTGAACAATGCAGGCATGGAGTGCATGAATGTGTTATAAAGTGAGCAATGACTGAAGTAAATGCCCATGTGATGTGAATGTGAGCCCACAGGGAAAACATCAGAAGGTGAGAAAAGGAAAACAATGCCATTGCAACATAAAGGATGGTGTGCAGACAAAATGTGTTAGTCTGAATGCTGAATGTGTTATGTGAATACCGTACTTGAGCTGATTCCTATACTGCAGTGTTATGCTGTCATATGTCATCTGAGCTCCCTTTTCTGCTTATATTTGCCATGCACATTAAATATTCAAGTGTTTTTCACTGATGCGTGCAGTAATGCTGGCCTTGTGAGGAGCCTTCTTGTCTTTCCCAGCTAAGACACATCAGATAACCTTATTGTCTTTACATCCTGATGTTTTTGTACCTTATGTTATGACACATATTAAATGTGTTTCTTGCAATATCCTTTTAGAAGTTTTAGTTAAATCCTGTGTTTTGAATACAGACTAATAGAAAATAGCAAAGGATATTAAGGGGTTGTTCTGCAATGAAAAACAACTGTAAAAATGGCATTGTGACATTTCCAATGACTTCCAGAGCAAAGCTGCTCATTGTACAAATCTAAAGGTGTTTGTTCTTATCCCACGTTTGACCTGGCACAGAAATAAAGCTGGGATTTCTCTGACCTCTGCCATCACTGGTAACAGTTCTGCCATGGTGGGTGATCTTACAACTGTGCAAATTACGTGAAAACAAATTCCAGCTTTTCCCCAGCTCAGTCACACTGACTGTGTTAGGTTAATAAAAATAGTAAAAACTTCAGTTGATGAAATAATATTATTTCAATAACCTATCAGACTGTATCATCAGACTAATCATCATTATCCGTGCTGTACAGCCCTTTTCTCCAAATGGTTGACATGATGAGGGTTTTCTCAAAGTAAGGTGCTACAGAGAATAAATCAGAAGCATCAGGGAATACCCTTTATGCTCCCAGCAGCAGCCTTACGTCATGTAGGTTATATTGACCAGACTGCTTATGTCTTTCCCACAGTCTGCTCCCTGTCTAGATCCTAGGGGCATCAAGAAAGCTGATAGGTGAGAGTTGGCTTCTGCTCACTGACAGTTCTTCTAACCCATGGCTTGCTCCCCACTTGGGAAAGAAAGCCAGCAGGAACGTGTCATGGGCTGGCTATGCTGACTGCGGTTGCTGGAGGCTGAGGGCATCAGTTTTGAACAGGGGTTCAGTTCCCTCTACTTTGGTCCTCAGGTGCTGGCAGCTTCAGTATGATTTTCAAGCATGTAAATAAGTGGTTTTAAATACCTCTGATTTCATAAGTTATTATTGTGAGGGTAAGGACCTCAAATGCAGTGGAGTTAGCTATGCAGGACGGGGAATTTCAGCAAAATGGTTTAATTTTGAAAATGTTTTACAGTACGTATTAGTCTTTCTCAACAGGCTGCAAGAGCGCTGGAGAAGACCAGAGTCACAGTAGATACAAATGTGCTCACTTACTAAGACATCAGCCTGATGCTCCCCAATGGCTTGATGTGATCTTGCTGCCTGGAGTCACAGGTTGCTCAGCCACACCATATGAGGGAGCCTGGAGCTGACCTCCACAGGTGGGGAGACCCTCTGTTCACTCTCTGCAGGTTATGACCACTGGAATAAGCTTTTCAGTGACACAGGGCACCCACAGCTCCTCAGCTGATGCTGTGGAGAAATGATGAGTGGCTTGCCTGAAAATGGGGGTGGTAGCACTTCCCAGTTTCAGTTGACTTACCCAGCTCTACTTCATCATTTTACCACACTCCTGAGGCTGGCAGCTAAATATTATTGTCTTAGTGTTGTCAACATTGAGCATTCAAGCTTAGGCTAAGAAGAAAAATAATTATATTGCTTTAAAATAATTATATTTTAATATAAAAAATATGTATTTTTAAAATTTTGTGTTGGTTTTTTGCCCTTCTGTGGCTCTTAAAGTCTTCTCCAAGCCTGGGAGGGCTAGCAACTTATCTGCTTTCACGGATTCTGAAATCTGTGTGTTGGGACATAAACACCATCCATCTAAAGCAGAATCATTTGTTCAGATTGAAGGTGTTGACAATATTGATACACTAGTTTCACAAATGAACAAAGTCAGCAATAGGAAAGAGCATAAGTTCAGGACAAGAACAAATATATACGGATGACAAAGAGAACAAAGTCCTTTCAACACTTTCCCTTATAGGTATGTAAATGTCTTTGGGACTTTTTGTTTCTATTTTTTGCATTTGAAGAAGCAGAATGCTAATGCTGCACTTGCACTTGCACTCCATCTCCTAATATTTGAGACGTTTTCTACTGGAAAGAGGAGGTGAAATATTGTTTTTCTCTTTTAAAATAATATCCTAAAAGTCTTCTAAGTTGTTTTACAACCTCTGGACATAAACTGACGAGAGTACTGGCTCAGAACTGGTGCAGCATGAAAACTAACCTGCATGGCTGTATTTGCCATTATATTGCTCTACAGGTCTTGAAAGTAAATATTGTTTATATTTCTGTGTATAAGAGCAAGATAGAGGTATATGAGAGCAAGACAAACAGGTAAAGCCACAGTGAGATTGCAGGATAATAGTGTAATTGTTACATTCCTGATGTCCACATCTTTCAGTCAAATGATAATTATCCATTAATAGCCTCATAAGTATGAATATGTAAATAGCTGTGGAATGCATTATTCATGAATCACCAGGCATTAATTATTGTAATTAAGTATCATTTGCTACATTCATATTACTAACCCTTGCAGTTAATGAATACATTAGTTAATCACTGTAAAGTGGATTCAATCAAAATTCTGTGTGTCTGTGCTATGGAAGCCTGAGAGAGTTTTATTGAATTTAGATTCAATATTGAACATATCTTACATGCTTATCAGTGTATTTTTAATGACATTAACTGTGAATTGTAACCTCCAGTGCATGATGCTTGTCCTTGCACCCGGGAGGATGGAATGCTACTAACTGAACGAGGATATGAAAGCAACAGTGGTGCACATCAGAGCACACAGCAGGAGCTACCTTAACCAGAACTTTAATTCTGGGGCATGAAATCCACCGCCACTTTCAAGCTTCATGTATATTCACGTGTACAACAGGAGAGGGTGTGCTTTGTTAGGAAGTGCTGTCCCACAGGTGCAGCTGGTGATAATGTTCAGGAAACAATTTCAAAGTACAGACTGAGCTGTTGGCCCATCGGTGCAGGGACGCATCTGCCTTTTGCTAGCACAAGCAGAACACAGCACTAGCAGGATGTGCTCCTGAGCCTAATGGGGCCTCAGGGCACTCTTGAAACTCAAAGTAACATGAACAACCAAACTCCGCGCCTTTTATTTTTTCTGTCTTTGGAGACCTATTTCAGGTAATGGTAATCTAACACAGAAAGAAGACTTGCTAGAGTTTTTTGTTGCTTTTTTAGCTTATAGTTCTGAGAACCAGGCTTTGTGGTTCTTGAAGTAGAAATTTTGAAGAATTTTTTTATTGCAAACAAAAGTTTCCTTATTTTTAGAGATAATTACTAACTCAAGATATTATTATGTAAATTCAAGTGCTAAAATTTAACAGATACAAGTAAAGTGTCCTCTTGGCTGAAACCTTGACTCTCAGGCCAGGAAAAATATTTGCAATGAAGGAATGAAACCTGATTTCAGCACTGCCAGTTTGAAGCAGATTTTCTCCTATTTTTAGTTTCACCACGATGTAGTCACATGCACTCAGTAAATGGAGCATTGGATCTAGTTTCTTAAAAGTTCTTGGAGTAAGAGAATCTGAATAAACATACAGCATTAAGGATATTTTCAAATTCACAAACACATGGGCTCTTTGTAATTAGAGTTGTGGTAGGATACTGCTGGCAGAGTCCAAATTGTATAAAAGCACCTGCAGAGGAAGATCAGTCAGAGCCTGTTTTTTAAGAGTCAGAAGTAGGAACTATGGTCAATGAAGCAAATCTGTAATTCCCTGTGTATACTTCCTCAGTGAAATAACTCTCATGTATTTGCCAAACACATTAAAGAATACACTTTCATTCACCCCACAGCTGAGGTAAGTCCTTTATCTCTCCCTTCCAGTGTTTCTATCACTGCTGTCTTTCCCCTCTTTTCAGAAATCTTAATTCTGCCTCAAGCCCTAACACTGTTACTTCTCATTACCTGTATTTCTGAATGGAAATCACTGGCATCTGAAAAACAATTTGAATCTTAGTATCAAAATACAGAAGGATCCATTACAGATAGTATCAGTATTCAGCACCACAAGCTATACCTCCAAAAATCATGACCTTGTTTGTACGTTTTCTTTCATTTGCATGTCTTATATCCCTCCTCTAATTCTGAGCATATCGAGATCATGGTTTTCCAAGTTCTTCTCAACACCCAAAGTGGTATGATCGGTTTTTTTAATACTGTCTTTTTTCTTTTTTTTTTTTAATGAATGAGATTTTCACAAAACCATGAACTCGTCTGGGAGTTTATGTTCTAAATAAAAAATCAAATATCAAAAGATTTGCAATAAAATTGCAACACTGGAGATGTATGAAGATCTTGCTGTTGTACCTTAATCTTAAACATGGATAATCGCTTTTTCAACCCCTCAAATTCTAAAAAATCTTAGCAATTGGATGTTTTTGCAAAAAAAATTAGTGCTTAGTGTGATTATTCATGCAGCTGTGTTTTTCATTTTTGCTTCTACATCTCT
This sequence comes from Ibycter americanus, assembly GCA_035590275.1. Taxonomy (NCBI): domain Eukaryota; kingdom Metazoa; phylum Chordata; class Aves; order Falconiformes; family Falconidae; genus Ibycter; species Ibycter americanus. Next base: position 1,395,989 of record JAVJGI010000032.1, read on the forward strand.
TTCCCTTTAAATGTCTTACACCTGCATTTCTTTTAAAAAAAGCTATATTCAAGAAAGTTATTTTAATTAATCTGGCATGTGTTTCTCTATTTTTTTAGCCTTTTAAACTAGAAATATCAAGTCTGTTTTCCACTGGATGTGATGGAAGACCTGTGCGTGGGACAGGTCCAGCCTATGGGCTATGGTAGCTCAATGGAAGAGAGTGACCCATCAAAATGCCAACAGAGACCTTGTAACAGTCAACGGTTCTGTAAGTACTGACAGTACATAAGGAGGAACCACATAATGAGAGGCACTTTAAGCCATGTGGATAAAATCCTTTCCTCTCTGAACTGTTGGTCTGGGGGCTTGTTTATTTATTGTGCTCTGTAAGGTACTGAGAGCTACCCAGCAGAGGTAATCATCCTTGATTGCAGCTGAAGCGGTTCAAGCGGCTGAACAGCTTCACTGGGAAGCTACTGCCTGGCCCTGCCCTGTCAGTGCTCCTGGAGAACACATAGGAAAGATGCAATCTTATTTTTTGTGGGAGGTACCTGTGAAGTGCAAATGTTCAGAAAACATGGCACACTTAAAGCAAATGCATAGAGTCATTAGCAGAAAATGAGGAGCAGACATATAGAGACAAAGGCAGAAGGTTTATTTTGTGTATAAAGGTAGGAAAGTTATGTACGCGTGCACAATGTAGTTGAGAATACAGAAGTACAAAGAAGAAAGGAGCAGCATTTCTGAAGTCAGGGGATGTTTCATGATGACAAGGCATTAGAGAAAGGAAAGAATTCAATTACAGCTATCTATTCAGTAAAAGAAAGAGTGAACTGATACTCTGCTAACATATTCTAGATTAATAACTTGCATACTGCTGTAAATCCATATAAAACCTGTATTTAATATTGTATGTACACTCTTATATCAAGTTTGTAGTATTGAAGATAGAGTTTTGGAATCTCTATACAGATTTATTCTTTGGGGTTTTTTGTGTTATGCATATAGCTATAGTATGTCAGACATAATGTTATTACACGTATTGCTTTCTTCAACATTAATATCAGGGTGACATTTTTGCTTGTTGTAGTATACCCTGTAGCATATAGTCTCTAAAGTACATAATAGTTCAATTTACTTAAGTGGGAGCTGAACTAAACCCAGTGAGAAACCATCCCCCAAAGTTTATTGTGGTTCTCTGAATTTTAAATTTGTTAAAAAGAACTTGATTTTAACAGCTTTGGTTAGTAACATCAGTTTTTTCATTTGAATTTTCAAACTTTCCTATTTCTTTGTGTTTACTTAGCATTCTAAAATGATAAAATAGCTTTTATTTCAAGTATTTGTGTTTAAATTTTTCATTTTTCATTTCAATAATACTGAACCAAGTAACATTTTTAGCTATGATTAAACTACAGTTTGGAATATAATTTCCAACATAATATATTGTTTATTATTTTAAATTTCTCCATATGAAATAAAATTGACATTTTAACTCAAAACAAGGTGCATGTTTTCATTTTGGTTTGTCTTACTTTGAAATATTAAACCAAAATGCAAACATTTCACACAGAAATATTGATTTAATAATAAAAAAAAATCTTTTCCTCTGACATTGTAAGATTGACCACACTATTTTATCTGAAGTAAAAAGCAATTTTCCAAATCTGTATTTTTGTTGGAAAAAAAGTGTCAGGTTTGGTTTGGTTTTGATGTCTTTGCCTGTGTTATATCATTCACAATATTACATACAATTCCCAGTAAGTAAGACAACTGAGCCCTACCTCTGATAGAATATACAGTTTTGTATCTGACACTGCTACATTCATTTCATCCCAGTGCTGGAACATGCATTCCCATCTTGTGTTTATTGATTGCTTACAAAGAGGAAAGGATCTTTTAGCTAAATGATTTTAAAAAAACTCTTTTTAATATTTTATTTTTTAATAAGAGATTAACAAGACAACTACCCCAATCACTTTTACTGATATGATAAAGACAGCAGAGAAATTATGCTTATGTAATACAGTTATTGTAAGTAAATATATTGTGCTTCAGTTTTCATACCAAGGTAGGTGCTTGAGACAGGAATATGTGACATATCACAGGGATGAATCATGATTTTTTCCACAAATGTATAAAAAAATGTGTGTGTTTGGGTTTTTTCCCTCTGAAAATAGGAGTAGACTTTTTAATAGCATGAGTGTTGCTGCAATTATGCACTGAATGGTATTCAGAAAAATAACAGACTTCAGGACATTTATGAAAGGCAGGAAATAAAAAAAATAGAGGCTTGATCCCCAGGCAGTGACTTCTGCTATATCCTGCTGTGGAAAAATGGGAACCTTAACGTTTCACTTATACACATTTTAAGGTGCCTTAACGCAACTGTAGAATTAAATGTGGGATTTGCTTTTCACAAGCACTCCAAGTCCAATCCACAGCAAGGTGGGTAGGACTGAAGAAACAAGGTCAGGTTTGAAGTGGGGGAAACTTATATCAGTGGGCTTAAGGACTTCTGCAAAAGATCAGCTGTTCTCTCCAGCATCGTAAAACCTTGTTGCATAGTGTTAGTCTTCCCTATAATTCCGCTACATGCCATATAACTTAATAATAAAACAACACTTTATACTCACTTGTTCTTTTGAATCATCACTCAAGGACACTATTTAAATGACTAAGAGGAGTACAGAATGTATACAAATATGATCTCAAATGCCCAAAGAAATGGCCACACCATTCGTAAATGATTTTTGCCTTAACGAATTGTTCAGACAAACAAAACCTCACTTTTTACTATTATTTTGTATTTAATGATGTACTTGTGTCTACACTCCCAAAGGCAACTATACAGATATTTTCCCGTAATATATTTTGCTGAACCTCCTGTACTCATAATTTTTAGGTCCCTTATTTTCATTCTTTAAAGAATCCATGGACAAGCAATCAACTGAATTACCCTGATTACTTCCTAAGAAGGAAAAATCTCATATATTTGTCTGATGATGCTTAGAACTATTGATGAATAACATTGATTTACTAAGTTGTAGAAACCTTTGAATAAACAACTACTCTATGATTTTAAAGTCGGGTGTACTTACTGGGCCTTCCTTGAAAGAGGAATCATGATGAAGACGAAGACGGCTGTATTTTATCTCAGTATAATATATTGGAGGTGTACAGGCTACTGGAGTAGAGATCCAGGATTAGTGATATCACTGCAGGATTGGCATTTATTCAAATGGATGTAAGAGTATCCTCAGCATATTCCCAATTATTAATCCAAACCGTTAGCTCATTATCCAAAAATATCCAACATGATTTCACAGATGTGAGACCTAACTGCTAAAAACCCAGCAATGAACATGGTATGTGGTGCAAAGATAGTGACCATCTGTAAGATTTAAAGGTAAAATTACCTTCATTGAAGGCAATGGGTCTTTGCCACTCGTTCAGTAGGGCTTGCATGCCCCTACCAGTAAATCTTACAGTTCTCATTAATATGTATTGCCTGCTGGTGTGTCCTGCTGTTGCCCACTGGCAGTGTGTATGTGGTGAAATGCTCTGGTGGAGGTGGGATGAAACACTTTAAGATCTGCTAGCAGTTGTTCTAAAACTAAGTGAAAGAACCAAACCAAGTTCAAAGAAATTCATAGGAAATTGTTCAAAGAAATATAAAACAAGTTTTAAAACACTGATGTTTGTATTGCTTTGCTAAGCTGTTTGGTCAAGGCATCTTCTGCTGCATTAACATATGAAAGTTTAAAGACTGCTTAATAATCTTCCTGTTCACCCCACTCGACTGCCGGATCATCATCCATTCGTAGAATAAGATAGGAGAGAAGCTGAAACAGATTCTGCCACAACAGTAAAGAGACAAAAAAGGAGAGGTCGCTTACATCTATCTCACAGCGTTCTCCAGCATAGTTCACGTCGCAGAGGCAGTGGAACTTGTTGAGCAGATTCTGGCAGAGGCCCCCATGCAGACATGGGTTGGAGCTGCACTCGTCAATGTCCTTTTCACACCTAGAGGAAAGACTGCAAATAGTGAGCATCTGAAATCACAAGTCAAATGCACAGAACAGGTACATTTTTAATTCAGAAGCTTTTGGGGGAAGGAAGAAGAGGATGCTCTATTTGAAATCTGTGGTTTATTTCCACACGTGTTTATGATTTTATTAACTACCTGATTAGCCACACTCAAACCTTGCACTTCCTGTGCTGTTTTCGAACACAGAAGGTTAAGCTGGAAATTTCATCTCTGTAAAGCGTTTCATGGTTAATGGTGCTTAGCAAGGTGAAATGAAAGTTTGCGTATGATTTCAGAGCTAGACCTTGTGCAAGTCCTGCTGACAGCTTGCTTATCCATTTTCATTGTTCCCGGGTGCTGAAGGCACATTTTCCTTCTCAGGAGTCTGGATGCAAGTCAAAAAAAATGCGTACTTTTCCCAGCTGAGTGCTCCTGGAAATATTCACCTGCTTCCCTCCTGCCCCCCAATTCAAAATGCCAATAGGTCAACAGCATAATATCCTACTTTCTGAGATGGGTCCCAAGAATGATGAAAATGGTGCAGAACAGGGCTTTAAGCTTAAATATGTATTGTTAAATGTTTTTGAGTTAATTCTGGTCATAAAGGAAATTGGAGTTGTCATAATTTCTCAAGACAATCAATTGCACGTTAATGAGGGATGTGTGAGATTGTCTGAAAACTAGCAATGATCTGGTGATTTTGTGCTCTGACAATGTTCCCTTTCAGTTCCCTGCTCCTTTATTGCAAACAACACTAACAGTTAATCCTAATCTTTCCAGATAAAAAAGCAGGTTTATTCTTGAAGAAGAATGTGAGAAACTCTCTCTGAATTATAAGGAATTGCTTTGTTCAATCATATTCACAACCGTGCAATGAATTTTTAGTGTTACATTAGAGAAAAGCAGTTCTTTATATTACACACTTTTATCTAATTTTCTTTATTAATCTCTGAAATGTTTCAACCATTCCCTTCAATAGTAAATTATATTTATATACACCAAAAAGTTAAAGTATTTATCCATTGTATAAAAATTGTATAGCTATGAACTTACCTATGCAAATAAAAAAACCCAAAACACAACTCCCCAAATTTTTCAGGGAATTAGGCGCCTGAACCCAAGTGAGTTTCAGGACACTTAAAAACCTAACTCCCTTAGGTAATTTTGAAAATCCCAGCCTGAACTGAATGAAAAATTTGTTTTCAAGAGACAGTTACATCTTTTATGAAGAATAACCTTTCCACATTTTCCTTTCCGCCTATTAAGTTCATTGGGCTCTTTTTTGTGATCCCAAGATTGGCACAGAAGGATACTATTTTCTGCATACCGTGCATCCACGGCTTTCTGAGGGCTGAAATACTGTCTTAAAGGAAAGAGCCTGCTTTATCAATCTAATACATAAATATACAAAGAGTTTTGGTTACTTATTAACTGATATATTTGAATTCGTTCTGAAAAAAAGAAGAGGTGAAATTTTCTCATTTGAGGTACTAAGATCTGCAAGCATGGGAGTACTACTGGTTTATGGTTTGGCAGCCTGGAGGAAAAGAGGACAAATAGTCAATTTTAGACATTGGGGAAGAATGCCTTTCTGCGATAGTCAGTTAAAGTGCAGCACGCTTGGTACAAGGCTGCCGTTCAATATGAGAATCTTGGGAACCATAAAATAGAGATTATTGCCAGCCAGTGGGATGGATATAAGGAAGGCTCATTCCCAAAGCTGTAGTTAGCAAGTCGCCTGGCAGGGGAAGGAAGAGGAAAATGTACTTTCCTTCTACATTGGACTCCCAAGGAATATACGTACCAAAGAAGTGTCTAAAAATATGCTTTTACTTTTTTTATATTTTTTTTCTTCTTTTTTTTTTTAATATTGTGAGGCGGTACACACACCTTCTGACTGAGTGAAACAGTACAAGAAGACTTGTCTACCAACTATTCTGTGGATTGAGTGGGTAGAAATTTTCATTTCATCTACCCTTTACAGCTTACTGTACTGTTTTCACAAGATCGGTGGGTTAATAAGTTTCTGAGAGAAAGAAAAACTTTTGTTGAAAACTTCTTTGGGTTTGCAGAACCAGCATACTTTGACCCTGTTGAACTTTTGGATATCACACTCTGGTGTAACGCTAATTTCACTAAAAGCACATACGGTATTTCCTTTCTCCTATCCAAAAAGGTGCCCTTGCCTTTTCAGACTATACTATGACTGGGACAATGTCTTCCTACATTTCTGCAGCACCTAATGCCCTGACTGCTGTCAGGCCTCCCTGCCCCAGAGCTGTTTGTAGAACATTATCAAATGTTATCAATGGTAAGTGTGAATTGTGACAATATGCTACAAAACACAAATTTCACTGCGAGGAAGGCCCCTCTGTTTCAGACTGAACTATAACACGTAAGTATTTCTTAACTTCTTTTTTAAATAATAATTCTGTTTTCATGTTTTAGGATTCAGTAGGAAAGTAACAAACTGCAGTACCACCAGGTATTTCATCTCATACCATCCCTGTGAAAGAATAGATTGCGTATTCACAGCACATACATGTGAAAATGAAACAGCTTTGTATATTCATGTCTGATTTTTATATGAGCAGAATATGTGTGTTTATGTGTCCCCATCTATGGAAAGATAACATTCTAGCTTGTCACGTACAAAATTGTCATGGAAGCCAAAAAGCAGGCAAATAGAAGCAAGTGTACAATGCTAAGAAATATCTAGCGCTGGAGTTAATGGTGCTATATTGGATTGAATCCTGCTGCATTAATTTGTGATGTCTAAGTAAAGCTGCTATACTTTCAGACCCTCAAAGTCACTCAAGCAAGAAACTGCTGAACTTAAACAACTGCTTTGTATGTATTTCTGCAGGAGGGCAAAACCCCTGTGGCCATTACCCTCTGGACCCTTCTGGAACAGCTTTTGGAAGAATTGCTCTGCAAAGATCTGCTGGGCGAAGCATCTCACCGTTCTCCAGCAAATCCCGGCAGGCACACACATGCCAGCTCGCCGCTGAGATCAGTACAGTTGCCATAGTTGAAACATGTAAGGTTTCTTTCTTCATTCCCACAAACTGTGTATGGTAATCTTCTGTATCTAGGTAAATGAGAAGGCAAGGGCAGTTACTTGCACATTCTTTTTTTCTGGATGTCTCGTGCTCTCTCAGCTTTTCATTTGACTCTAGTCCACTGCTTTAGTGGAAAATATTTAGATCGCCTTTGCAAATTTGTTGTTTGAATGCAGAATCTAGTACTGTTGGTATCCAAACAGAGGGAGCAGTGTTCCTGCTGGCAAATACTACTTGATACCAATGGGAAAGGCATTGCATTTTACCTGTAAACGAACACAGTTTCAGGGTTGCACATACTTAGTGCCTCCTTGGAAAGGAAACATCACATCTGTATGCACTGACACGCCTGGTGCCTGCGGTACTTGGGGTGCTTACAGTTAGTGGTAAGCAGCAACTGAAGTGGGGGACCAATGTTGTTACTGGCTGGGATATCACCCAAAGGAAAGACAGCAGGAACTGAGGTTTAAGACTCACAAAACATGTTTTGCTTAATTTTTTACATTTGCTGAATTTGGTTTTTCTTTCCCAAGTATTTACTGGCAAGTTAATGATTCATTTCTTAGCAAGAAAAAAAAAAAAAAAAAAAAAAAGGACAACACTCTACCTACATTACTTATTTGGTTCTATGTGATACCGGGACAACTTAGTAGCAGAGTTCAGAGAGGCCTAGCATAGCAGATAGACCATATCAGGCCAATATAAGGCATCTTCAAATCTCAGGATGGCCTCAATACTCAAAAAAAGTCAGCAAAAATTGACATTTGTGTCATTATAGCCTAAAAGACTGTGATTGGGCAGCATGAAGACAATTGTCTATTTGAATCCTTCAGGCTGCAGCAGACTGGGTTTGCTGGAGTCCTCTGGAGGACAGAGAGGATTTTGCCTTCTCTGAGAGCAATGGGACATGCTGAGAAGGGAGAAGTTTATGGTGTGCAGAGAAGGGCAATTAAAGGAGAGAGAGGTCAGGGAAGAACCGGTAGCCTTTACAGAGGAGTCTCTGAGAAGAATAGGACAGAGGCATATGAGGAGTCTCAGAAGTGACGGAAAGAGTGGGCTGTGTGGTGTCTACAGCCACCAGGACTGCTGGGCTGAGAGAGCAAGCCTGGAGGAAAAGACCCTCCTAGAAAAGGTACTGTGGGTGGGGAGAAAAATGTCTACTAGCCCTTCTCTTAACCACCAACTCTGAATTTCTCAATTTATAGTTCTAGAGCTCTATTACACTAATATAGTATAGTTTTAGAGATTCAAAACCCTTAAAATATTTTTTTCCTGAGCTCTGGCAGACTTGTAATCCTGTTATCAGAGGGCTCTTAGGACCCAGGCTGGCAGCAGAGCTGGGCAGCAAAGCTGTGCCTTGTTCCCTGTCTCCTTGCCTCATCAGTCTCTGCCTGAGCTGCCTGCTCTCCAGTGCCTTGGTCCACATCTAATTGATCTGTACAGTTTTCTATACTGCAGACTCTTTATACATTAATTCTACAGCCATGGTTGAAATATAGATAGATGCATGACATCTGTGTTTAAAATGGAGACATCAGTGATGTAATAACTCGGAAGAGACCTGACAAGATCATATGGATCTGCCTTGTTTATAGTACCTGCAAAATTTTCCAGTGAAGTTACCAGCACAGAGGCAAGAATATCCATTAATCCCATCAATGCAAGTGGCCCCATTTGCACACTGGTGGCCACGGCAGTTGTCTATGTCCTCTTCACAATTTACCCCTGTGTAACCAGGTTCACAACTGCACTCATAAGAGGTGATCCCATCAGTGCAGTTTCCATGAATGCAAGGGTTTGAAGAGCATTCATCGATGTTGACTTCACAATGAGTGCCAGTCCATCCTTTGGGACATATGCAATGGTAGGAAGTATAGAAGTCTTCACATAGCCCCTTATGCATACAGGGATCTGAGCTGCAGAAATCTGCCTGCAAACAGCCAGTAAGAGCAGGGTTTGCGGATATTTTGAGAAATTGCTCCTCTTGAGGTTTTTTAGTAGGGACGTCAGCATTTTCAAAGTATGAGAGATAAATGCCACTGATTTCTATGGTGCTCATACATCCTCGCAGGCCATCCAAACTGTCAAAAGCCTTGTCAGCCACATAGATGTCTGTGTCTTCTCTTAAAAAGTTGAGGCTTCCTGTGGCAGTTGTGCTAGTTGCAGTGTCTTTCTTGTTATCTATATCAATGTGCCATCTAGAGAACTGGGACAGGGGCTCTACCATAGAGACCATCACTTGGTGCCATTTCCCATCACTCACAGGCAGTGAACTAGCAAGGGTCAGCTTATAAAAGCTGTTGCCGCTTTGCAATTGAAAGAGTAATTTGGAGTTGTGAATACTGATGGTAACAAACTCTGGCTCCTTCTCTGCATACAGCAGTATCACGTCAGTGTCCCTAGTTCGAAAGCCAAATATGATATTGGTGAGGTCTCTGCTGATTTTTCCGTTGCTTCTGTAAAATATCGCACTGCTTCGGCCACTAAATACTGCGTTAGCAAGACCTGTGCAAAGATAATAATTGAGAAACCAGGCCAACTTTAAACCAATACACATGGAACAATCTCTCTCCATTTCCCCCTGCTCCCTGTCATGTAAGTCCTTTTGGGTTTGCTGAAAAACAAATTCTGTCAGTGTTTTGGTTATCCTTGCCTGCTCCTTATGGCTATAGAAATTACAGGATAGTGCCAGCACCAGATACATGTACATCAAAAATGTGCTGCTTTTAATCAGCTCAAGTTATTGCTCTAAAGATACAAGTGTATATTAGAGTTATCTCTCTTTTTTCGCTTTAGACAAAGAGAAGGAGGCAATCATAACTGTATACAACTCAAACCTGAGGCTGAGAGGGTATTTCCAAAGAAGGTACATACTTGTCATTTTATGTTCGTTCCCTAAGTATGGGCAGCTAGTTATTCTGATGACAGATCTGGACAGGCTGAACCTTTGTTCTCAATTACTCTTTTCTTAAGTAAAGCACTGAAGAGCTTTTAGAAAGCATTTGGTTGGATCCCCGTTTGCTATCACTGATGCAAAAAGGGTGAATTTAATTGAAGTCAGTTGGCAAAAAGCCCCTTCAGAATTAATGTAAGAAGAGACATGCCTGTTGCATTTAAAGCCAGCTTCTCCTGCTGTGTATGCACTGCCACAACCCTACTGATGGCTCCAAGCTGATGCTGGTGGGACTGGGAGGGCAGCAGAGTACTCCGTTTGCACTGCTGTGAGTGAAAATTGATGGGCAACATTGTGGCAGTTTTATGGATGTCTTCACAAAGGTATTTGACATCTTTCATTAGCATGGGTTCTACTGAAATGCACTAACTTGCTGGGCTGTAAATTTGCATGTTCGGAGACTTATGACGGTTATAGACAGGGAGGAGGGACAGGAAGGAATGGCTTCTTTCTTATACTTCAGACAAATTTAGCTTTGCAAGATCCTAGCACTGAGATAAGGTGGGCTCCTGAACTATCTCTGGGCTCAGTAAATCTTAATGAAAAGAAACCCTGGGAATCCCAGCACGAAATTACTGACTGTATATCCTGGTACTAAGGCAGCAGGTTTGTAACTACACTGCCCGGCTCATCAAATGTGGTATCTTTCTCATAGGAAAACTTGCCTTAGAGGAAACCATAGTAAAAACGAAACTCAGAGCTTTTCAAAATTATTTCTAATTTTTTAAATGTCTCACAAAGCAGAGTTTTTAAAGCTCATAAAGCTAAAATACTCCTGTAGAACTCCAAGTCCTGAGCACACCAAGCCATCTCATGTGCTTTTACTCTTAGTTGTGACACTGGGCATACAATTTTGCTGTTATTTAATGTTCCCCACATCACCTTCCTGTATTGGATTTTTCTCTTTTTTTTTGAGTGCATTTTTTCCTAAAGGGCTGGCTAATGGTAGCTATCTGGGTGGAACTACAGACACAGCCCCTGGAAAAAAGCTCTTTTTCTGCCTTAGCTTAAAATGGTATCCAGAGCATAAGACACCAGGCTGGCAGAGAGCTCACTGGCCAGGAAAATTCCTTTTTTACATTACTCTGTGTTGAACAACAAGTAGTCTATGCTGTAGCTAAGAAAACAACTAGTTAAAAATACAGCTCTGCAGTGCAGGAATTTTTGCATACCTATTAGGGAAACTCCCCCCTGTTGCCACATAGAACAGAACAGAAATCTAAAGGTAATCTAACAGTGTAAATGACCTTGAGTTTAGCAAAAGGAAACAGTTCAGATACTTTTCACTTTCCTCTGTGTGTTTATGTTGTACCATAATACGCAACAGTAAAGTTTATGAGAGAACATATTTTGATGTTATCATTAAAGATGTCTATTAGAGAAGGTGCAATTATTTTAATTTCAGTTATAAATTTTTACAAGTACTGCAATGCTGATTCTAACAGTCTCAATGAAAATAGCATCATATTGGTCTGTCAGCAAATTGTCTACAATAGAAATCTTTTGTTGACCAACCTTCTCATTCCTAAGAGTCAGCCACTCTAACAGCTTCCATCAGACTGTGTGTACATTTATCTTCCTTCACAGCATCGTTAGGGCTTTCTTTGATAGCAAAAAGAAAAAATATTGCTTCAAAATCCTTCCTTTCTCTTTAAATTCCACTCCAGGGTGGGAAGGAGAAGGAAAGTGGAGAAGGAAAGAGATATGCAGGGTGGCTAATGTTCTTAAGACAGCTAATGGTCATCAGTTTTCAGATAGACTGCTCAGCATGCAGGTGCTTCGTATGAAGACACTAGTTATTTAACTGTACTGCTGGTATTAAGGTGACTTTCTTCAAAGATATTTAACATTTAAGAAAATCAAATGATGCAAGGTATGTCATGTAGCTTGTCTTTTCAGGAGGATGGAAAACATCCTAAGGTTAATCCAAGACTGGATATCCTCTTATCTCTGCAGTGGAAGTAGGAAGGGTACACTCATACTCTGGCATTGTACTTATCTACTGTACAACCCCGACAAGTTGTGCTGAATAAGTCAAAAGCAAAGGTCCTGTAAACATCAGTGCCTGTGCCAGGGGGTCTGGCTGAAAATTTCTGGGTTTGGTAGGACAGGCTCTTCCCATTATTGTTACAATTGACGTAATTATTATTTTAACACAGAAGTAACATCTGAATGAACTTTAAAGGCAGTGAATATTGAGTTTTAAGGAAATGCTGATGAAGATTTCAACTGTTTCTAATCTCCAAAGATGACAGGAATAACTGAAATGTTACCTACATTCAAATCCTTGGTGCACCAGCTGGCATTGTGCTTCATGAGGACAGGGCCCAAGCTCACACCACTTAACTTTCTCACATGCCTTCCCCGCTGTGTTAGGGGGACACGTGCAAGTGAAGTCATCCCAGATTGAATAGCACACACCACCGTTGTGGCAAGGGCTGGACTGTGGGGGAAAAGAAGAGACAACCTAAGTATGAATAAAAGCTGGTAGACTCCCAGCTGAAAGGGTGGGTGACTGTTTGGCAAAAAGAATTCTGTTTATTTTAGATGGAAAATGGTAAAGACCAGTACTATGACAGTACAGCATATTCAATAATTGGTGAAAACCAGTACTTCAATCTTAAACTATTTTAATTCTCCCCCATGCAAATACATCTTGCTGCTGGTATTCATCATATGTAGCATAACTCAACAAAATCTGCTCTTTCTAGCACTTTTACATATTTTCCTAAGGTGTCATTACCATCAAATAACGCATGGGAACATACGAAAAATTAAAAGAAATTCCCCATTGTAAACAAGTGACAATGCTTACCTTGCAGAGGTTGTCACCAGTGCAGCCTTGGGTGACATTGATGAGAGTTCGGTTGATAAGAGAATTCAGTGGATTGGTGATGGGGAAGAATTCCAGTGGCTGATTATTCACTCTTACATCTTGGATGCAGCCTTTGAAATACCTGCCATTTCTATCAGTTTCTTTGTTATCTGGTAGGCCTCCTATGTAAAGAATATCCCTCCTTTGGATGGTTAGTACTGGAGTAGAAATAAAGCCTAGGTATTGAGAGGACTGGAACAATTCCATCTTATTTGGTTCTATTTTTAATGTTATTAAGTAAACATTTCCATCATTCATGGAGTGTTTCCCTAACAACTTAATGGAATTTAGAGCTAACATTGTGAGTTTCCCACCTTCCAAGTAGACTTTTACATAGAGGTAAGTACTGTTTCTCAAAGCCAGTAACAAACCAGAAGATTTGCGTGTTCGGACAAACATTGATATGTTCAAATTTTCATTCTGAGTGGCATCAACAGAAAAAGCAGCATAGCCTGAGGAGTCCTCAGATCCAAACCGGGCTGGAACATACTCTTGAGATTATAGAAATGGGAAAAAATTTAAAAAAAAAGAGAAGGAGGGAGAGAAATAACATAGTTAGGACTTTATGACAAGGGAGCCAATGCAATGATTAAATAGCTACTTCTGGTATTATTTACGTATGGTAGTAAGCTGTGCTGGTATTTATGGATGAATGAAGACTTGATCCAGCTGTAAATAGCTTCTATTTCAAAAGTCCTGTTGGCTTCCATGGCTGTAGCATTAAGCACCAGTACAGGACCAGATGTTGTATTATTGGGCATATTTTTCCCCTTTATCATGCTCTGTGTAATGGTGTGTTTTCAAATGGTTAAACAAGCACAGATTTCTACAGTTTCCTGGATTGATCCTCAGAAAGATAATTTTGAAAAGAACCTAGCTTCTTTGATCCTATGATGACCATGGAAGGTAATGTAATTCTGGAACTTTTTGATATTTTTTGCACTGATTCCAATTGTAGAAATAGCCAAAAGCTGCCCAGCAAACCTCTCTTGTGTAAAACCTCTGAATAGGGCACCTATGTGCTGCTGTAGGGGCTCCCCAGTTCTCTGACAAACCCTGTTGCTGGGGCTAAACATGTGCTCATATACATCAACTTGTATACAGTTATGAATCCTGCTCAGTCCTGTGAGTGCCCAGAATGCTATGGCGTCACAGGGGGAAAAGGGTCCAGGATCGAGTAAACCTTTTTCTTTCTCTTCTTCTTTTTTTTTTTTTTTTGCTTATCAATTAAAACGATTAAACCAAAACCATCTGTCTCTCTCTCCCTTAGTCTTTATTTTCAGTAATGATTTTCAGACTTGTAAGAATACAAAATATGTAGCCCAAACCATATTTTATTCTGATGAATCATCTCGTTAAAGCACAACAAAGTGTTACTATTTTTACACTTCAAGTTTCGTGATCTTGTCTTCAATATTATTGACTTCCTGCTTAAACACTTTCAAGAGCTATTTTTAAAGTATCAAATTCACAGAAAGAATAAACCAAGCTTTTTTAAAATGCTCACATAGCTAAAGAGTCAGTCCTCTTTTGTGCAGTAAAACTCCTAGAGCGAGACCTCATCGGCCAAGTTTCCGCCTGCAGCACTACTTTTTTTTATGACTACATTAAAAAACCCAATGAAAATAGGGGACTGACTGTGAAGCCCCAACAGTCCCTTAATAATCATACTGCACTGCTATGTGGCACAGTAATATTATTTAGCAACAGGAATAAATTCCTTACTGGTTCCTAAAGAGAGAATTTCATAAATAAATTTGATTTGAAATATTTTAATTCTATGAATAAGATTACCTGTATATCTACATCTGCTTGTTAAAACTCTGGTATGTAGAAATAAATATTAGAAGTGGGTGTTTTGAGGCATTAAATCTCTTTAAGTTATATCTTCTCTGTAAGGTGGTACTAGAGAAAGACATTTTTTCATGAGAGTAAAAAGAAAATTTCTGCTGGAATGAGGATTACACATTTGCAGTATTAGAAGGAAGCATTAATCTTAGAAAAGATATTTCATGTTTACAATTACTTTGTTGCATTTCTCTCTGTTTTTATATATATATATATGTATATATGTCATCAATCTGATCTTCTGTTTGATGAGATGGCTAGCATCACCTTGGTCAATATTAACTTCTTGGGTCACAACATCTGGATGTTGATCAAAATGAGTCAACATCTGTTTGTTATTTTGTATATGTAGAGAAAATATTGCCTCTTGTCAATTAAATACTTGGCAGCAACTTTTCTTCAAAAAGACACTAGCATTTCTTATGTTATCCTTTACCACAAGTCTCCCCCACTTTGACTTTTAAGAAACCTGCCACATTCTTTTAAATATGGCATATATCTAGAACCTATGTATCAAAATGGCATGGTGCCATGATTTGCAAGGAATATTGTGGTCAGCAGGGGAAAAAAAAAAAGCATGCTTTCTAATCGTTCTCAACAGTTCTAATGCCAGTATAAGCCTCTCCTGGCCCTGACTGGTTTTAATTTTGCTTCATATAAGGAGGCAAACATATTTACCAGATGTTGTCCTATAATCCAAAGTTGCTTTCCAAATCTTTGGATAAATTACAGCTAGACTTCAAAGAAGTCTGTTACAATTACCTCTCAGACTTTGTCATTTTGCAATAAAACCAAAAAGAAAAACTATTGAAAAGTATTGATAAGTATTAAGTATAGCATACAAAACAAAATTGTATTTAAACATTTTGAAATGTATTTCAAGCTACAGCTTTCTGCTGCAATGCATTCAATAAGCCCCTGGGGCCAGTCATTCAGCTGATGTAAATCAACGTAGCTTCACTGTCGGCGGTGCAGCCACGCCAATTTACACCAGTTTAGGATCTGTCCGTTCCAATCTGACCATGGCTCTGCTGTTGCACTTCATTTTTTCCAGTCCACTTGGCAAATATATATACATATATATATATGTGTGTATGTATATGTGTATGTACGTATGTATTTCTTCCTCCCTGAACATTGCTATGATTGGCCATGGGTGGATGGTTAGTAAGGGGGCAGAGAGGGAGGCAGGGGCAAAGCCACTGTCTGGAAGACTCTGTTATGTACAATTTTCTTAAACAAAACTGCTTGTTTGAAATTCTTAGAAGTTTTGCTGAGGAAGAATTGCAGAGCCCACTCCAAAATGCTCCTGAGGGGTGCTGTATTTACAGCTCCAGAGGGTTTCACACACCAGATGCAGTATAGCAGAGAGCTGGGCAGGGACCTCCTGTTCTCCTTCCGCTTTGCCTCAGCCTGCACTTGGAAAGATCATTCGTAGCAGGGAAAGCGCTACGGGCATCTGCAGCTTTTGTATTCCTGCTCATCACTGCCAAGGAGGCTGTTTGCTGAGATGTGCTCTTTTGTTTCCTGAGACATGGACATGTTTCCCTCTGGTCACTAAACAGCTCTCTGGTAATGGACACCTTTGCCAGTGATTGTTCAGAGCTGCCTTGGGAGCAGCTGAGAGATGAATGGGCCCTGTTTCCAGCCTCTGAAACCCTGCCTTCTCCTTGAGCTAATCAGATTAAGTTAATAGTATAATCTCATTCATTTTTAAAAATTGGAATCTTTTTTTAACTTACAGTACTTTTGCTGGCCTTTCATTGCCTTAAAGGAGTTTCTTTATAAAAGCCTAGAGAGCTTGAGGACAAAATTTTCAAAGAATGCTTTGAAAGTAGTAAGACTTAAACTCCAAGTGACTTGGTTGCTTTCTAAATTTTACTCGGGGTGTGTAACCTCCAGTGAACTACAGTGTTCCAGAGTTTATGGCATGCTAAGAGCATTAGGAAGATTTTAAACCTGGAAGAGTGGAATCCACCAGTTTAGCCTGACTTTTTTTTTGTCAGGCTGAAAAGCAGCCTCCTTGGGAAAGTAACTAGGAAATAACAAAGGCATGCTACTACTAACCTCTTGCACTTTCTTAACAGTTGACGTTAAGCTCCAGAGATCCTAAGGGTCATGCTGTTTTACTGCCAGGTAAACAAGATTGTTTATGATCATGTTTTCAGCAACTACTTAAAACACAAATGCCAGGAGCATTCTCTTACCTGTTGTGCAGCTTGGCCCTGTGTACGGCCGGTAGCAATCGCAGTGGTAGCTCAGCCACAGGTTGGTACAGCGGCCCCTGTTCTGACAAGGGTGGCTTTCACACCAGTCCTTTTTAGTACATCCTGTCCTGACATTGAAAGATGATTCAGGTGACACATTCTCTGGAGTAATAATATTCAAGTCTATTTCAATGTCCTGAAGACAGCCTACAAATGAAGGTGCAGAATGTATATTATAGATGTTAAGTAGAGAGTTGCTGCTAATGTTCCCCACTGGTAAGCTGCCCAAAAACGTGCTCTGAAATGCAAGCATCACGTGATCGTTCTCTATCATAGCAGATGTTTTATTGAGACACAATTCTACACAAGAGCTGTCAAGCAAATTAAGAGTAACAGCTCTTGCCAAGGTTACCTCCACTGAATGCCATTCTCCATCACTGACATTATGTGAAATATGCAAAAGAGCCTGTGGCTGGTTATTGACTTGCACAGATAAGTGTAAGTAGCCATTCAGTAACTCCAGCTTTGCAAATGTATTTTTCTCCCCTCGGTAAAACAGAAAAGCTGTAGGTTGCACAGTTTGAAACCTCAGGTTTATACTATAGTAAAATTCCTTTTTAGGGGCTGGGGGATTCTTCAACAAAAGGAAACTGTTTCCTTGAAACGAGAATGTGGTTAAGGTTTCACAGTATGTTCCAGTATACCCAGGTGAACATATGCAGCTGAATCCATGTTGGCCATTTTTTAAATGTGGGATACATGTTCCATTGTTTTGGCATTGCTGATCAGTACAGCCATGCAGAACTTCTGTACAGTTCCAGCCACCGTAATAAATCCCTTCTTTGTCCGCAGGTGGGCAATGGCAAGTGTAATTCCCAGGAAAATTCTCACAGGTTCCACCATTTTGGCAAGGGTTCGTATAACATTCGTTGATGTCTTCATCACAGTGAGTACCTGAAGAATAAACAAAGAATTAGACACTTCAAATTGTATAACTGGAGCCCAAAATGACATTTTTAATAATTTGTTTTATTAAATTATCTTTAATTAGAGGGGAATGTCTTGAGAAATAGATGATTGACTGGTAAGTCTAAAATATGTTAAATATAAAAATACCATTCACATGCTACGATTTTCTTGTGCAAAGTATTATATAAACACCCTAGCAATAATCACATTTTGGAGAAAATATCTAAACAAAGTGACAATTTGACATGGATAATGTGATGAAATTGATATAAACATCACCTCCAAAAGATGTGACCAACTAATTGTATCCCACCAATTCTGTGGTAGAAATCTAGAATGCTTTGAGAGGAGCTGAATTATTTATCACATATAAAAGGCAACAATTGTTGCTTAATTCCTATTCATAATGAAGTATGTTGATGAGCTGGAGTATAGTCTGCTGGTTTTTCCTCTTTTTTTCACATTCATTCAAACAGTAGAAGAATTACAGACTAATATTTCTGGTCTCATATGAAACATTGTGGAGCAACAACCTTCTAGTGAGAGTCACAGGACTTATAAGCACTATAGGATACAGTAGGACAGACTGACAAGTAGGTGAACATCCCTGCAAAATGTATGTACAAGCTGGCTATCTGAACAACGAAATTCACAGTATGAGCAGGGAGCTGCACAGTGTGACAATACAAAATCCAAAGAAGAGCTTAAACCTACATCCTATCAGCGGTCTGGGCAGTGAGATGCACCCTGTCCACAATGAGCGGGCAGTTGCCACATTTCAGGATTAGGTGCGTACTGCAGTTATTCACAAATCAACAGTGGATATTAATTCTTCCAAAAATAAGACAGCAGTGACTTCTGGTCCATCAGCCATGGTCTCATACTTTGAGGAGAGTTCACTTGGGATGTGAGGATCTGAGAGCTGTTGGAGGGGGTTGAACCTGTATGGTGTCCCAGCAGAATATTCCTGCTGCCTTGTATCTACAGCGGAACTTTCTTTACCTCTCCTATATCCAAAATATAAAGCAAGAAAAGATGAATATTTTCTCAAATGTCTCAGAGCTTGGTGATGACAGCACTTCCATAGGAGATGGACAATACAGACTCGTATTTCCTCTGCTTCCATATAATGTTTGGCTTCTGACATACTGGGTGAAAGGAGAGCTCCTCATTTCAACTTAATTGTAATTTGATAGATGTGACCTAAGTATGTCTACTGGATCAGATGTCACAAATAAAAACAAACCTGTTCCTTTCGTAAAACTAATCTGTTTATCCTTCTGCATGGTTGTTCATCTATAAAGTGGTAATTATAGCAAATTCTCCCCTGAGCAATCAAGTGACCAATATGTATGCAATGGATCGGGGAAAATCTGTTTCTTATCTCCCTTGGAAGCAGTCAAAATATCCAAATACTTTTTTTGAAGACTCATGCTAAGTGCAACTCCTAATTCTTCCACTTCCCTTCAAAGTTATTCTAAAGAAAAATAAGAAATGCTTTGCAGTTAGTTTTCAAACTGGTATCATCAGCACAAAGCAGTTAATAGACATAATTATGTCTCTTCCCACAGCAAAACTGGTACCTGTAAATTAGATAATGAGGTATGCTGAGACTCACAGAGTTGCAGCTAGGTACCAGGCACCACATCTAGCTTTATGTACAAATTTGCGTTGAGCTTTATTTTTACAGCAAAACACAGCCATTTTTCATGGAAAATTACAGAGCAGTATTCAGCCACAATGAATTGCTTCAAATAGCAGCAGATAAATGTAGTTACTCAGGCTAATTCCTTGGCTGTCCACTTTATTCAATCACAGTTGTAACTAGACCCCATCTCGGAGAGCAGTAAGTTACAGGAGAGCCAGAAGGGAACTGAGAATTGGTTGTGATTTGCTTGAAAGATTAGCCAGAGTGAAGTGGTCGTAGCATGTATATAAAAACCTCTCTCTAGCCATTCCCCGCACTCACCAGTCTTCAGTTATAACATACAGTTTCCACTTGAAGTTTCAGATTATCAAACACATCTAGTGCTATCTTCCTGGTCTGACAGTGGGGTTTTACAGCAGCATTCTCTGTTTTCCAACCAGGCTCATATTTATTCCGATGTAAGATGTCTATGTGTACCTTAATGTGTAGTGGCATCTGGCAGAAATATGACTCATTGGGACTGACTTTCTCAAAGTGAAGCGCACTTCCCAAACTGTGACTGACTGGGGGCCAGAATGATGTCTGCTTCGCCCAGTTTGTGGCAATTTCTGTGTTAGTGACTTGTCCTGCTTTTGCTATTCCAGTATATGAAAAGTGAAGTTACCGTGAGCTGTTTCCTGTTTTGGTCAATGTTTTAATACATCTCCTGTCTGATATTGCTCCCTTCCCCGCTTTGACATTGAGAACAATGTGTCCACAGGTCTTGTATACAACTTGGTCTTAACGTGACAGCTACAGAAATGCAGGTCTCTTTGGGGTTTTGTGTCAGAGATAAAAATTAGTGCAGCCTAGAAGCAGTAGGATCAGGGATGTACTTAGCCTTGAGTGGTCAGAACATGCTTAAGGATTTACAGCCTGGGACCCCCTATAAAAACTTTCATAGAAAAAATCAGCCCAGTGAATGGCTAGATACTTAGCCACTGCATTTTCAGTAATGTGTGATGATTCTGTGTATATTAGTTAATTATCCCATGGAACCTGCAAGGTATCACCTTTTCCTTGTAGCTTGTGGTCTGAGTCATACCTTGCACTAGTGGCTTGTCTCTGGAAAGGATGAAACAGATGCATAAACTAAACCCGACTTTACAAAATAATGTTTACTGTCTGTGTTGTTCTTTGCTTCATCAAATTGACATAAAACTAGTGAAACAATTTTGTAAGAATGTTAAATTTCTTTGGAAATCATATATGTTTCTACCTTTAAATTTAGAGAACACATTTGATAACAAAAGCATCAATGTCTAACAAAGGGATGAAATGAGTTTTATGAGGAGGTACACGTGTTGCTGTTAGTGTATTCCTTGCCTATAGAAAATGAATAACACTAGTTATTAAATGCAAAGTGACTATCATAGAGCCATTTAAATATGCATAATTTCATAAGCATTTCAGTGTCTGAATACAATGCATAATTTTAAAGTAATAATGTTCATAATATGTTGCAAAACAATTATTTTGTAGGGTTATGTGTATATATATACACGCATGTATAGATTTACATCTGCATGTCTACTATTTCATAACAAGATCAGCACAAACATAAATATAGGTCACACCAAAAGACAAATAATAACCCATTTTTTTCATATCAAGAATAAATCAGCTGTTCTTACAAGCGGTGCTTGTTATCTACCAATTGCTATACAAGCAAAGACCGCTGTCACTCAAGATAAAAGCACTCTAGATAAAAGGATTAGTCAATATTTATAGAACTGTATAAGCAGTTCAAATAGCTCAGGCTGGAGGAGAAGTTTAGCATGTAAAAAAAAAAATGCTCAAAAGATATAAGACATACCAAAAGCAAATGTGATGGGAACTATTATTTTCTTTTCAGTGGTTACATGCATTAGCTCAGCTAAACATATTTGTGGTTTTAAAGTAAAAAGTAAAATCATCCACATTTTCTCTACCAAATATATTACACACCTGCCTAAAATTTCAGATAATGTGAATATTTTCATCATGTTTTTATAGATAATGATTACATTTTCCTCCTGCAAAGTTTTATTCAAAGCAGAAATGAAACAGCTCCTTTGACTCAGTTTGATAACACCACTCATATCTGTCTCCTTTTTTCACTTACCTATTATTACTATAGGGTAACTATTTTCTAACTGTTAACCTCTTCATTAAACTATCTGTTTCAAATTCAGCAGCAAAGGTTTCCTGCAGAAGCAGGATGACAAAAGCAATTATTCAGGCATAATTCTGCTGAACACCACTAATTTTCATCTTGATTAAATAATTACACAATTATTGCCCAAGTTACACTTTTGATACACACCTTTGGTTAGAAATCTGTTTACAGCCTTCTGCATTTCCAGTTCCTTAACACTATATAAATATCAAGCAAGTACAAACAAGCAGTTTGGATAGATACTACACGTTCAATACAGTCTAAGTGCACATACAATTTCACAAAAAGAAATATTTACCTGTAAACATTGTCATTAAAATGATGTAAACCTGTATCCTAGTTGCAACCATCTTTTTCTGAATGAAAAAGATCATTTAGCACTTAAGCAGTTCACAAAGTAAGTTTCTGTAAAATTCAAAACAGTTCTTGGTATAAAGGCTTCCTTTCCAGGATTAGCTTGCTCCACTTCTGTACCTGCTGATGTAGTCTGATGGTGTGTTTTGCCCAAGCCAGATCAACAAGGCTTAAAGACTCATTAAACTGCTTATGCAATAGATATGTATTCTACTTAAATTCTTTTTCAGCATGTTCTGTCCAAGTGTGCTCACACTAACTTTGATTTTGTTTCACAAAAAGGCATATTTTTAGGATCCCTTCAAAACTGATTTGTCACTTTTTGTTGTTTTACAAGGTGTTGTTTTTTAAGACCATACTTTATTTCATTTTCAAGGGGTTTGTGAATCCAAATGAACTCATCCACAGTCACTGCCATTCAGAGGAAATGTACATCACAATAAGCAGAGAGAAAAGACCTAAAATTGTTTCTCATTTCTTTGTTTTACAAAGTATTTTTGTTCTGTTGGCTCTCATTGTCCTACTTACTGGAAATTTACGTCTGTATATTTTTAAATGTGCTAAAGACAGGAAAAATTAATTTCTTAAAACATTTTCTTTCTTCAGCTCTTGAACAAGACATTTTGATTTGGACCTAATTTAATGAGAGGAAAATAGAGTTCAGGAGATTGAACTACTTATTTGTGTGATAATTTAAGCAGCAGGCTTTTTTTTTCCTTTCTTCTTTTTATTACACTTTATTTACATGATGAATTGCTTAAAATATTATGGGGCAATATCTCTTTGTGTAATTAGTGAAATAATTATAAAGCAAGAGAGTCTTTCCCGGGGTTGGTATTTATACCACCCAACCGGCAGATGGCAAACTGTGGATTCAGATCTTTGTTTTTGCAGTTTCCTATTGTAAAATTCCACAATGGACCCTGAAGTTTCTCTCAGCCTGTCCCCAAGAAAATGTCGATTTTTGGCAAATGTGTTTTTCAATTCCTTCCTCTTTCTCACTCATTTATTCATTAATTGGGAAATTCCTGATGTTGTGTCAAATTTGGTTCTCTGTTCACCAAAAGACTCAAACACAGGATACAGTTTTGGATTCTTTTAATCTAGAGTTCACAATTGCCTTCATGGCAATGCTCAGAAAACAGCCTCTGATACAGGTACTGGGTGATTTTTTTGTATAATAAATTCAAATACCATGGGGTAAGAATGTCATCCAGACTCTTTGAAAGGTAAGCAAACAAGCTTTAAACAAAATAAAGTTAATGTTGATAAGTTAGTGTGCATGCACTTTATTAGTAGTGTTTATCAGATATCTAGTGTTACAGCTTGAAGTTTAATATGCATTTTTATTTTGAAGATAACAAAAAAGAGTTGGGGGTTCTTGGTAACTGTCAGTCCTTTTGCAATAGGACTCTGATAAAATGTTCTGAGGTAAGATTATGAACATACACACTGTCAACAATTGGGATAGGCATACACTGTTACCGCTCAGTGAAACATGGAGTTGATGACACTCCGAGACAGAGGAACTGCATACCAAGATATTTAGCGAACTGCCTGAAGGCATGCCAGAACCGCCAGTGGGTGTTCTGAACAAACCTGTCAAGAACAAGTGGGTTACAGAAGGTGGTAGTTACTCTAATTACAGTAAGGGTTTGATATTGTCTCTAATAACATTTTCATATGCAAACCAAGGAGAAACATCTATGTGAAACGACCATAAAGTGGGTCCAAACTCTGTGTAATCCTGCCCAGATGGTAATTGTCAGAGGTTTCCCGTCAAACCAGGAGGCTCTGTTGATTATGGTTTGGGATTGCCCTGGGTTTGCTCTGGTCATTGTTTTCATAAAAGGTGTGGATGTTGGTTTGCTTATTAAGTTGTCTGATAAAGCAGGTTTAAGTGAAATTTTTGACTGTGTTAAAATTACCTTTATAGGTGAACATCAGAAATTGGAGAAAAGGCCTGACAAATACTGGATTAAACTCTGAAAGAACTTGTTTGGTTTCTATGGTCTCAGGCCAGAATAACCAGCAATCAGGTGGAACAAGAGTTCCAGTTCACAAACCCTTGGTCACACCTTAGCAGGAATACTGAGTCCACTTTCAGTTCTGCACTGCAAGGAAGATTTGGATCAATTAGGAAGAATTCAGAGAGCAATGAAAATAATCACAGGTCTAGCAAATATGGCTTGTGAGGAGAAACTAAAAAACGTAAGGCTGTTCAGCTGAAAGACAATCAGAGGAAATGGAAGTCGGTAACAGTCTTGCAGTACAAAAAAGATAGCACACTGTTCCCTGAGACCACAGTAAGCAAGTGAAGAGGTCATGGGTTTGACCTGCACCAAGGAAGATCCAAGTCACACTTTGGGAAAATATTTCTAATGGTAATAGGGCAACAAAGCCTTGGCATAAGATATCCACTTACGGAGCCATAAAGTCTATTTTGGATCCTTAAAAATAGGTTAGAGGCAAAAGTGCAGTGTGACATGAGTCAGCTGATCCTATCTCAGACACATAGACAGCCCAAATGATACCTGCATGTCTATCCCTTCCAATTCTACTTCTTCCATATTTCTATGACTTCCTTGAATAAAATTATTCCCAGCAACTGAGCTGTAGATGTGTCAAACTATACATGCACAAGCAGGAGTAAAACTTGGAGAAACTCAGATTGTAGCATACGCTTTAGAATATGCTTTATGGATGACAAAGACAAAGAGTTTGCAGTAACGCTTCCTCCACCTATTTTTTACAGTTTTGGAAATGTCTGTTACAAAATCCTACCTCAGGCAGAAACAACTTTTTTCAAGGGACTCATTAATCCTGAGGCCAGCGGAAAGATCTGGCAGAGCATATATTCTTCAGGGCTCCAGGTCTTAGCAGACAATAATGAAAATTCTAACTTTGCCACATCTGTGCTGATAATTGCAAAGAGATAATTACTCTTTGCTGGAAGGAGGAAATGCACGTTCATGAGTGAGTAAGCGCAAGGAAATAAATTGACCATCTCTATGTCCTTGTAATTAAAACTCATGCTTCTGGGCATAAATCAGTTGTCGTGAAGGTCAGAAAGGTGGTTTTACTGTTATGTACATCAGTGTAGAGCAAGCGAGGGGCATTTAAATGGAATTTTTTTTCCTCCTATTTTTCTTCAGTAAAGAACTGGCTTATATTGGATATTGAACTTAATGTGACCAGTGATCTGATTTAGTATGGCAATTTTTGTTGCTGTCTTAGCAAGAAAAGCTCATGTAAAATGAAGGACAGAATACAGAGCTGGAGCACATGGAAAACGGGACACTTTAAAATAGTAGGATAATAAGCATTTGCTAACATTGGGCTAATTTGCACATGATACCTTTCACACAGAACTCTAATTTTGTAAAGTCGTGAGACCTTGCTAGTTATTCCTTTACTGGAGACAAATTCACTATTCTGCTATTTTTCCTCTTGCCATTTGAAATGTACATATAAAGTTAATACTGGCTAGGAAAAAAAATTAAAATAGAAATAGAGTTGAGTGACTTGGCTTAATCATTAAATATGTCACTCTAGCTGAGGGATATGGAATTCATAACGTGCTACATTCAGAATGGCATGCTGTAACTCAATCCTTTTAAACGTTGCTGGCCTGAAGCTTCATAGAGTAGTTTGAATTTTCAGTAAAACCTGATTTTTTTAAAGTAGTAAAACTCCCCAATCCCTTAATCTCTTCAATCATTAAATGTTTTCTGAGAGCAAAAGTACTTGGAAATGTTTTTCCACTTGTTTCACATATTTTGTCACACCTAAAATAGTTTTCATTTGAATAAAAAAAAAAAAAGAAACTCATGTACATGCTGTAGGTGATTAGTTGTTTAGTGAGATCTGGCGTGTTTATTTTATTTTATAAATATTGGAAACAGCTGACTGAGTTAAGCATTGGCTTCAGCTTCCGGGTAGATCAGCCAGCCTTTTTCATGAGGCTGGTCTGCAGACCATGAGTGCTCCTTAGGCAAAGTTGTGTGAGCGGCGCAGCCAGGGGTCAGACACATATAGCCTGCGAATGGCAAGGGGCCATGTCCTAGAAAGGCTGCACGGCAAAACCGTTGCTTGTAGCCTACACCTTCATCCCATATTTCGATTAACACAGCCAGCCATGTGGATCCAATTGTAGGATTAGGGTCTGAATCTGGAGTAAAGAGAAACTTGGTGAAGAAATATGTCCCTGCATGGCACTCATTTTCCTTTAATTTCCCTACTTCTAGAGTCAGCTTTATATATAGGTAAAAGAGGCAGCTGCTGTTGGATTTGACTGATGGCGGTAAGAAAGAAAATCAAACGGTGGCAGCCCAGTTTTCCCAGGCAGAATCCCTCCTGAGCAGGTTTCTGGCTGCACGAACATGTCTGTAGCTGTGGCCACATCGTTGATATGAGCTAGGAAGGGTCAATGAGAGGAGGCTGAGCACAATTACTGGGTGTGACAGGTTAAAGTGGAGAAAGGTGATTTATGAAGGATACCATTAAGAAAGAAGAGAAAATAGCAGGTAAGATTTTGGAGATTAAGCAGATGAAAAAGTAGAGAAAAATGTGAATGGAAAAAAGGAAATGGAAATACAGGAATCAATGGTATCCTCAAAGACACTTGTGTTGGCATTTGAGACAGCGTTCTTGTTAGACGCACAGGCATTTATGGATAGTAAGAGGAGTGAGTATGTATGTGTATGACCATTAATCTATATAGGAAATGTGAGGGATGCTTAGAAAGACTGCAGATCAGAGGTAAGGTCTACGCAGAGGTCTGAGCTAAAATTGAGAGTGGAGAAAGGAGACCACACGAGCAATGCCAAAGACAAAAGACTGAAAAAAATTAGAAAAAAACGGTCATAGTTTTTTGTCATTAAATAAAGATAGTCACATGCTGGAGCAGGAAAGTAAATTCACAAAATGTAGGGAAGATAGAATCATAGAAAAATTTAGATTGAAAGAGTCCTTCAAAGGTTATCATGTAGTCCAATGCTCCACTCAAAGGCTTAGGACATCAGCCGGAGAAGAAATTGGAAAAGTGGGTTTCAGAGAATTTGGTTATTTTATACCTGATTATGGACCAGACGTTTGGAAGCCAAAGAAAGAGATTTGATGTTCTGCTTCCAGTATGTTTTTTCCTGCGTTCTTGAAGTTGTAAAAAGAGTATATATAATTCAGGAATTTTTCATGTTTTACCTTTTAGAAAACTGTGTCAAGACTGTCAGATTCAAAGCATTAATGATCTGATTTACATTTTTTGTAGATTTATGAGCTTGCACATATGGATGATGTGTGTGCATTTAAACTGAAGTATATCCAGAGGGATCTTAAAACAACCAATACCTTTGAGTTGTTTAATTAGATCATACAAGGTCATGTTTCATTGACTTGAAAATCTGTTTGGAGCATATGATTCACTTTGGAATTGGAAAACAAATTAATTTTCAGTCCTACAAACACTTAAGGGCTTTAAAAGAGTGCTTGCTGTTGATGAACACATCCATTGAGAAATGTATGCTGTGTCTAGTCTCCCCTAAAAGGGATTTTCTACCTCGTCTCTTGTTGGCTGCTTCCTATTTGTTTTAACTGAGGTAGGCAAGCACAGCCCCTGTGCTGTCTAGTGTGAAATGGCTTCTGTCCTGGAAACAGGGCTGTGAAAAATTTCAGTCATTTGCAAGATTTTCTCATTTTGTTAAAACTAATGTGAATCTCCTCAGCATACAAAAGTGACTCTATTTACATAACTCCATTGTCAGTCCATATTGAAACAAACTGAACAAGCCAGTAGGCTAGAAAATCATAGTTTTAATAGGGTCTACAGACCTTAACTGAAAATGGAGACCTGAGACTAGAAAAATATAAAATACGAATGTGTGAACATGCATAACATGTTTATGCTGTGTGTATTTTGAGCTGTGCATGGCATAGCTGTGTAAATAACATGAATATGGTCTGTATTTATGCTGTGTATAATTATACTTCTTTATTCCTACAGTATATATTTCTACATAGTTTATTACCACTTTAAATACAGAAAACCAAGTCTTTTACCCTAAACTATCCACTTTTAGATTTTTTTGGTAAGACAATTACTCTACCTGGTGTATGTTTTCTTTCCTGTGTAAATAGCTGTGACTTGCTATAGAGCAGATGTAGATGCAGAAGACAGACTTTGGACGGAGATCTTTCAGTCCAATTCCATATCAATGGGAATA
Organism: Ibycter americanus; assembly: GCA_035590275.1. NCBI lineage: Eukaryota > Metazoa > Chordata > Aves > Falconiformes > Falconidae > Ibycter > Ibycter americanus. The sequence goes on from JAVJGI010000032.1 coordinate 1,424,335, forward strand.
GCAGAAGATGATACCTCTTTTCACTTCAGCCGTGGTGTTAATTTCTCTCATTCCCGGCAACGTTAGTTCTTTTGCAGTCTGAAAACTCATCTAAACGATGGCTTTGTTTCTCCAAAGTTCCATATGCTTAACATACCTTGAAGCTGAGAAGTGTAAGACCCAAGCTATACTCACATTTGCTTGGTCACATAACAATCCCAATGGCAATGAGACAGCATGGAATTCAGCTGAGATTGTGCGTCCTTGCCATGGTCTGCTGGCTATATTACTACGGCATTTCCTGGGTCATACTATGGGTATGTGATTTAGCTAGATTAAGTCTAGTTTTTATATGTCTTGTTATGCTACAGTTAACTTCTGTAACTGTGTAGACATGTTCATGGTACAGCATTTCTATAGTTTCCTTTATTTGTTGCTATAAGGCAGTGATTTAGCATGATGTTCTGGCCTCACAAACAGGCCTAATAACAGATTCTGACCCCTCTTTGTTAAGAAAAAAAATAGTGCCCACAGGACAGTGACTACAGCCATAATTGTATCGATCTTTCTGATTGTCTGTAACAGTGTCGTGTTGTTAACACAGCCAGACTCGAAAAATTACAGCCGTGGGAGAGCAATCTGAATCAGATCCACTGAATCTATTTCTAGCAGTTAATTATCAGCATAAATTAGCTGTCTATACTAGGCTTTTTTTCTTCTCTCTGTTTATTGAAAATGCAAAGTTCATTGTCAGCTGGGAAAGAGCGTTCTTTCCTTAATCCGATTCTCCCTACACAGTCAGCAGAAGTCCTTTTCCAAGTTAATTTCAAAGAATTATTTTTTTTTAAAGGGATCAGCGCTCAGGTGATCAGTAAAAGGCTAGCTTAACTTGTTTGAAATTATCCTTGTCCCCGTAATAATCAGTCCAGGTACCTAAACAGAAGCAGGTTGTGCCTTACTAGAGTCACCTCAGAGTTTATTTCAAACAATGCAAAAAAGAAGGCATGAAAATACTAGGCTTTATCACTTCTTCCTTCTATTAGCAAGTACTGAATAAATAAGAGCTAGATGCTACAGGGAAAAATTCATGGAAGAGCTTTTATGTAGTATAGCACATAAAATTGATTTTGGTGCTCACTTTACCAGCTTATTTTTATTACTCACTGTCCAAACATACTCTATGCACTTGAGGAGACCTTAGACCTAAGATCACTCATCAGTGATCATTATTATAAAATAAAAATATAATAATATATTAATTTATATAATATATTATAATAATTATTAATAATTAATAATCATTAATTGCCAGCAAACTATAACTCCTGAGTCCAATCCAACAAAATCATTAAAGTGATTTTTTTTAATTATTAACATTTAATATTGGATATGTGTATACAAAATTGTGAAGAGTTCTTTATACACCAGGGAGCTGTGTTGCCATTTAGAAGGACCTCAGTGGGCAATCTTCAGGAACCTCATGAAGTTCTGCAAAGGGATTTGCAGAGCCCTGCACCTGGGGACAAAAACCCCCATCCACCAGTACAGGTTGGCAGCCAGCTGGCTGGAAAGCAGCTTAGTCATGCTGGCGGACAAGTTGGACATGAGCTGGCAGCAAAGAGGGCCAACAGCCTCCTGGGCTGTATTAGGAAATGTGTTGCCAGCAGGTCAAGGGAGGTGACTCTTCACCTCTACTCAGCACAGGTGAGACCACATCAAGTCCAGGTCTGGGCTCCCCAGGTACACGAAAGAAGTGGACATATTGGAGCAGGTCCAGCAAAGGGCTGTGAAGATGATTAAGGGATTGGAAAATCTGTCATGAGGAGAAGGTAAGCAAGCTGGAGTTGCTCAGAAGTTGAAATGAAAGTAAATTGTAAAGGCAGGAGATACCATTTTAAAGAAAAAAAAAAACACCACCACCAAACCTCCCCAATTCACCTGTTCCTTCCCCTTGTAGAACTACATATTGGCTGCTCTTGCAAACATGATTGCTCTTATGCATGCAGTTCTTCTTAAGACCTGATCACATAAGTGTGAGGTTCAGCTATATAGACATTGTGTTTTAAAATTTAAAATGCTGTACTTTGTTAAATAATCCCTTATAACAGGTACAGGTGGGAAATCTGAGCCATACTTGTACTGTAAAAGTGAAGAACATTTGGATTCTTTACTCCATTCCCCCTGTATACAGGCTTGGCAGTGTTAATTCAAGAAGGTTTAGAAGATTATGTGTACATGACAGCCCTGAGGATTTCCATCATTGTGATTTTCCTTCCAACTCTTTTTTGTTTTTGAAGAACATAATGACCTATGACAACTAAGCTTTATTCTCTGTGGAGTCTGACATTGCTTCTATTTAATGGATCAGACAGTTTGTGATACATCAGTACAAGACACTTTCTTCCCCACGTCAGCCTAGGGTACCTCTTCAGTATTTCCCATCTGTGCTGACCTGTGTGATCAAGAGGTCATGTCCTGAAGTCAAACCCAAGATCGAAACACTCACTTCTACCATGGGCCAGACTATTAATGTAACCCATTTAAGTTACATCAAGTTGGAACTTGACATTCAATTTCTCAGTCCAGAAGCAATTATTTTTAAAGGAACATGCCAACAATATTGCTTGGCTTAGAATAGCAAAAGTTCAAAAGGGTAAAAAATATTTCACACCATAAATAAAGAATTGATTATACTTGAAAACAAAGTTTGTAATTACTACTGACATTTCTGAGCCTAGATGAGGTGCCTTTTATGCTTTAAAAACTGATGTCATTTATGCCACTGGCATTATGGGAACCTTATGTAAGGGTCTGAAATAGTCCTTTGCCGGTATTTTATGAATCAAGAAGAAAGCATTAATATTTTGCACAATGCTTGGGCCAAACACATATTTTTTATCATGTGAGGGTGCAAAATTCACTGTGGGTGCTTAACCTTTAGCAGGACAGGAATGCCTCTGCCTCCTTTCACCCCAGTAGCTCCATCAGCAGGACCACTGGCATAATTAGTAAAACCCAATACTTTGCGATGGAAAACTATGTTATTCTTCTTGTGTGAGAGCCAGACCTCCAAGGTGCTAACAGGTTTTAACTAGAAATAGCCCCGATCCAGGTCATCAGATCTGTACTTAAAACCACAGTGCTTGTTTTTTCCATAGCTGTTATAGCCCTGAGTGGACTTTACATGACTGGCCGAAGACCAATATCCCTGAACTCCATGTGGAAGATTCTGCTAATCAAACTGAGTGGTGCAAAAGCTAAAAATTGATGTAAAGAATTTGGACTAAAGAACAGTGTTCATCACAAAGTCTTTGAGAAATAGCATCTTCCAGATCAGGGTCTAATGACTGCATTGAAATAGCAGCTAAAACTAGAGTTTGCTAATGTGTAGCAGATGCTACGCATAGACAGTATTTCATGCTCCCTCTACTGGCTAATAGGTACAGAAGGAGTACAGAGAACTTGGTTCTCTAAGAGCTCTTAGATCTCTCGGAACTCTGGGAGTACCAAAATGCTGATGTCAGTTCAAATAAATTGCATATTTTCACATGTTAGGGCAACATGGTTTTTTTGCGGGGTAATACAAATAGCAGTTTACCAAGTGAAGCCCTTTACCGAGCGTGAACGAGAATGCCATCCCACTGCTATGGGTTATTTGGGGATGTTTATATGTGAGAAAATGTGTTTCAAAGGCATATAAATATCTGTGAATGTGACAACAGAGTAGCTAAGCTACATAAAAACCATAACCTCTACAAGAATCAAGTGATGAATGGCATTATACCATTTATATTTGATGCTATAGCAAGATAACAGCAGCCTGCATACTTTAATCTTAAATAAGTTAACCCATGCATCTTGACTTTTTATCTGAATATAGGCCAATATTGCTTTCGTAATGTATATACAGGTTCAGCATGCAAACACCACACATCTCCCCCTGTCAGAAGCCATGCTATTACAATAATTAATTAGTAATGAAGACTAACATAAACTCTGCTTATTAACAAGCATACATATGGCATGCTGCAAATATTGCAGAAAGGAACGAAGGCAAACCTTTCGTTCTTACCACAAAACAATCCAGCCAGAAAACTGTGCACTTCAAACAGAAAAGATGAAAGTTGTGGACCTTTTCAATTAGCGTTCAGAGAAAGGCTTTCTATAAGCAGAGCAATAAAGTACTCTGAAGAAGCTATTATGTATGTGTTTACATATATATATACGTGTATTAGTGCATATATGCATGTGTACACACATTTATACATATATGCATATGGTTCAGAACTACTTGCCCATGTGCTATTTCTGATTGAATTCCTCCAGCTACTCCAAAGTCAATCCTGAGTTCCTCCATTACAGGGGGGAAAGAGAAGTAATACCTCTTAAATGTTTGGTTGTATAATTTACTGTATTTCCAATAAACAGGATTTTAATGGGGTTCACAATGGCGAGATCATTAAGGCTGTTTTCGAAATCACCTGTTGAGTAAAACACTGAACTACTAAATTGGGTCATTTTGTTTATCGCTTGACATTTGACCTTAAATATTCCATAAACTAGAATGTATTGAGGAAGTAAAATATATTGGTCCCACAGCACAGGTCTTCTCTTTACTGTCTACTTGCTAAGACTTTTCTCCAGATTAGTGAAAACTGTACAATATGTAACTTTAAACAAAGTTCGTTCCTGTTTGGGGACAAGTTGTGCATCTGCTTGACTTTGCAATTTGACTGTAATTCAACCAGAATGATGTAAGCTTATACAATATGATGCTAAAAAGCATTTGCTGTAAAGTAGCTCCTGAGGTGGATAATCAAATTCTTAACAATTTGACTGAAGTTCTGCTACCAGTTTAATATGTCCAATACCTTTGATTTCAGCAGGGTTTGTGCATGATAATCACTTAGACCACACTCTAAACTCTACTTTCCTTAGTGACTGTCTTTGCCATTGGATGTATGTTTATATGCAAGAAACTCCTCTCTTTAGTAAATGGGTAGGGTTATCTGTAATGCCCAGGTGTGCTAGACATGTAGACCTAGCATACGGATGTATATCAGGAGATATACAACCGTTTCTGTTTCTATTAGGGAAATGAAGATTACTGGTTTTTCAACAACAGAAGGAGTAGGGCAAAATGTGTCCTACGTCTGGTTCCAGACTGCACAGCATGTTGCTGGGCTGGAGCAAAGCAAGCAAGAAATGAAAAGGCCGGAGATATTGTTCAATAGGGAAAGATGGAACGGAGTGGGTTCATAAACTCAGCCAAGAGGTGGCAAAACTGAATTGTAGGAGACTATAAATATCTGAGGTATGCCAATTAAAAAGGCTAGGAAAGGTTTATTCACAGTATTAAGAAAGAAATCAAAAAGGTAAGTAGGCAGAGCCTGAAGAAGAAAGAATGTCAGGAGAATAATAGGTGCTTGAAAAAGCATTATTCCTGCTGCCAAATAATATACAACTGCTTTTTTTTTTTTTTTTTTTTTTTTTTTTTTTTATCACTTTCGGGCAGGTTCTGGACTTACAGATTCCTCAAATCTAAGGACATTATCTGTCTCTGTGTTGGAAGATCTGGGAGCTTATGGATTAAAGGCCATTCATCCCCTCCTCCTTCCCTTCAAGGAAAAAAGCTTTTCATGCTAAAAAGTGTTTATGTGCAACACTGTTTAACACAGAGAGATGTGCCAGATTCAAAATATCCACTGCTTGCAGGCTCTGTCAATCATGTTGGACTACATTATACAACTTAACGTATCAGTGTAACTAGAGAAAATAGATCATAGTAATGATGGCTCAGCTGTCAAATTTTAAAGCATAAAATTCTATACATGTTCTGAAAATAATATTGGTAGATGCTTCCTAGTGTTTTAATTTTGTATATTTCTAACTAAAACAAAAAACAAAAAACCCACCCCAAAACATCTTGATATTTGTGCGTTCTTTTGGTCCTGAATGATGCAGAAGTGATGGCTGTGATCTCTGCATTTCCATTGCAACTTGTAACAAGGAATTATTTCTCGTGTAACACATATTTCTCATGAAAAAAAAAAAAATAAATCAGGGCCCTAAGTATTATTCTTACAGTTGCAAACAAATTGTCAGGTCTGTGGGCTAATTCTGTAAAATGTTGTCATGAAAAACTCCAGGACTCCTTTCTTAATGACCATGGTTTAATTTTTACAAAATTTTAACACAGATTATCATTGCCAGTAAAAATACTCTTCAGTCAAAAGGTTCCCTTGTACAGTAGGAATAATAGGGACAATTTGAAGTTTTCAACAAAGCTGAAATTTATTTCATTAAAAGGAGTCCTCTGCATAGTTAGCACCCATGCTAGATTCATATTTTGTACCTGTGATCTGAAACTATTTCAGTCTCTACTTGGAGCACATTAAATATGGTAAATGAATCTGATGATGTACAAATACATCATTCACAGATTGTTGTGACACTCCACTGTTCATAAGGTATTGGTATACCTTATGATCATATTGGACCTTAGCCTTTTTTCTCTTTTTCTGAAGTGGGGATAATACTTATGTAGTTCACAGTAATATGTCAAATACAACTGAATTTTTTTGTATTCATGAAATGTTCAGATTTTAGTGAGGTGAAACCCAAGCTGCAGAATATTGTGGTAATCACAGAAAGATTATCAGGTGGTATCAATATCACTTAGAGATACATGCTGGTGTTTTCTGGTGTCTCCCACTAAACTGGAATTCCTTAACCAGTGCTAAACACTAGGTAGCCATTACAACTAGAGTTGGTGCATTTAAACAATTGCTTTCGCAGTCCGCTGCCACGCAGGGGGGCCACTTAAGTCCTAAGAAGATTAGTTTTTGCAAAAAATGTTATTAGGCTTTCACAAAGTATCTCAAGATATAGGCTGTTAAGGAAAGAGCTGTCATGGATAACACAATTCAATCTTAGCTGCTGTGGTGATTTATATGGCTGAAGAATGTAAAAATTACACTTTCTTGCACTAAATGGTATTTCTTACAGTTGTTGAAGAGGAGCACTACCTGCAGTAGAAATGAAGTAGAGATGTCTCATGAATTCTAAAATGGAAACTGATAAAGGAATGGCAAATTCATAAATTCTTTCAGATACAGCCTAATTTCAGTGCTGCCGTCAATGTTCTGAGGTATGCTTCCTTCATATGGCCATTACATGGTATAGGGTGTGCAAACTGTGAGTTCAACCTTAGCTTTCCTTCTGGGAGACTATCCAGAAAAAGACTAATTACACTAACCTAACAATGAGTTTGGTCTGGAAGCTAAGCATGTGAGAAATGATTAGTTCTTATTGCAGTGAAAGTAGTTTGATCAATAGTGAATAAAGAGGCAAGCAAGAAACCAGTGAGTGTGCTGCATTTTCTGAGCCTGAAACCATTTGCAGAGCTGTCTGCCTCTTTCCCTGGAGTAGTCCACAGACCAGGCCTAAAGGATACACTCTGCCATGCTAAGAGAATATCCTGACCAGTTCCAAAAATTAAGAAAAAAGAGGAGAAGGAAGAACTCTGCGTAAAAATAGAGGAGGAGGGGGAAACTGAGAAGGAACCAATTCTGATGACAGTGTGAACATCTCCGTACCAGGATGCTACCAATTGAAGAAATGTTAAATAATATTAGTGGATAGAATTATTAAAAGCCTGTGCAAAAGTTCTTTCAAGATCAGAGGCTTTAGCAGAGATGGAAAAAGTACTTTAAAGTGCTAATTGTCTTTTTTTGTGTAGGGTTTTTACAGGCAGCAAGTGCCTGCGAGGCCCTGAGGGCATTCTCTGTTGGTACAGCCCTTGGGTCTCCAAATGCTGGAGCTGCTAAAGAGTGGCTGGGAGCAGTGAGAGAAGGTCCTCCTACTCCTTCCCCCCTGAGCTTTTGAACACAGGAATGTATAGAGATCACAGAGTCTGTAACGGAGATAGGGCAGCACTGTAGAAATATCTCTAGGAAAGCAGTAACTTCTTCCCCATGCTCAGAAAACAGCGATACTTTTTGATGTTTTACTGCCCAGCTGCCCAGCACAAAAGTTGATTTTGTAAGGGAACGTTTCACAGCAGTCTCACAGTGTAAGAGGGATGCTGTACTGATTGTGAATAATATTTAGGCAGAAAAGATATATGTTTGCATCCCGGTTACAGCCTTTCTGCAGTTCCAGAGTGGTAAGAAGCCTATACATACATCAAGCCCTAATTCTGTTTTTCAGCAATTCACATGTGTAGTACTTGTATTTGGAATTTCTTCTTAAACCAGCTAACCTTGAATGGGTGCTTGATAGTAGCAGCATTTTTCTTCTTGAACCCTTGCTTGTACAGGAGTAATAATTAGCTAACAGTACCTCCAGACCTGTTAATTTTGAACTTGAGTGCCTGCCTTGCCTGCAGGAAAAGCCTGAGTCCCACTGAAAAGATGACTGGTGCCCTTGAAACCTTCTTAATTTCAAAATTGTATTTTCTCTCTGTATCTCCTCCTTTTTTATCCTTATTCTTTTCTTGAACAGTCTTGTCTGCTTCTAAGGTCTCAGAATCAAGAGAAAATAACCTTTTAAACTGTAATGATGGGCCATGAAATAAAATTAATTAACGTAGTGTAATGGAGGAATGATTGACTACTGGGTGTGAACAGCTGAAGAACAGAGGAGGAAATAAAGGAAAAAATAAAATTTGGAGTTTGGGGGCAAGATGAGAACTCTGCTATTCATCTACTTCAATTCTTTTTTGTAAGACTCACATCACTTTATATATCTAAGAAAGATGGCAGCTCTGTGATCACTGTACTGGTGGTTAAGAAGGGGATTTAAAAAATAAAGAAACCAAAAATATATGTTTGTATTTTAAGCTTCCCAAGTTAGTGATAATGTGCCTACTATCGTACCCATTAGTCATAAATAATATTTATATCTGTGTAATACTGTGACCGGCTGGGAGAGGAGTATGACTGGCTGAGACAGCCTACCCTGTTGTCTGCTGTGTGGTCTGCCTATAGCAGCATCTAAAGATATGCAGGGAAATGGAATCCCAATGCCCTGTGTGCTTCTGTGTTACTTTCACCCTGGTTTAAGTGCAGAGTGAGAGTCCAAATGATTCAATTTTTAAGCACCAGCCCCATGACGTTCACAGTTCAGTATCTGGGTTAGGTTTTCTTTAGTTAGTTGAGTGTTCAATACTCTTCCACACTGGCCATTTATCTGCCTCATCTTCTGGCTCCAGGAGACAGTTTCTTTCCCCCATGCATATGCCAGGAATTCAATATGCATACGACATCAGTCTGATCATATCATTTTCTTTTGCTACAGTCCAACAGGCTGGGAAAAGGGCCAAGGAAATTTAAAAGGGAAAAACAGAAAACAAGGCAAATAAATGAAAAGGCCAAAAAACACTTAGGAATTCTTGATGCCAAAGCAAGCAGCAGTGCTGGTGGCACAGCTGGCATGTAGCACATAACAAGACACCAGAAGCGGTAAGGTCCTCAGCCGCCAGCACTTGTCTGCATGTCAGCAGGCACCCTGCCTAAAAATGGGTTAGTGGGCTCTACTCCTCCTACACTCTGCTGAAGCTAAATGGGTGCTCGTCATCCCTGCTAGCAGCCCTGTCCCACCCATCCGGGGACCATGGCAGCGCTGCTTTTGAGGCATGGGGAGCACCTGCCTGCCTTGCACACGTACCGATTCTGGGCTCAGTTCAGCACCGGAATGTGTCACTTGATAGACCTTGCAAGTTCAGAAGCTTTTTAATTTTGACATGGTGTGAAGTTTATTACAACCTGGTGAAATGAGTCACTACCAAATCCATAGCTCTGCCCTCCTCCTTTCCCACATGTTTTCATAAGCAAAGTGAAAAGTTTAACCTTTCAAATAACAGTCTTTTTAAAAAATGTGCAGTGCTAGAGCAATACAATATATCCACAGTATGAAAGGACACAGTTCTAGGGTAACTACTGCCTTTAGCTAGCAGTAACAAATCACAAGCCCTTTAAACGAAAGCCCAATCTATTAAAAGTACTGTTGTGCTAGGGGGCCAGCATACCAAGGTAATATAAAATATCTAGGGCTTGCTACCGCAGAAGTACTCAGACCTCTTGAAATCTGAGTATCCCCAAACTCTTTAATTTAAAAAGGAGTTGAAGAAGTTTAACCCTTTGTAGAACCTGTGCAGAAATTTTCTATCTTGGATGTGGGATAAGGCATATAACCGATGGCCTCAAAGACTTTCTAGTTGGGATAAAGTCTCCAGACTGGGATTTGATTTTATATTTTTAAAAATAAAATTATGTAAATAATTTTGTTTGCAGATTTGTTCCTTCCAAGACATTTGGTAGGACTACTGACTATTTTTCAAGCCACCTGCACAATCACTATCTATAACAAGATACTGCCAGATAATATTTACTCTTTTCTCCCAGCTGGGTAAGGAAATATTTTATCCTGACAGAGGCATGTGTTTAGACTCCATTATCTCCTGCCCTTGGGGCTAAAACGGTAGTCTGACAGGTAGATATTCTCAGTTTTTCAGTTGAATTACAGTGATTTGTTTGCAATCTTATCCAGTAAGTTCAAAGATGCCATTTTATGCTTGTTACAAAATTGGCAAACATCCTCGATTTAATGGTACCTTTCCATTGATTTCAATGGCTTTTGGATTGGGCCCTAACTATGCAGAGTATGTGGATTATTATTTCTTCATATTACCCTGAACAGTGAAGTATTATTATAATGTCCTGTGAGTGCTTTACTGAGGAGAGAGACATAATAAAATACTGAATGTGATTTATTAAAGAAAATCTTTGTCCTGTTTCAATAGGAATCTGGGGTTTTATATCTAAAGCACATACAACTATTCAGGTATAAGGGATGGAAGAACTCCTGACCTACAGCCACACAGATGTAGGACTTTGTCAATTAAATGTACTGATACTCACATGAAAGGATCTGACCTTTTTTCCAGTTACCTGTTAGTTCATATACATAAGATAAGCACCCATATACTGAGTGATCCTGATCAGGGATTCATCTGCTACCTTGCCTCATACTACTGCTATCAACTCTAATCCTAAATCTTCTTTAATTCCCATTAAAATGTGGTTTATTTATTATGAATTTGGCTATAATTAGAGAAATTACTTATCACCATCAGAAGTGAATGTTTCCACTCCACCCTATAGGCTTTTTGTGTCAAAGCTTCTGACATACAAGGAGGCTGAGGCTCATTTTGAGCACTTTCTACTTCCAGATTATCTGGGGGAAGGAGAAAGGCCAGAGAGAAATCTGCAGTGCTACTTGGCGTACTGGGGAGGTTGGCTGCATTACACCTAAGGGCTGTTAGAACAAAGTCTGGGAGCCTAGGATGCTAGGTGCCTGTTAAAGCAGTCCTGCTGTTTTTTCAATAAATATGTAAATTGCTTGACAAAGTTGTGCCTGCACAGGCCAGAAAAAAAAAAAGAAAAAAAAAGGTTAAAGTTTAGGCCCTCCTGAAAAACAAAGGCAGGAAAGGAGCTGAAAAGAGTAGCAAGATTAACCATGTTTTTGCAGCATGTTACCGAATGACATTTCACATGTAGCTTTTACAACCATCCTTGTTAAAGATTATGTTCTTCCTGCCTCCAGCTGTCTGGGCATGCTGTTTGGTAAGAATAACTATTTTGGAGGTTTTTTATAATGGGAGTTATATATCGCATCCAACAGGTACGTAGAGAACTATACTTACATAGGGTTTTGAAAAATGTAATGTAATTTGCATATGAAATCAGCCGAAATTTCAGGGTCTCAAAGACTTCTCTCAGTCATGCTTTGGAGAGTCCTGCATTGTGATTGAGAAGCTTATCTATTGAAAAAAATTATTTAAGATTAATAGATTTAAATAGATTCTGACACACTTTTTTCAGATCAGTTAGAGTCTGCCTGTACTCCCTGGAGAGTAAAAGAGTACTCCATGTGAATTAAATCAGCAGAATCACAACCGGCAAACAAGCCAGGTGAAGGCAATTGATTAGGAAATAAGAGGATAAAGGATAATGAATAAACAAGGAGACATCTTCTGGGTTGTCTGACAGAGCATACAAGTTTTTAAATTGGGGCAAGAGGGGAGGAAAAGAAACTTGAGAGCTGATCATCGTTGGAAGGAAGCAAAGAGGATGAAATTCTATGTGAAGAGGTAAGGGTGTTTAGGCCAGCCTGGGGCATAGTGCAAGCCTTAGTAGGGGCCTCACATTATGCTCTCTTAGGCAGAACAAAAGAACAACAGCAACACTTAGTGACAGGATAGGGAAGGACAGTTAAGGGGAAGGGATGGAACAAAAGCAAAGTCTCAATGCCACTTTGAAGAAAAATAAGTTGGGAATTCAGAAAGTTGTGCTCTTCATATACTTTTGCACCCACTATGTTGGAGATGGCAGTCATACAAGTCACTGGGAGACACACGGAAGTTTATAAGCTGTTCAGGAGATGAATGGAATGAGAAATTGAAGGCTGGTTAAATTAATCCAGCTATTAATTATTTTTTCCTTTAGGAGGAACAAGAGAATGGAGTTGACAGAAAAGCACTGTAGACTTGGAAGTGTACAATCCAAACACAACTTGTCTACGCTGCGCTAAATAGCGCAGTCTGTGTTAAATGGAAATCTTACCACATCTTTTTTAGGATTATGGTTGTCTGTAACTTTGATAAGTTTTTCCCCTTAAGAGCACAGCTATGCGCACCACTTGGAATTACTTTTCATTTAAGCTGTAGGATATCACCAACACGCTCCACTGTCAAGCTTGCAGAAGAAGTTGCCTCGCGCTCAGATGAAGAGGTGCCTCTGGCAGTGCCCGGTGCTGCTGCGTAGGACTGCCTGAGGAGCGCGCAGACAGAAACGCCGAGAGCTTCAAGGGTGGTTTTATGGGTGTTTTATGAAAGTTCTCTCTCGCTTGTTGTTCATTGTTTCCATTCAGGTGATATAGTCCCCATGCACAGTGAATTTCAAGCTCATGATGAAACAGCCGCTCGCCGAAGCTTGTTGCGTAGTTCAGGCAAACGCGGTTAGGAACGACAGAGCTTTGCCGTTGGTGGCAGAGACCTGGTCGCTCTCCTGTGGCCTTGGGGCCCTACCTGGAGCCCACCACTCCCTTGCTACACTGAGAACTCGTGCAGCCCACTCCCTTGATGCCATACAAATCGCTGCTGGCCGTGGGTATGGTGACCACCAGAGGGACCCTTTGCACTATGGCACCTTAAAACACATAACTGGTTTTAAAGATTAATTTATGGCCAGGCCTAAACAACAGGATATGGCGGTTCATCGTTTCCTAAGCTTTCACCAAAGGAATCTTACCGGTAAAGCCTGGCTTGCAGCTGCAGATATAGCCCTCGGCCTTGTCGTAGCTGAAGGCCGGCGGCAGGCCGGGGACGCTGCCGTAGTGGCGGGCCCAGGAGCGCTCCACGCAGTCACCCCCGGGGCGGCAGGGGCTGCTGCGGCACTCCCCGATGTCCTCCTCGCAGCGGGAGCCTGCATAGCCTGCGGAGAGCCGTGAGGAGAAGGCCTTTAACTGATGCGCTAGTCATTTCATTCCAGACCCCAGCACACTATGGTGAGTGAATGCTGTGAATGTTATTAGGTGTGCTTGGTTTCAGCCTGTCACGGGCTAAAAGGCTTCCTCCGCCGCTTGGAAGCGTGGCCCTGTCCTTGCGGCGCTCTACCCGGGCTCAGCGGGCTCGTGAGCGGGCTGGGCTGTCAGACTCGGAGTCTCGTCCTCTTTTAGGAAATAATGTTGAGATCTGTATGGAAAACGAGGCACTGTGTTGTGGTACAGATATGCTCTCCGGTTGTGTGACACTTTCATTCTCTTTTGCAGCACCTCCCTATGACAGAGGAGGGCAGGGACTGTAAATTATTTGGTGTCTGTGAAGTGCTTTATCTAGAGTTTGAAGTGCCACAAAACTCCCCGATTTCTAGAAAATGCTAAGGGTTACGCCTGACTTTTTAATTTCTAATGCACCAAGAGCCAGGTAATCCAACACTGTGGCTCCTCACAGTGTGCTGTGCTCCTGCATCCTCGGTGAGGACATGGACATTAAACTTTCTAAGGAGACTTCTTGCAGTTAGTCCTCACACTGAAAGATTCACAAAGTCTATCACGATCACAGGGTCTGTGTCCCCTGTGGGGGTCTGAGAGCTTTTAGCAAACGGCTGGGTATGCAAGCATTGCCAGTAAAGGAGAACACAGCCCAGCGTGTTTCACCCTACGCTGCTAGACAGAAGAACGTGCACTGGTGATAAGAAAGAGACCAGTTTCTCCAATGCAACATCTAGTTTAAAATTTACTCATAACAGACAAGATCTTACATTGAAAAAGTAAGTTTTTAGACTGGTTTAAAGGTCGTGGTAAGGAAGACTAAGGAAAGGACAGCCACAGCAGTGATTCAGGTATCACACAGGTTGAAGCATTAAGCAACTGGGAGATGGATCTCAGCTTTGACTTATCTCCTGTCTTGACTCCTCAGTACTGGCACTTCTGGTTTTGCCCACTTCTGCTGTGCAGGGAAATCAATCCTAGCCAGAAAAGACAGCCACTTGCCCATAGGGCTCTGACCCGTGATGAGTGAAGCCCATCTAAACACAAGTCCATAGAGTATTTTTAAGGTTACGCAGCTTCAACATTTTATTGTATCAGCAAAGAAAGACAAAAAAAGAAAGGGCTTTACTACACAAGGAAAGAGAGTTTTTATAGGAAAACTTAGACCTTACCTGGCCAACAGTGGCACGTGTAATTGTCAGCATTGTCCTCGCAAGTGCCGTTATTGTAGCATGGTTGTGACCAACATAAGGGAGTTAGGGTCTCACAGTGTAGGCCCATAAATCCAGTACCGGTACAGTTGCAGCTGTACCTGCAACACAGAATGCAATGTTCACTCTAGCTGAAAGTCAGGAGATGTGGGCTTTGTTCCCAAACCTGTACAGGCTTCTTGTGTAGCCTTGGCTAGCAGCTGGCAGAGTTGAGTCTAGGCTCAAGACCACCATCTGGTGCTCCAGGAGAAAGTGCAGAAACTGGGAATGAACAATGAGCTTTTTCCTGAAATATGTGGTTTTGTCTGGGGAAAAATTCTGCTTGTGATTTCAAATTGATTTTGACATAATTTTTTCTAAGAATTATTGAAGGGGGTTTTTTCTTCCTTTTTTTTAAAAATTTTTTTTATTTTTGTTGGGGGGGAAAAGTTTCCGTCATTTCCAATGCAATCTTTGTAGGCTTAACATTATTCACAAAATGAAAAGGGCAGAGACAATAAGTGTGTTAGCATCCCTTTCTCTTGGACTGGTTGAAATTGAATTGGCAAAAAAATAAGGTGATTTCTGTTCCTCAACTGAGTGATATTTTTTTCTTTGAAAAACAATATTTTACTGTTAGGTTCAAACAGAAATGTCAATTGCTTGCATAGTTCCACAAATAACAGGAACATGAGCTACCTTTTGATAGCCATGTTACTATTATGGGTTTAGAAGTAAAGAAAGTAGTATATATAAATCAACAATGTGCAGATAATCAGTAACGTCTGGAGGTTTTTTTTGTTTGTTTTTTTTTTTTTTCCCCCAAGTGAGCTAATTATTATAAAACACATGACTCTATGCTTAGGTCATAAGGTATAAGGCTAACTTGTACATGTCATAAGCAAAGATAGGCTTTTGCATGGTAACTATGTTGAATGTGCATGCTTGGATGATCTTTGTCTAATAATTTTCAGAAACAAAAATTAATTCTTATATCTTATTTTACCTTAAAATGGTACACTGGTTATTGTACAATTGAAGTCACGAGGAATCTTGCTTAGCAAGAGATAAGTATACTTATTTTATGATTTCTGTGTTTACTATCCAAGTCTTAGACTTGGAGTAAATACACGGAGAGAAAGCAAAACTGCTGAACATAAGGGAACATCAGAGAATAACTGGCTCCTGCACTCTAACAGACCAAAAAGCGTAAACTTTTTACTGCACTGTTTAAGTGTACATAAGCAGAAACTTCTGGCATGCCAGTTTCTTACTAGTGTATGGATTATTCTTAAATCAAAATCAGAGATGACTTGGACCAGGTGGCATATGAATTTAGGATATAAAAAGTAATGAAGATGTGAATCAGAAAAATAATTTTCATTCTGAGGTATGTTCTCAAAACAGAAGTCTCTTTCTTCTGCTGTGTTTCTCACACATTTCCTCCATGTGCCTTCGGTTTGGTGCTGTTCAGCTTTGTGGTGAAAGATACTTTTTTTCTGCCGTAGTCCATGTTCCTTTTTCCCTCTGGTCCAGAATCACAGAGCAGTGAGGAATATTTACAACTTGCTACTTAATGTGAAGCCCCATCTGTATGCCTTTTTTCTCAGGTATCTATAAGTGTTTGACGTTGCTGTTGAATTTCAGGGATTCTGGAGGGTGCCCTACTTGTGGGCAGGCTATGACTGAGCAGACAGAGGGGTTTTTCTATTAAGAATAATACTCTTAGATACTCTACCTAACATGGTTTTTCGGCTTTTTATTCAATGTTCTCACAATATGCAGAAAGCAATATGTGCAGATGTTCTTTCCTATGCAATCAAAAGAGCATTGGAGGTCTTGGGAATATTTCCTATGGAAAAAAGGCTTGGAGCATGCAGAGGCATCTTCTGTGCCTATGCACACCAGGTTTTGTAAGTCCATCTAAGGCAACTCTGTAAATTATTGAGTTTAAATAAGAAATGTTCAATAATGTGAAACACTTTTTTAAGAGATCAAGTTCTACTTTATTGCATTCATGAAACATCACTGGAAGATCAGTCTGAAATTTTGGGGAGAATTTGATTCAGTATTTGTATTTATGGCTTTTAATGTTAAATCTGTCACCTTGCACGTTTCTGTGAGAGCTGGTGGCACACACAAAAGACTCAGCTGTACTGTAGCATTAGTCAGAAAAGGAAAACTACTGCCTGAAGACTACAGTTCTTCATTTAACCCCAAAAATACACAAAAGAAAGGAAATTGCTAGACACCCTCTGTTTTGAATTGCTTTGTTGTCCAACCTTTTTCATCATGTAACGAATGTGGTAAGAGCTTCAATCGTTCTCCAGATATCCTGCAGTATTACAAGCCAATTAAAATTGCTCTTACATGTATCTAAGCTTTAAAAGCTAGGAGAAAAATGAGTAGGATTAAGTCTGGCCTGAATGAGCATCCCAGTTGCTCACCTCATGTGTGTATCCTCAAAAGGCTTGCAGGTTACTAAATGTGTCTGCTGTGAACTAGTCAGGCGCAAGGTGACCTCCCTCTCCCTGCTGTCATGCTTTAGCTACACTGGAAAATAGTAAATTGCTTTGTCCTATTCAGAGTCATTCAGCGCTGCTGAAAAGGAACTCTGCAAGGTTGGTGCTATGTCACCACACTGTACAAAAGTTCATTCTCAGAACATGATCTCCTCTCCCTTATTCAAAACAAGCGTGCCTTTTGCCGACATGACTTTTGGACTGATTTTTGGGGCACCACAATCTTCAAAACTGCTTTATAAAATGGAAAATACACAATAGAGGACAAATCTTATACTGGTGAGAGCAGCATCTGCATGAACAGGCTTACAATCCTTCAGACTGAGCTTACACGTGTGTATTTTCAGTTTGGGAATCTCATGCTGAGTATGCAAAGTCTGTATCGGTGAATGAATGCCAGAGTTCTGGCTGCCTAGGCTACACTTGGAGCTCTGTGTAGGGCAATTAACAGTAGATGGAGAAGCTCACTTTTCTTCTGCCTTGCATTCTACTCATTTGTGATTTGTTTTTTTTTTCCTTTGCCCATGGACTGCAGGTTGTTTTGACTAAGGAGCTGTTGTCCTATATGCCTGTAAAGTTCCTGACACATCTGCTAATGATAGCTATTACTATGGTTACTATTATTACAGTTTTCCTGTGCCTCTCTTTTCTAATGCTTCTGTTCGTCGGTGTGAGCAGCTGCTGTTGGCAAATTCAATTTTATACACTGTCACATCTCTCTTGGAAACTAAAGTTTGATGAGTGTTAGAAACAGAATTCATCTCTAAATGACAGTCCTCAGGGCCAGGCAATCAGCATGTTGTAAATATTTGAAGTAAAAATATAAACATAGAAAATTTACTTCTTGGTCAGTCTTTGCTGTAAATATTTTGTTGTCATATTTGCTTTGACATTGGACTTACATTCTTTTACCCTTTTTAAATTTAAACCGAAATCAGTGCTGGATCAAGGACTGAAATCCACAATTTGAAATGCAATCGGCTACCTGGCAGTGCAGGCTCTCCTACCATTCCTGTCTGCAAACAGAGGAGCTAATAGCACCTCAAATTAGCGTTACCCAGCTGTAGAAGACATACCCGTTGGCATCATCCATGCACTGGCCCCCATTGAGGCATGGCCAGCTGACGCACTCATCAATGTTTGTTTCGCAGAGGTCGCCAAGGAAGCCCGGTGTGCAGGAGCAGGCGAAGCTCCCCAGAGAATCGTGGCAGGTCGCACCATTCAGGCACGGCTGTGAAAAGCACTCATCTATTTCCAGCTCACAGTTTGTACCTTCAAAAGCAAAGAAAACAAGCAAACCCCAAACGTAGCAAATAGTTAGTTTTGGAGATCTCAGCAAGGACTGTTTTAAGCATAATATTAACATAATCTTTTTTTTTTTTTTTAAGCAATTGCCTGTTTTTAAAAGGCATTTTGTCTTTAGTGTGTGTTGCAAGACTAGTTTCTTGTTTGGGAGGATTTAAAAAAGAACAAACCAGCTATTCACAAGAACAAGTAGAATAACAACTTTTTATGTTAGCTTGCACATAGAAACAGAACAAACTAATTTTCAGGTTATTCAAACCATGCTACAATCTTATTTATATAATACAGAAGTGACTAATAATTTAATGATGTCAGAAGAGTCCATTTAAAGCTACACAGTTCATTGTAATTCATTGGAAAGCTGTCAGTTTAGCTGTGCCTTTTGCTTAACGTTTTTAAAGATTTAGCAATGTGTAAATAAATTGGTCTATGATGCCATGTTTGCAACAGGTCAGAATCTCAGAGCTGCTCTTTGGAGATAATGGAACTAAATCAGTTCTAATATTAGTTACAGCTACTTATGATAGTTGGCAGGTTAAACATACTCTCCTTTTTTCTTATCTCTAGCACAGTCCAGGAGACACAAAGAAAATTTCTTAATTAATGTCTTGCTGCTCCTGCTTTGATTATTTAAAGGTTTTGCATGTTTATGCACTTATTTAGTATTTTGAGTAATAGTTTAAATATAATTTTCACCTTCCAAGTCAGTTTGTTTTAACAGCTACAGTATCAGCCACAAACCAGATGCAAAATGGCAAATTATAATGAAGAGGCTGCTTTTAAGTGTACTTCCCTATCTTTTATTTGGCTTACCAAAGTAGCCATAGTATTGTAAATAGTTTTCAGGGGAATTTCCTACTTGAAAAAGAATCTGTAGCCCTGAGAATGGGTTCCATCTTTTTTTTGAGAGATGAAGTTTTCAGTACAAGATGATGGGGCAGGCTTTCAAAAGATGGAAACAGACACATTTTGATGATGGGTATTATCTTGGCAATTTATTTAGGAGCTCATCTCTAATTCTCTCTTTATACTGTTTTTGCCAGCTCTGTCCTGCTGTGAAATTTGTACATTCTAACTCAGAACTTCTTTCTCAAAACACTGAGATTGCTAATATTTAGCACTGTTACTTGATTACTAATTTATTTTCACCTTTTTGAATGTAACAACTCTTTTTAAAACAACAAAAATCCATATTATGGATAAACACCTGGAAATATCTTAAAATGCCAAAACAAAATTCGAGGATGTTAATCATAACTATTTTTCATTGTATTTAAACATTAAAATGCAAGTTCATCTTTCCAGTCGTTGAGAAATATTACTGCTCTAATGTTAGAGAATATATTTTTATAGTTCCTTGAGACCATGTATAGAACACTGGATGGGTAAAGTTGCTAGTTCTGTGCCTCCCGATTAAGGTTCACTGATCAGCTAGCTGCTACTTTTAGCAGGAGCCTGCTGTGAGACCCTAGCACAGGAACGCTCTGTTATGGCTTTATGGTAATGTACATTACATCAAGATATAGTAAGCAATCCCTCTGTGGTCATTGCCCTGTGAATTCACTGTAATTATAAACAATGTGTTTGCAGAAGTATGTCTAGTGACCGTAAATCTGCCAGAGCTTGTTAACAGCTTACTGTGAACACTAAAAATCATGTGACAAAACAAGCCCTGTTCAACTGATCCTCAGTTCAGCCAAATTTAAAACTACAGGCCTGAGAACAGCCTGACAATTAACATGAGAATATAGTGTTGTTGTTTTGGTTCACGTCTTTAATCTATCAAGCCCAGTAACCTGCCTTCGGCAATGTTGCCTCAGAAGAAAACTTCTCTCTGTATAATGCATCCAGCCAATGTGATATGCCATGCAAATGGAGGGAATTCCTTCCTAGCCTCTACTGAGTATGCTGTCAGGCTTTCTTATATGTGAAGAAGAGAGATGAAAAGATTAGATCTGCATTTGCACCTCAGTCTAACATTCTGTCATAAATATGCTGTATGCCAAATATCATATGCCAGAAAGGAAAAAGAGCACCAACAAGCCCTGCCACGGTTATTGCATGGGGCTATAGCATCGAGAGTAAAGGCATCCCACCCTAGAGCAGGCAGAGTATTTCAGCAGACACTGAACAGCACAAGTGGTTTGAATTGAAAGACTGGGAAGGTGGATATAAGTGATATTTATAACTTTTGTGGTTTCTTTGAAGAACTAAGATTATTTCTTATACTGCTTGCTTTTCAAATGAGTCCTACTGTGCACTTCTTTGTACAGCCCCAGTCAATAGAAAGTAAATGCAGACAAGGATGAAAGAAATACAGGCAACATTTTCAAACTTGCCTGCCTACAGATGTATTGTAAAATCACCTTCTGGTCAAAGATACTAGGGGTTTGCAGGCTCAGTGTACTTCCAGAAGGACGTGCAAGTTCTTAGTATGGCTGGGAATTGGTATCCAGGTCACCTCTTCTGCCTTCATGTGCTGTAGTGTTGTGCTTGGGCATGGCAGGTAGAGAGGACTGTCCCCACGTTCCTCAATCTGTATACAGTAATCTTAGCTGCTGTCATTTGGATGGAGAGTGTCAGATAGCTGTTTTCTAGGCACCAGCTTTGAAGGGCCAGGAAGAGGGCCATCAAAAACTAGACAGAGGGAAGAGCTCAGTTTCTTGGAACAAGGCTCATCCTTTTTGTGTGCAGGTCTACGCATGCACAGATGTAAATTGTTACAGGTCTTACAATACTGCACTATGCAGGCACAATCGCAAGAGGACAGTGGCGCTAAATCCAATCAAAGGTTTCAGCACTGAAGTTATGAACTGTGACAAGCATGCTTTGGATGTATGCACCCTCTGCTAATGTTCATTTTGAAAACCCTTTGACATGTGGCCAATACTGCTGGGCTCCTCTCACATCACAGTCTTGTGCTTGGGACTCTCAGCAGAACTGTTAACCTGGGCTGAATCCTCTGCTCAGACTTGCTAGGGTACAATGTGAGGAGTGCTGATTTGAAACCTGAAAGCTGAGGAAGGAAACAGACTTTCCACTTTGGCAACTGCTGTTGGATGGACAATGTTGTTTGCTATTGATACCTACAGTGATACTGTCATGAGCTTGTTGGGAGGTGACATCTGTACATGAGGTACTTCATCCCATGGTAGAAGCTGCTGTGCCTCTGCTTGCCTTTAACTGCCTAAGACTTATGATGCATCTACCCTAAATATTTGCACAGTCTATACATTGTTGATAAGAATACTGCATGAGAACTTAAAGATCTACCAGAAAGAATTTCCTCATCTTGTAGAGTTCATCCCAGATGTGGTTATATCATAGTAAAAGGTATTGCACAAAGAATTTTGCACCTATTTTGTCTGTCATCGAAACACTTTCTCCTGCTGCTGTCTTGGGCTAAGACTGAGTTTTGGAACTGCCACGCACCCCAGATAGTTCACACTAGAATGCTCACTGGCTGTGGAAGACTGTCTTCAGCTGTGTCCAGCAAGCTAATTAATGTACCTAGCTCTGGGTGATAACAGGCTCTTACACCGTGCTCTGTTGGGGTGAATTAAAAGCAAGTGCAATTAGTGCAATGGAGGAAAAAATGCATTTGATTAAGGTAGCCAGCAAAATTTCAACAAACCAATTGAGCTTCATTATTTAACAGCTGTGTGACACATGTCTTGTAAATAATTTCACACATGCAGAACATTATCATAGAAACTGCAGATTTCATGCTAAATTTTCCAGTCTTTGGCTCTTGGTGCATTCTAACCTCTTCCATTTGTGTAAGAATTATGTGTGACATTTCTCAGCTATTTTAAGAAGTGCTGCAGCATACCAATCATACAAAATAGCCGTCATAGTCCATGAAACAAGTAGCAACTGCAGCCAGTAACCCAAGCATTTGGTTAACATTACTGCTGTAGATTTACTGTACATTCTCTACCTACATATCAAGAGATACAACCTTTTTAACATCTTAGGGAAATGAGATGAAGCTGGATGACTTCCCACAGTAATTCATGGTGTCAGGCCAGGATAATAATGGTTGGCAAGATCCCCTGACAGAGTAAATGAGAGTTTTTATTACCAGTTGGGACACCTCAGGGCTCTCATCCAGTAATCCCTC
Source organism: Ibycter americanus (assembly GCA_035590275.1). Classification (NCBI taxonomy): domain Eukaryota; kingdom Metazoa; phylum Chordata; class Aves; order Falconiformes; family Falconidae; genus Ibycter; species Ibycter americanus. Next base: position 1,447,008 of record JAVJGI010000032.1, read on the forward strand.
TGACTTGTGCATTTAGCACAACTCACAACAAGGTGCAGAAAACAACAAAGAAGAATGCTTCTGATAAATCATTTTGTTAAATAGCCTTTAAAAGCTGGTGTTTTACTGCTGAAGGAACAGTCTGCTACTGCTCTATAGAATTATTATGACTAGTCTCTGCTGCTGGAAGCAGTGTCAAGGCTGTATGTCAAAATACTGCAGCCTCTTCTGTTTTGTATTTTAGACCTTTTCTCCTTTGGTTCTCTCCTCATTTCTTAACTCTGCTTGTGCTGAGTGTGGAGCACTTGGTGACACTGATTTTTGTTGAGAGCAGACAGCATCAGCCTGGGAAACAGCAGAATTTTGTGAGGAAAGTGGAGTGACTCCAGCAGAACAAGTTTCTTCCAGCAGTTTGTGTTGATCTAGATCTTAATTTCTTTTTGTTTGGGTTTTGCTATTTTATTATGTTTTCTCTCTTTGTCTCTAAGGTATACATTCTGTCTCTTTCAAACTGAGTTCCTGGGCTATGGTGTGGATCCAGGCCTGGACCCCACTAACAGTGCCAGTTAAACAAATACAGTTTCCTGAATACAACAGGAGGTCTGGGCTGAGTCTGATCATTGCAGAGTAACCATGCTGGTTGTTAATAGCTTTTTCCTTCCTTCTGCTCTTCGACTTTCCCCCAGTTGTGTAGTTTTCTCCTCAGCTGGCCTGGGCTCAGACACCCGCTGGCAGCAGCGGGGTGGCGGGAAGGTAACAAGCTTCCTTCAAATAACATTCTCGGTGCTCATGAGGGATATTAACCAAAGGCTGGCTTCCAATGAGTGCTGTGTCAGACACAGAAAAGCTGCTTTTTAACTCTGACTTCCCCTCCTGCATGGGGATTTGGGGATGGAGCTGTAAACCACATCTCTTATTTCTTATTCATTTGGATCACTTGAAGCAATAGCTGGTTTTTTCCCCCTTTTTGCTGTATGACTTTTTTTTTCTTTGCTTACCTGAGTGGCAACCTATCACTAAAATGCCTCCCCTTTTCTTCTTTTAATGATTCAGTGTGCTATCTCTCGCAGTCCTATCCCTGAACACAGCTTTGAAATTTGAAGGGAGCTGTCTCCTGCTAGGACTATAAGCTCTCCAGTAAAGGAAGTAGGCAAGAAAAATCACACCTGTACCTTAAAAATGAAGTCACACAAAATGGGATTATCAAAAGATGGGCAGTTTAGGAACCTGATGATACTTTTCTTTCTATTTAATTTAGATAATGTTCTAGTTGGAAATGAATCCTCTGTTTCTGGGAAGGGCAAAGAGAGGAAGTTTACATAAAACATCTAGGTTTAAGAGTACAGTTTGTAGTGATTAGCAAATCAAGCAAGTCTAATTAGACCTAATTTTTAACCCTGTCAAAGATAGGTTTTGTCTGAGGACCAAAACCTCTGTACAGCACTCTGAGGAGATGTGTTTTGAGAATGTTTCTTTTAAAAGGAAAGTTAACCTGCCCTCTGACATAGCTTGATGTTCACAAAACTGCTCTGTAGTTTCTGGTAAATGTGAGAGTTCTTTAATCCTTGTCTATGTGATATCAGTAGTTTACAGTGATAAGGTAACCCATAATGCACCAACAGCCACTGGCAATGAACCTGAAGGCAAGGTGGTATGTGGGTGGGGGAGTTGAATTTGGAACATGAATTATGATGGTTCTGCATGATGCAAAGAAAAAGTTGTTCTAATGGTGCTTACCTGTGTACCCAAACGGACAGATGCAATTGTACTGTCCTATCTGGTTGAGACATGTTGCCCCATTCAGGCATGGATCTGACACGCATTCATTCACTTCCAGGTCACAGTGCTTGCCTTGGTAGCCTGGGACACAGTAGCAGGAGTATTCATCAACCCCATCCCTGCACACTGCTCCGTTGTGGCATGGTTCAGAAATGCATTCATCAAAATCCATTTCACAGAGTGTACCTGTGTATCCTGCACTACAGAGGCAGGTGGGCCCAGCCAGGCCATTTTGGCAGGTGCCTCCATGTTCGCAAGGGTTTGCATCACACACGCTGATGGCTGTTTCACAGGTAGGTCCATTATACCCAGCAGGGCACTTGCAAGTAAAGCTGAGGTTTCCAGCAGAGCTTAAACAGGTAGCATTTTGGAGACAAGGGTTTGAGGAGCAAGGATCAGAGGTTTTATTGCAGAGTTCCTCCTTGCTGTCCACTGATGTGTCTGCACAACGACAAGTATCGTCTTTATGACCAGCAACACATGTAGAGTTCTTTTGGCAAGAGTTTGACAGGCACCTGGAATCATTCCTCATGCAAAGTGACTCTAGAAAGGAAACAAAAAATCCTGAGGACTCCCACAGCAGTGGAAGTAACCAAGAGTGAAAGTGCAACTCAATACAACCGTACTTCAAAACCAACAGCTCCAATTGTTAGCTGTTGAGAAGAAAACAGGGCTGGTAACTGTGCGACACATATTAGTAGACTAATAAATGTAAAATGAAAACAATTATGAAAATATGAGTAGGTTGTAATTTCCTGTTCTCGCCTCTTCCAACAACCATGGCCTAGAGTGTCAGGATCACTTAACACTATATTAAGAGTAGAGTTGCAACAATATTGGTGGTTGTCAGCAGATATGCAACACTATGGAATGCATTTAGGTATATTTAAGACAAATTTATTGTTTTTACTAGAGAAAGGAGCTGAACCACATTTTTCAGTTCAATACCACTTTGTATTCTTTTGTGGTGGAAGTTTTTTGTATTAGATTTCAAGAAAGCTAAATGACTTGGATGCAGTTATAGCTCAAGTGGTTCAAACCATCATGCACTTTGATTTTGACTTCCTGATTATAAATAGTAATTTGACAGCTGTGCAGCATTTCCACCACAGAGAATTTCCCAAACAGCTGAGATTCAAAATAGCCTTCCAAGAGCCCTCCAGCCTCTGCGGCAGGAAGGGCATGGTGAACATGGTGTAAACATGTTCCTTACACCCTTCAGGAACTGGAGTAGTTGAAGGCCACTTTAGTTGCCTTGCTGCTGTAAAGAGTGGCTGACAATAACAATAGCTACTTCTCATTTCCCAATCAAGGAGTGAGCTGTTACCAGCATTGCTCATAACCCACAGCTGAGAAACAGTGATGGAGTTTAAGGCCGTGAAAGTAGTGAGAGATGTTCTTTCTAGTAAAAGAAAACAAGAATTTTGCTGTGAAACTGCATAATTTTTTAAAATCATGATTAATCGTCTCCGTAACAAAATAAATGGCTGTATTCAGATAAGCATAGCATATGTACATAGGTATATACCTGCTGCCTTAAATTCATTGTTACGCATGCTAAGCAACAGCAACAAGGTGCCAAATACTGAGTGCCTGAGGTAAGTGTGTTGACCTGTGCTGAATCCTCTGCAGTCACAGCTTCACTGCCAACAATATCAAGTGAGCTAGACTGGAGCTTGTGCACTTTTGTGTGATATAATCAGGTTTCCCAAATGCAGCACAGTCATAGGTGAAGAGTGCAATGGGGTTCTATTGATAACTAAATTCCTCTCATAGTATCACGTTCAGTATGGGTCAGTGGAAATGGTGTTAATCATCAGCACACATCCTGCAATGTTTGGGAATTTTGTTACTCGCCTATAGACTGACTCAAGGCTGTGGAGATGATAAGACCAAAAGGGGTGATTGCAAATGGTGTGTTTGCTCTAGACCTCTATCTTGGTCTAAAGGTCAAGCTTTTGAATGCTGAGGAGAGGTTAGTGGAAGAAATCATGGAGTTGCCTCCAAATACTGTGCTAGTAAAATGAAACTGTCAGATCAAACCTCATAGACAGCGATTAACAGAGAGAATAAAGGCAAGTAGTTATTTGCTGACATAAAACACCTAGAAGAGAGGGACCACATAAATATTGACCTGAAAAGCCAAATGCATCTATAGTATTTTAATTCCCTCTGATCAAGTTGGAAAATCTGAGCTGAAATATAAGGAGAGTTTTGTCCAGTACAATTTTTTCTTTTGCAACTGATTTTCACCATAAGAAATCCTCTACTGTACAGCGACTATCTGAATACCATCAGATTTCTAATGTGATTACGATGTGATGCTCCTCAAAATATGAGGGCAGGTTTGTAAACAACTATTTTGTATATTGTTAGATATTGCTAGAGAAAAAAATTATTTGTATCACAGGAGGGAAAAAAAGCAGTCATATCTTCGCCAAGAATCTATGAAATAAAGCTGAATGTTCCTTTTGGAGATAAGGTAATGATTCAGAAGGGAAAGACTAGTGGGCTGGAGAATGAAAGTTGCATTGAACAACCTATATGAGTCCTGTAAACATCCTATTTTCTTCTTTCAGTTTATATTTTTATTCTGGAGTCTTGTTTGGAAATATGAGGGGTATGTATCTTCTACACCAGTTACTTGAAATTGAATGACAGAACAGAGTATGTTTGTGCAAACAGGATGTTGTGGATGAGCTGAACTTCTCCAAGAAATTCAGACCCATCTGCCAACAGTTTCCAATTTCTTCCTGCTTCTTGGAACTGAGATTCAGGAGGGTGGACATAATAGAGAAGGAGATGCAGTACCGAAAGAGAAGCAGCGTGTAGAGATGCTTACCGGTAACTGGAGCTAAACCAATGCTGATAAAGTCCTGGGACAGGTTCCTGGCTGGCTGGGAAAGTGAGAGGTTAGGGTTGGTCACCTAAGGATAATAACCAACCACTGGGGATTGTTACAGAATACAAACTGGCTGATGAGGATGCATTTTCATTATGTGTATTTTAATACATAATATAATTTAATCCATTTTTTCCTAGGAAAGAGAAGTGGAGGAGGAAAGCCTCAGAAGGCTTTGCCAGCTTAGGAAGGACTGTACACAGGAGCAGCAGTGCCTCTGAGAATAAAAAGCACCAACTTGAATGAACTTGACGCTCATGAACAGGTACATTGACTGAGTCAAATACCTAATAAATACTTGTTTGAACAAGCAGAATAGTGATTTACGTAGTAACATCAATAGTAACAGTGACATCATGATTTAAAACTAACAGTGGTCTTAAGTATTACATAGAAATAGCTTTTTGATTGGTTACTTTTGGGTGTTGCAAGTATAAGTAAAACCTGAGAAATGTTTGTTTGATCTATTTTTAGCTGTTGTGATGTTACATTTCTCTTCCTCAGCTCACCCTCATGTATGTTCTGATGTCCTAGCTTACATAATTTTGTATATTACCCATGTAGTTACTTTATTTTCTTTAGCCTGGAAAATTACAGAGCTTATTGCAATCTATTAATTACACTTAAAATAAGCAAAACTGCATTCCTTAGGAACTTTTGCATCCCACATTTTTCTTGGAATTGCACAACTCTAAAGAGCTTTCCTTTCAGTCTGTCTACCTCCTTAAAATTCATTAAAAGTGCATGTTTGAAGAAATGTTGCAAATTTGAAGAACTTGACTATAACTATTGTACTGTGTGAACTACAAGAGGTGAGGTCAGTCTTTCAAATTCCAAATTTCAAATGCTTCTTAAGTAGGACCACTGTGACATGAAAAGGAATTTAGTTAATTATTATGCTTTTCCAGAGATAATTTGCATGCAACAACTCAATTTGTTGTAATGACTGGTGTGAGAGAAGTTGAAGCATTTGCCAATCTGCAGTTTTGATAGCGACATACTAGCTTTGAGCACTGGTTAAAAATCTTCATAGCTCTCTCTGAGGCAGTAATAGTGGTTGGAAAATGAGAGAAGAGGAAAGAAAGCCCTAAAAGCACAGCCTGTAGTGAAGGCAAGCAATTTGTCTCCAAGGTGACACCACAATGGGAAAACCATGAAACAGAAAACCTTTCCTGGATTTTTTAAAACTAGTACCTTAATTTCAACTCCCGGCTTTCATAAAACAAATTTCTTATGCAGAAATTGCCATCAGACAATTCAATAAATACAATACTCCCTAGAGGATGCGTTTGTCTGATTTGTACCCCAAGTTTACAGCAAAGTAATAAAATCTTTTGAGTTTTATCTTCATTCTAATGTGCTGTGTCATGTTTTTTATTATTTGTATAATTCTTGAGGAATGCAGGAGTTCCGAAGGTCGTAGCAGAAACCTAATCACTGCTGAGTTTTAGCTTACTTGTGATTTGAAGGCTAGGACCAAGGGGTTTTGTTAGGGGTGCTATACAGTAGTTTTTTCCCCACAGCAAAACTGAGTCTAAAAAAGGTGCTCATCAAGTGTATGCAATTATCATACTGTGGTTGTGAAATGGTATACAGTTCACCAGGACATTCCCATGATTTTTTTGAGAAAAATCATATTCCTATATGACATGTGTGCTTCAGAAAATCCTTACATCCTGGACTGCTAGTTAGAGCGCCATTTCTCACCTGTTTGAGACCAGTTATTTGTACTACCTCCCTTCCTGTCCCGTGGAAACTCAGTTTCCCTGCCACTCTGGAGTGATGTGGAAGGATGGATTTGGGAACCTATTGAGAGCTATGTGGAAATGAGAGAGGAAGAAGATCATAGCATGTGGATGCTTTGTGATGTGGCCGAGTACGATGGTGTTTGGTGCAAAGACTGGCTCTCAGCTGATGGCTAAAGAATATTCTCTACTACGTTTGCAGAAAGAACTCGAAGGGATGGAAATGTTTCAGTGTTTGGGGGAGCTTGATTTTTGGTGAGGTTGCAGAGGAATACCTGAGAAGGACTCATGCTCTAGCTCAGGTATGCAGAAGAGTCATTTTCTTTCTTAAGCAATTAAGGTCACTTCAGCAGTGACTTGTTCTGATAGAGTCTTAAAACAGTAACATTAGAAAAATGGAAAGAAAATGCTGATCACTTTGGATTTACACTGACTGACACTTGAAGTAACTATCAGTCTCTTTATAAACATTGGTACATTAACCTAATTACGAGAGGAATTGGTGCCAAGCATTTTACCCCACGGTTAAACACTTTTGATGCAGATGAGATAGTTGGCAGTAAAATTCTTTGCAGTAAAGCTTGCCATCTACTGGCAAGTTATCAGTACTACAAGAAATGTGTCAATACCTGCATCTTTTACAAAAACTGGCACAAGACATTACATATAAGAAATGACAAGAAAAAGACAGTAATTTTTGTCCTCTTGGATAAGCTGATTTAAATTAGTTAAAGTGATCTTGTTAGTGTATGAATAATTGAGATTACATAGCTAATCAGCACTGAAAATGCATGATTTTGACAAGTGAATTCTTCTCCTTGGTGACCAGAAACCACTGTAGTGATACAAAATAATTTTTAAGATGTTGGAAATGTATGACAATGAGCATAGGAGGGCAAAATTAAATTAGTGGGAATTAACATAAACAGGGCAGGAGTTCTGAAAGGGCCAGAGCAATGTGGCACAAATCTTCTGACTCTTGACAAGGAAATTAGCGTTCCTCAGTTAAGCAGGTAATTTTGAAGAGCTCATCTGTACATCTTGCCTGACAGTTTGGAGGGTTGTTTTTTTTTTCTAGATCCTGTTTGAATTGGAGACCTAGAGGGTTCATGTGTGCTTCGCAAATGTTCTGTTATCTTAAGCTGATAAAATCAAAAGTAAAGTGAATTGATGGTTCCCAGTTCTGAGAATCTGATTAGACATCTCAGCCATTCAAAGCCCACAAGCAAATTTAAGAAATTGTTGGATTGTTTGTGTCAGAAATGCCTTTCAGGACATGACCCTTCCTACAAGTTGGTGAAATATCACAATCAGCAGCAGAATTTAAAATCAAATTTCAATCACTGCTAATCACGTTGTTACGAACTGGAGTTCACTTGACTGTGGTCATGCCTGCACTTTTCTAATCATCTCATCGTGCCTGAAGGCTGCTTGTAATTTGCAATGCTATTCTTCAAATGTGCCTTGTTCCCCTGAAGGAGGACTCTAAGCTTCACAGAAACTCTTAACACTAGTAGCTTCAGAGTCTTTTACATATGCTGCAGAGATTTTTCTGACCTTTTTAACAAATCCAAACTTTTTTCGGGGGAGTGCAGTGGTGAAAATCTATGAGAAGATAGAGAACTTCTTAATGCCCATGTAGTCATCAACATTGATGAGTTTATTGTGCTTTGAGGAGGATTTCATTCTTTTATTTCTTAACATTTTGCTAAAAAAAAAAAAGCAATTACTTCACACATTTGAATTAAAGCTAAAAAGCTATGCCAGATAATGCAGATAAAGCAGTTCACAGCAAGGTCTGACATTTTATTAACTCATGTATAACAAAAACCCAATATGCTAGTTCTATGAGTTGAGGAATGAAACTCTGAAAATACTCCTAAGGAAAAAAAATTATCAAATTACAATAGCATAAAAAAAAGTGTTCCTTTTCTTTTTAAAAAAAAACCCAAAACCCGGAAAATGTGTGTCAAATAGGATTTTTTTGTTGTTTTTAATTTGCTTAAATAGCTTCTGTGATTGACCACAACCAAGACATCAATTATAAGAAAGATAAAATTTCATTGGAATAAATGAAGCAACCATTGCTTCTCTTAGTGCTAGAACTTCAGTCTGTCTTCTGTTGAATCAAAAACAGCATACAGCATTTGTTGACAACTGAAGACTTACTTTATGATCAAATAAGCTTATCAAATAAGTCATGGGATAACATGATGGTAGCAAGGGTTTAGATAGCCCAGTGTCTGGAGTTTGAAATGAAAAACTTCAATGGTTGTGTTCATTCTTGTTTAAAACTTACCCCCTGGGATTTTAAAACCAGGTGCAAGTCTGTGTCATTGAAATATCAAGCTCTGTGGCTTTAATGAGATCTTGAAATAACTAGCTTTAACTAGAAATATAAAAATATTGCCCAAGGCATTTAGTGCTGTGTTGAAGAGCACTTGGCTTTGGTGTAACTAAGCGTTACACCATTTATCTGCAGCGCACCATGACACAGAAAATACAGTTCATCACTATGACAATAACATCATTGCAAAGACAGTCTTAGAAAGTTGTGGGTGTGCATATACATTCAATCTTGATGTATCCTGAAGAACTAGGGAAGAGGTGAGCACAGCTGCATAATCAACAATGACAGAGATTAGCATCAGATACCTTCACCATGGACTGAAAGGCAGAGATGCTGTTCATGGATCATCATTTGGCAGATGGGGAAGAAAAAGACATGAAAACATGCCATTCTGGATAAAACAGAGCCAGGTAAGGGGCTACCTTAACCCTCAAAATAGCTTTTCCATCAAGATTCTCTATGAATAGATCATTTCAGTTTTTCCACACAGTTCTGATTTCCAGACTGAAGTCTCAAACTTCCTAGACATTGTAATAATGCTATTTTAGCACTTCCCATCTCCCAGTGCATTTGGATACAGTCTTAATTATTTAATGTAATGAGCAGATTGTAGTTACTCTGGTGCCATTTCTCCTTTGCAAGTTTCACCTGAGAGGGAAGCTCCAGCCCCAGGACCTGACCTGCTCTATCCACAGCTGGAATTTTTACTCAGTCTGCTCAGTGAAAAAGCATGCCTTGGGAAGGTACGAACAAACTTTTGTCAAATAAGCAAGCACTTGGTGTGCCTGCAAATATTGTGGTCATAAAGGGTTAATCCTGAATCTTTAACTACAATTGTGTGTCCAAAACATCCTAGCATGTTGTTATAGAAACCAATTTCAGGCTTTAAATCTTGATTCACAATTATTACCATAGTAACCACCACCACACACAGGCAGAAAAGAAAAAAGGCAGTTACACAAATATTCCACTTCTATCAAAAAAGCCAATTACGTTTTCAAGTCCATTTGTATCAGCAAAACCAAGGAAAGTAAATTAAAGAATTATTTTCTGAGGCAGAAGTATTGTATATTAGTGTAAAAGTAACAACTGAAGAGCATTAAAATTTTAAAATGTTGTTCAGGAAACACTCTAAGATTAAATCTACCTGTGATTCAAGTTACAGAACTGGTTATTAAATTAATGTCTCCATTTCGCTATTCTCCAAACATTTCTGCAAGCTCACACTGATTTGGTGCTGCTCCCCAAGAATGAAGGCCGTTACTGTTGGCTGTCATTTTCCTTTGCTCTCTTGTTGCCTTTGTGCCATCCTAGACTTCCTTAACCTTTGAGCACTTTTCAGCAGCCACAGTCCTTACAGCAGCATCGACTAGTTATCCTGAACACAGCAACAATTTGACAGGCTTTCCTACAACGTAGCCATGCAACGACTGTTTTATCATGTTGTGGTGAGGTGTGCTAGTTCAAATTCACTTGCTTGGCATGCACGTACACACGGCTGCCTTTCAGCTAGTGCAAAGTGCTAGAGAAAAGAGGAGAGTGGGTGCAGCTCATTACCTTGTGAGGTGTGCTGTCAGCAGTGGAAAAATAAGCATCTCAAAAATGAGGTAAATGTTTTCTTTACTTCTAAAAGTAAAACTTGTTTGGCTCTTGCTTTACTTTGCATCATACCCCAGTGTCTGTGCCGGAAACAGGAGGAGAATCAGGCCTAGGAGCTCCACAGGGCTTCTACAGATTGAATTTGGAGGATTTTTAGTTCAATTGGACATCAAAGCATGGTGCTACCAGCAATGCAGATGGGTTTCTAATGTGAATAAGAGAGTTCATCCACTGCTGCTTTACCTTTACATTTAAAACTACAGCACTGCTATGTAAGTTGATAGTGCATAGTGATCATTGTACTTTTACTATGCACAAGATAGTTTTATTTGTGTAAGATGCAGGAGAGTGGCTGATACCCACTACAACCAATGTTGCAGACACTGATGTAGAAACTGAACTGATTTCTGCTGTGCAATCCCTGTATACTGGGATCCCTGTACACAGGGTATACTGTGCTACTGTATACACTTTATCTGAACGTAACTTTCCTCTTAAATAGTTTCATGATATGTCTCCACATTCTTATCTTCTACATCTGCAACAGAATAAAGACGTGAGTGGAATGTGGTGTTCCTTCTCCCTTTAGAAGTATTGACGTTTCTTTCTAGTTGAATTCACACAACAGAATTTATTCTTAATACTACAGAACAGGATTTCTCCATACAGGCACACGGGAGATAAATAGGCAGGTGAACAACAACAGTGATACATAGTGGTGGGAACCTGGGGGCCAACTTCAAGTTTGCCATTCTATCAGCTCTTCGGAGGCAAAGAACACGTAAAATTTATTGTGCTCAAAATCTGAAACAGTTTTATTTAGGTAATAAATGTGATTGCTTATAGGAAAGTTTTGGTGATTCTGCAGGTTAAATGTCTTTGTCCCAAGGATTCAATCAATACCTTTCCTGCCTGCACTGCTCTTAGGGCTTCATTAAAGCTGGGGACATCCTCAGTATATAACTCGGGATACAGAGCCGTGTGTATAAAGATATCTCCTATGAGACAAAAGGTTTTGCAGAAACAGAGAAATAAAGAGAGACATCCTAGGTGGTTTAGTTAGTGGTGTGAATTATGTCTTGTACTTTAAAATGTTATCCTGTGTTGCTTGCCCTTGGTGACGTTTCTCAGCATGCCTAGATGAACTTGTTTGGTTGGATGGATTTGTAATACTTTTGTGAAAGGTGTTGCTCCTGCCTTGCTTCCAAGGGGTACAAACATGGCAGCATCAAGCCTTTTAAAATTGATGGAAGCATAATATGGCATTCCCAAACCTGATATCAGAACCTGGTGAAGGGTGCAAGTGGCACTGGGGAAGTGGAAAAATGAAAACAATGCTTGCAGTTGGAAAGATACTGCTTGTATTCACAACTATGCTAAGGAGGAAGGCTAAACTAAAATGTATACCTTGGAAGCAGGCACATGGCAAAATAATGAGGAAAATGGTGCCAGAGATGACAAGGGTTGCAGAAAGACCGAAGCATGGACTCACTTCTCTGCATCAATGGGGGGATTTTCGGGAACACAGAGGCAGTAACACAACATAATGTCAGTTTGTGAGTTTGGGTGAAATCCAGTTGCTCCCGGTTCTGTTTGAATTTCAAATAGTGGAAAATAGGGAGCAAAGGAGCTGTTGCCTCTTGAAGAGGCACCTGGAGAGACACAAGGACTCATGGCTTCTCTGGAGTCTGGCAAGAGTTTATGGCACTTTGGCTTTGTGTAAGACAAAGGGTCCCGGCTCCCTTTGAGCTCCTGGCTCCTGCTGAATTCAGCCTCCAGCAAGGAGCTGGAACTTGGCTGATCTGGGAAACACTGCCCCTCGTGCAGACCAGCTACCACTGACTTGCAGCGTTGAAACTTCATTTAGGTCAGAACATGCAAGCAGCCATACTACCACTGTGCTCAACTGCTAACATGGGAAAGCAAAAGCAGTCAGAAACGCTGGCAACTGCTGCTCAATCTTTGATCTACAGAGTTTAGGGTACAGGGGCTAAAAATTGAATACAAAATTGACTTCAGGTCCAAATTCTGTGTCCATGTGTTGTTTCCTTCTGAAAGCTGTTAGAAGGCATCCTCTTCAGTCTGTCTGTGGTTCTGCCCTCCACTTCATTACCTCTCCTTCTCATAACCCAGGCATACAGCAGTGATTCCAATATACAGTAACATATAAAGGTGCTGTGATTTTAAATGTTACAAATGTCTGTAACACTGACCGAGGTATGATTTCTTTCTGTGAGTAAAAACTGGATAGGTTTAAAGCCCTGATTGTTAGAATTCATCACACCAACCTGTAACACAAGGCAAGAGTTTCTCTTCTGGTGAGGGATATTTTTCACCTCCACTTTGCAAGTCACAGAGTTCAGAAAATTAGATTTTTCCCCTCTGTAAGTCATGCTTAAATTTTGGCTGCAAGGAAATATGTATATGTTCATTGGTCAAATGTACCACACTAGTGAATAACAGGGAAAATGTTATTGTCAGGTGTGGTGTATCACACAGGCATAAGTTCACAGCCAGGTTTTGATGACTCCCAGTTCAACATAGTCTCCATAAGCACTTGTTTTTATGGCATTTGGATAACCAGAAATCCCACCAAGGCAAATCATATCAGATGCACCATATCCCTTCTGCACAGCAAAATCTCTAGCAACTAAATGCACATTCAGAAAATTATGTTTTTTAACAGAACAGGGGCAAAATCTATGACAAAACACATAAGGGTTTTTATGGAACTATTTCTTTTCCCAGCTGGCTTACTATGCTCTGCTTTGAAGTCTGTAAGGAAATGAATGTTTTAAAGTTTCTAGGTGCAAAGCTGTGTACTGATGTGTGCAGATGTTGAGATTGCCTCCAGTAGGTTCTCAGTAACACAGCTGAGAACTAAATGTTGCTGAAGCCAACAAAATGCAGCAGCACAGCAAGATCAGCTCCAACTTTAGACTGGCATCACACTAATATCCATAGCCACCGGAGTGCATGCTGTCCCTCCAGGCTTGCTGAATGCATAGTCCTTTTCTCACACAATTTCAGTTTCATACTATGTAACAGTACTCTCATATCAAAATCATGCTGCTGCTTCTCCTGTCTCCCCAGACTGAAAAAGTAATCAGCCCTGTTTTTAAGGCAGATCAGCATTGTGTTGCTGGAAATACAGTGCACTGTAATTTAAATGCCACAGAAATCAGAAGAAAGCTTTAGTGTAGCTACAATGCACAGTGAGTACAGAGAAAGTAAGGTCATTCTTTTCCATCATGAACTTTGTAGAGGAGTTCACATTCCAGCCCTTTCTGTTATTTACTAAATTATCTTCAATAGAAATCACCTACAATTAGCTCTGCATGAGCTAATTACTAATTGGGATTTAGAGGCTGCTTGTTGCAGTTCCTGTATTTTGGGACAGGCTAGAGTCTAACAGGGGGAACAGGCACAAGCAGTTTCAGTCTGCTCTCCTGCTGAGCAGCTACCGACAGAGCCAAGGTCATAACATCAAGATTGGTGAAGAACAAAGATGTGATCATGATCTGCACAAATTGCCCTCACTGAACTCATACAGATAAGAATCAGTCACAGGCCCGATGGAAGCATGCTATAATGTGAATTTTTACAGGGGGCTAGTCTTCTGAACACTAGTTTCATATAACACTGAAGTTCTGCCAGTCATGGCTCTGACACAAAGTCTGAGGTAGCTTTCCTGACCTCCAAACAGACTGTATTGTAGCATTCTAAAAAATCTACTCACTTGTAACAGAGGAAGAATTAATTTGTTTCATGGTTTTACAACATTTTATTTTCAGAGTAAGCTCAGAAGCAGATCCTAACAAGACTCTAAGCTACATGATATGAAATCACAAGTCTCAGTCCACAGACCACCATAGTTTCCTCTCCCCTGATTGAGAGAACTGTTTGCTGATTAATAGCAAAGCTCTGTGTCCACCACCAACACAGTATATAACCTGCAGAGTTGTTGTTCCACATTTCCCTAACAGCCACCACTCCCTCCTCATCCATTCTACAACCCTAGAGAGGACTGGCCAAGCCCTGGCTTAATAACACCCCAGAACTCACTTGCACCTGACGACAATGCAGTGTAATCAAATGAAAGAATGAAAGTTAAACAAAAGCCAAGAGAATAGCAGCTGCAGGTCACATTGCCTTCTCTGTCTTACGAGAACTTGGATTGAACTGAGTTTGTGGGACAACAGAAACTATTTCTAAGAGAGTTGTTCATGAATTTTTGAAGGTTGCTAGGAAAATTGGAATTCTTACTCTACTGGTATCTACAAAGAAGTCCTCAGTTTGACATTTACCATTCTGTTCAGATAAGGCGCTGGCTCTGTCACGTGGTTACTTATGCTGCTCATTTGGCTGCCTTTCACTTTGCAGGAGAACACGATGACTAGTCTGTGTAGTGGTGATCACAGCAAAGTGCACTGAGCTTGTGACACTGTCAGGCCAGAGAGGGCTGGTAGACCTCCTGCTCTCATCAGTCCTGGCATGTTTTTATGTCATAGCACTTGTCTGGCTGGCTGAGTCACTTGATGACTTTCTCAGAGGGTTCAAGGCTGTGTGTGTCACACTAGTCCATATGCTCTATGGAGGTGACTTTTCCTTCCTTGTCTCCTACCTAACAATAACAGAAAAAACCCTTTGACCCATGATATATTCACAAACCCCTTTTTATGCTTGATTTTTTTAAACTTTAACAAATACTCAGTTCAGTAATGTGATACATCATCCCTAGAAGTCCAGATCATTTAGCAGTATAACCATAGCCAAAGTTGTTTCTAAGGCAGCTTATGTCTCTACAATACCGAAGTCTCTGTTCTAACTCAAAGTATCAGGAGCCTTTCCTCACAGAAGAGCAGGATGTTGGACTGGCCTTCTATCCCGAAGTTCACTTAAGGTCATGGATCACAAGCTCATCTTTTGGTTTTTTGTGGTTGTCCACAACTCAGGTACAGGATTTTATTGAAACTTGTTGCCCGTCAGGCCTAGAGTATGTCCCCTTTCCTGGGTATTTGGCTGCCAGGGCTCGGGGCTGACACTGGTAGGACAGCTCCATGGCTTTAGGAATTTTCAGCAGGGACCTGCCCCTCCTTTGCTTGGAAGCTACTTTTAAGGCCAGGCTTTTACCCCTGGTATCTGCTTGGCCATGTATTCCACTGATCCAGTCCTGGACCCTGACCTGGGCTTGACCTCACTATGGATGTGCCTGGTGGTCACTGGACCACAGCTTGACCCTGGTTACTGTACCCCAGAACTGATTTTGATCTTGCCTTATTGACTGCAGCATCACTACAGACTTGTCTGGCAACCACTGGACTGTGGACTGTGGCTGACCCTAGCTGCCATCACCTGCTCTGCCTGCCTTGCTCAGGTCCACTAGGACTGATCTCTTCAAGGTACAGCCACTGCCCTGACTGCTCTGTTGTCATACTCAGCTCCTAGCTTGCCTTCCCTTGCAGAGCAGCCCACACTTGTTGCTCCATGGCTGTGCCTTTCAGATTGAACTGGTTTTCTTAACTTAGGATAATAAAATCTCAAGCTCCAAAACTGCATGTGCCAGACATGGAAATGAACGACATGTTTTTTGGGTCTTTTTTAAGTGTTACCCTGAAGTGTTAGTGCTTTCAAAGAACTTTCCATGCTCAAAGCATTGTGCAAGCATCCCACAGTTCAGGGGAATTACATCAATTACTCGCATGAGCCATGCAGAGTCAGAGATCTCGTAGGGAATCTCTTGGTCTCGCAGCAGCAATCCCAGTTTCCAGTGTGCGTGTGTCCTGTGAGGAGGAGTGATCCGAAGGAAGAGCAAGAGTAGGTATTGAAAACTCACTCTATAATTAGCAATGTCTTTCTCTGAAACCTTTGTAAGGTGCTTCATTGTAGAAGTAAAGCAAAACCAGAATATTCACCATCATCAGGGTATGCCCAGGAGCCTTCCTTGGGGAACACGCTAATAAGCCTCTTGTATTAGAGGAATATCACTAAAAGTCAAATTGTTTCTGTAAGCCTGATGTGGTTGTGTGTTTTATAGCCAAAACACCTGTCACTAGGGCATTGAATATCTGTTATAAATGAAGAGGTTTCCAGCAAGCTTTCATCAAAATTAAATCAGCAAGACTTTTGCCAGTAAAATGGTACAAAATATAAAAACATGAGTAAATAAACACTATCCAGTAGCAATCAGTATAGTGGTCTTCTTTCTTGGAGGTTTTTTTTTTTTTTAGTTGTTATATTTCCCTGATAATATTTTCCTTTATTTCCTCTGTTTATTTAATTTATGTAAGAGGTAGATCTCACTCCTTGTCTCCTTTCCTTCCTAATTCTCACTTTTCTGTCTTAGATTTTTTCCATGCACTCTTCTTTTCTTCCTCCAAGGCCTGATCCAAAGCAGAGTTGGATTTACAGGGCAGCAATGGGAAGTCACAGTAACTTTGTGTGGCTGGTAAGTGAGTCTGCAGTAATTGTAGCCCCAGGACACAAGGTCACTCGTGGCACCAGCTTGACAGGGTAACACAGGCGCCTCTGGAGCTGTGAAGTGCTCACACTCCACAAAATGATCCAGAGAACAATAAAGATGCTCTGGCCTGCGATTCCCCTGGAGATAAGCTTTAGCCATCCCTGTTGCAGTGACAGTGGAGTTTTGTGTCAACAAATCTGCTCTTAAGACACAGGGAGAACTCGGGATCTTGGTGCTGTAGTAGCTGGGGAGTGGAAGATAAGATTAGCAAGCAAGAGAACTAAAGCCTCCACAGCCTGACACCAAGAAGCTTTCTCTATCTGAAGAAACTTTGGTGCCATACAATGATGAAAAAACAGAAAGAATACCCTATTTTGGGGGAAGAGACCTGTCTCACAATGATACTAGGCTAGACTTACCATAGAGTACATATAGGGCAGCATGCTGACCCTGCTTTGTATTAAATTATGCTATATAAATAATTAGATCTGTGTAATACTACAGGTCTGGCCAGGAAAAAAATAACATTTGATGGCAATAATGAACACATGATAAATATCTAGTGCCTATCTTGCTGGAAGCATTTTTTGCAGAGAGCTCTATGACAGGGCTTGTTTTATGATCCCAAAGGGCATCATACAACACACTGTGCTGAGAGACTGCAGAACAGATTGGGAGGTAATTCTCACTACTTAATACCTGGGGATTCTCAAAAGCAATTTTCTCTTAGGATCACATTTCCTTTGATCATTGGGATTATTAATTATAGATAGCCTTGAACAGAACAAGGCATTGTTACTGTACTCCTCAAACAGTGTCTCATTTAAAAGGAATAAAATATCTTACTTAATTAGAGGTTCAGCTGTGGTGTCTTTTCAAGATACTTTGGTATTGATTTGACTGTGGTAACCTACTGTAACAGATATTCCATTGATAATCAAGAGAGCCCGTAGGCATAACAACATAGGAAAGAAGTGCCAAAGTGTTTGTCATTCAGCTTGCCAGGGCACTTGGAATGTAACCATCCAATATAGCATTCAGACTATGGATTATAGTCTATAGCTTAAAAGTGATTGCAGTTCTGTGGAGCCCCCTCCTTTGTGCCATTTTTCTTGATTGGATCAGCCCATGCTTCATCAAGTGATGTCAGGCAGATGCATTTAAAGCTTAATTTTCTCTCTGAATAAATGGAAGCATATTGTTTCTGCTAATAATTCTTTTGGCTAATTTTGCCTCTGTTCAGTTTTTGTCTTACCAGTACTTTAGTCACCATGATAGAACATACGAAATTAGCCACAAAATTAATCAGATGAGCATCAGTTTGTACATGTGCATGCTCAATTTACCCTTAGCATCATGTGTTCATTATTAGATGTGTTGATTCATTCTTGTCATCAACAAATTACATTTGTTGACTGAGAGAGGTTTATTTCTGTAAGTTCTGATGCCACAAGAAGCTTTTACTAACATTTTCTTCACCCTGCAATCTTAACTATGTGTGCTAGAGATATATGCAGGAATTACTGTATTTTCCATGTATTGCATTCATGGATTACATCTGAAAAAGCAGAAAGTTTAATTTCCTAGAAATGTGAGTCAGATTCCTGTTGGGGTGGATATACAAAAGCCAGGTGCAGAGCCTTCAGCAGACTACAAATTAGCACCTCTAGGCCCTTGCCTTTCCTTGGCTCCTTAGTGAGCTAATGGGGCTGAAGAAGGGGTGGGCTAAGGTTTCTTACAGCTCTGGAGCCCCAGTCTGTGCCACATCATTTGGGTGTATGTTGCCAGGCTAGTCTTGCAGTTTGGGAGACACTGGTGAAGTGCCTATGCTCTGTGAGGAGAGGTTCAGTGCTTGGCCACCAGGTCTGCTGTCCTTAGGGTCTCTGAGAAAGGCCTGGAGCTCAGCAGCAAAGTGAACAAGCTTCAGACTGTCTTCCCTCCCCAATTAACTTAGAGGGAAGAAAGTAAACTGGCAGTAATGGAACAAGAGAGGGATGCTCCTTCTGGAGAACTAGTGCTTGTCTGATCTGCAGGGAACACTACATATCACCTGCAGAGCGATGTAGTCTGCCCTACTGATGAGTTTCATTCTGCTTCGCAATGGATGCACTTTCATTATGCTTTTCAGGTAAGATTGTATGCATTAAATGTAATATAAAGTAGTTTTAAAAAGTATTTTTTTGTAATACCTAGGTATTCTTGTAAGTACCAAGCATTGGATTAGCATCAAAACTGTATATATGCAGGGACTTCTTTTCGGGGAGGGGTGGAGAACAAAACAACCCAACAACAAAAAAACCCCAAAACCCACCCAACCAAACAAACCCCCTAACCCCCTATACAATTCCTGATGATCAGAATTTCAGAATTCCTACTCAAATCAGTAACAATATGATTCAACAATCTGACAAAAAAGCTTAACTTGTTAAGTACACACATGGTCTTTGAGCAATTCAGTGTGTCCCTACTATCCCAAAACAGTTAAGAAGTTGCTTGGAACTTTAATTCAACTAGAAGAACACTTAAAAATTCCTAAACTTACCCCACTTGTGCTACATTTTTTGCCTGTTACCACAATACTCATGATTAGTTTGATTGATTGCTTGGAAATGATGCTTTCTTTCTGGGCTACTCTCTTCTAAGTTGTGAACCAACGAAACAAAACTCTGTGTTGTTATTATTAGCAAAGGGAAGTAACAATTCAGTTAACCTGTTGCAATATTCTTCCTTGTCTGCCACCTTTCTCTCCGGGCTGCTCCCCAAAGTGATCCCAGTTTGAACGGCATACTTAGCGAGAGAGTTCCTAGAGTCAGCATGTCACAGTAATCCAGCACGCCCCGCTCCCTGGGAGGTGGGTGAAGTAGCTGTTGTAAAAGACCTGAACTCATGGCGGTAAGAGGGATTGTCATTTAGGAATGGCTGAATTCCAGGTACAGAATCCATAACTCCCAGTGACTTCTCTGAGATGGCTTTTGCCACCCTTGGCTGAAGTTTTTATAAAGCAGTTTTTAATAAAAACTCACTAGGAATATGGTTTTGGAAAAAAAGATCTTGTTTTCATTGGTCTGTAATTCTTTGCAGTTCCTTAACAATTTTCATAACACTTCCTTTTTCTTCTCTGCCTTGTCATGGCTGTTTGCTGCAGTGATTGAGTTTTCGTAACTGTCAGAACAATGTCAAGACAATGTGAAGACAGTGTCAAGGCAAGTATATAAAGGTGACATTGTGAAGGAGGGAAAGAGAAAAGAGCTGTCAGTACTCAGAGTGCTCCATAGAGAAAATATTTCAATGATGAAACCATTGTCATCATGCACTAAGCAAGACAGAGAGAATAAAGTGGAGATATTTAAGTCACTGCATTATGAACACGTCTGGATGACAACTTGGAGTTAAAGAAGGACTTTAAAAAGCCATTTGCAAGGCTGCCTTTCCTCTCTAACTCTTGTCCCATATTATCTTCTAGACACTGTTCCAGTCCCTAGTACCCTATCAACAGGGCACCATTCTGATCTAAGCTTCTGGCATACTAATTTGTAACAAGAATGTTTCTGAGAAAGTCAAACAGGAATTCAGAAATCTGTTTTTTTCCTCTTTCTAAGCAGTATTCCTCAGCGTGGAAAGATATTCCACTGTCCACCTACAGGAAGGTGGAAGGATTTTCCCACTTGATGTACTTCCAAGATACATTCTTGGATGTCATGAGCCATGACCTCTGCTTGTGGCACACCGTGATTGTGGTGACAGTCTAGAGTGTGATCTAACTGCATTTAGAGTTCAGTACTGCAAGGTGCTGAGTATCCTGCTCTCAAGTCAGTGCAGAATTAAGGCACATACTGAATTCAGCCCCACAGTGTATTTATTTTTTCTGAAATATCCTTGGAAAGGAGACAGCTTGTATGGGGCTAAATTCTGGCACCAAAGCTCTGTATTTCTGTTCTACTGAAGGCTCATGCAGGGTGAGGTGCTGTTCTCCTTTAAAGCAGTTTCTAGGATTTAAAATTAAGCACTGGTCTTGCAGAAAGTCTGTGAATTTGCTCTTTGTGCATGTGCTTTCCTCCTCAGCCTTAGAGGTGGTAAGAATGATGGCGTTTCCTACTATTTCTGTTCTGTTACTGAACATCAGAGTAATCAGATATAAGAGAGTTTAGATGGGTCAATATCATTGCAGTTATGGAAAAATAAAAACCACACTGTTAGTGACTTCTAAATGACTTCATAAATACCACTGAAGAGGCTTAAGAAAAATGAACTCCTAAATTTATGCAGATTAGCGAGGTGAAAGCCCAGCTAGAACTCAGGCTGGCCACTGCCATAAAAGATAACAAAAAATGTTTTTAGAAATACATTAGAAACAAAAGTTAGGGCCAAGGATAACCTGCTTCCTTTACTGGATGTAGTGGGCAACATTGCCATAAAGGATGAGGAAAAGGCTGACATACTTAATGCTTTCTTTGCCTCAGTTTTTAATGGTAAGACCAGCTTCCCTCTGGGGGAAGCTTCCAGCCCCCCAAGCTGGAAGACAGGGATGAGGAGGAGCAGAATGAGGTCCCCACAGTCCAGGAGGAAACGGTTAGTGACCTGATGATCTGTTTAGATGTGCACTAGTCTATGGGGCTGGATGGATCCACACGAGGGTATTGAGGGAGCCAAGCCACTCTCCATCATTTATCAACAATCCTGGCAAACCGGAGAGGTCCCAGAAGACTGGAGGTTAGCCACTGTGATGCTCATCTACAAGAAGGGCAGGAAGGAGGATCCAGGGAACTACAGGTCTGACCTCAGTGCCAGGGAAGGTTATGGAGCAGATCATCCTGAGTGCCATCATGCAGCACCTGCAGGACAGCTGGGGAATCAGGCCCAGCCAGCATGGGTTTATGAAAGGCAGGACCTGCCTAATGAACTTGATGTCCTTCCACAACAAGGTGACCCACCTAGTGAATGAGGGAAAGGCTGTGGATTTTGTCTGCCTGGACCTTAGTAAATCCTTTGACACCATCTCCCATAGCATTCTCCTGGAGAAACTGGCTGCTCATGATTTGGATGGGTACACTCTACACTGGGTTAAAAGCTGGCTGGGTAGCCGAGCGCAGAGTGGTTCTGAATGGAGTTACATCCTGTGGCCAGTCACAAGTGGTGTTCCCCAGGGCTCAGGACTGGGGCCAGTTCTGTTTAATATCTTTATTGACAATCTGGACGAGGGGACTGAGTTTGCCCTCAATAAGTTTGCAGAGGACACCAAGCTGAGGGGCAGTGTTGATCTCCTTAAGGGTAGGCTGGCTTTGCAGGGGAATCTGAACAGGCTGGAGTGATGGGCTGAGGCCAGTTGTATGAGGCTCAACAAGGAGCCGTGCCGGGTCCTGCACTTGGGTCACAACAACCCCACACAATGCTACAGGCTTGGGGAAGAGCAGCTGGAAAGCAGCTTGGCCGAAAAAGACCTGGGGGTGCTGGCTGACAGCTGGCTGAACATGAGCCAGCAGTGTGCCCAGAATGCTATTGGCCTTGGCCACCTGCTTGTATCCAAATCAGCATGGCCAGCAGGACTGGGGACGTGATTGTCCCTCTGTACACAGCACTGCTGAGGCTGTACCTTGAATCCCGTGTTCAGTTTTGGGCCCCTCACTTCAGGAGGGACTTCAGCAGAGGTGCTGGAGCATGTCCAGAGAAGGGCAACAAAGCTGGTGAAAGGTCTAGAGAACAAGTCTTGTGAGGAGAGGCTGTGGGAACTGGGGTTTTTTAGTCTGGAGAAGAGAAGACGCAGGGAGGATCTTACTGCTCTCTGCAACTACTTGGAAGGAGGCTGTAGGCAGGTGCGGGTTGGTCTCTTCTCCCAGATGACTAGCAACAGGACAAGAGGAAACCACCTCCAATTGCACCAGGGAGGGTTTAGATTGGAAATTAGGAAAAATTTCTTCACCGAAAGGGTGGCCAAGCATTGGAACCGGCTGCCCAGGGAGGTGGTGGAATCACCATCCTTGGAGGTGTTTGAAAAATGTGTAATGTGCTTAGGGACATGGTTTAGTGATGGATTTCCCAGTCCTGGGTTAATTCTTGGACTTGATCTCAAAGGTCTTTTCCATCCTAAATGATTCTAAATAGTTGCCAGGGAATAACGTACTATAAACTCCTCAAAATACTTCAGGGGTGGTATTTTCAGATATAAGAATTAGTTATTAACTATTTGAAATCGAAAAGGCTAAGTATTTTCTATATATTGCATTTACACATTTATTATAATTTATTTTGTTTTAAGGAGTAGGTTGACTAGTTAACAGATTTTCTTACTTGTTGCCTGTGAAATAACTGAAAATAACCATAGAAATGCTTGCTATTCTATCATTATCCTATTCCTGTATTATGCCTATTTGCAATTTATGACAACATTAAATTTAAAATCATCAGACCTGGGTGACTTTTTTAGATGAACTGCAAATTTTATCCATAGGTGCAGCAGCAATGCTCTAAGTAAGCTGTTTAAACTGACTGCAGTCTACGTCATATATTGTGGAAGGTTGACTTTTCCCCCTTGCCCAGTTAAGTTTTGCTAACCTGAAAATAGTTTGCCATTTTGAATCAAGCATCAGCTGGAGAAGAGTGTGTTTCTTGCCTGTGGCTCAGATGCCTCCTCCCTTTAGTGTTCACACTTCAGCCATCATGTGCCTCTAGTAATCACTGAGTCACCGGTCCTCACAAAGGCAAGTCTATTGGATGGCAAGTTAGTGACTACAAAGACTGTATTGATCCCTTCACAAAAGGGAGCTAAGTTATCAAATAAAAGAAGTGATATACACAGTAAATCCTTACAGTTAGCAATGAAAATCACAGATACAGGACTGCTTACCTTAGTTGTAAGAATGAATAAATGTTTGATGGTTTTATCTTTAAAAAAATAATACTTGCCATATCATGGATTTCTCAGGCTCAACAAAAATCTGGAAAAGTGTGCGTGTCCCCTACGCCCAATAAATACATCTATTTATATGTGTGTATAACATGAAGTAGGAAACACAAGATCTAAATTTAGCAGTTTGAACAGGGAGATAATTTGGATTGTATTCACAGCTCTCTCACTGCAAGCAAGATATTCACCTTGCCCTTCTCCAGCTCAGTATTCTTGTCTGTAAAATGCCTGCTTGCAGGCTATGAGGTTCGATCTGCTTACGTTTTGTGAAACATGCAATACACCTCACAATGAAAAAGCTGAAGGTATTTTTATGGAAAAAATTTTCTCTGCACATTTGCAAGGAAGAGAAAGAACCTAAAAGGAGCCTGTTCCTCCATACTTGCATGACTGCCAGGTTTGGGCACAATCACACCTTTAACAGTAACTTTAAAGTCAGTAAAAGTCTCTGAGTCTCTAAACTGATGTCTAAACTTAAACTCAATGTACAAGGGTAAGTGCTAGGAGGACAAACGAGTTTTACAAGGTGAAATGCTGGACTGACCTTGAACATGAAAGCAAAGCCCTCACTGTTGGCACAGAAGAATGTTAGATTCCAAGACTTCACTTGAGAAGCAGAGCTAATTAGAGAAGATTAACAGAAATGAGGCATGTAATAGCTGGAATAGGGCATGACGGCAGTATGAAAGGCTGAATCACTAGACCTCTCCTTGAGGTCAAGAACTTAAAAACACTAGATTTTTTTTTTAAAGGCAAGTGACAAGTTTTGCAGATGTTCCTGTGGCAGCTGAACATTCATTATAACATTCAAGCTTTGTTCTGCACATAGGAGTTTCCTCTGTGTTAAGACTGTTTTCATCCTTGTCCTTGATATCAAGATACATTTCTGAGCATGGGGTCTTATTCAGGACTATGTTCATATTCCTACTGCTCTGCAGGGGGTCCTGAAGAGATCAAGTCACCAAGTCTGCACCACAGTGGTAGCACAGTGGTGATTTTAGATATTTTTTTTTTTTATGAAGCTAGTAACTGATTTTTCTGTCCACTTTTTTTTTCAAATGGAGTCTGAAGTATACTTTGCAGTCTTTTTCCTCATACTTTCCACCTCCCAATTTTTCCTGTTACTAACCAGCTTCCCACAAACTCTAATGATCTTTTTATTACTGAATAGTAATAATGTTCCAGAATTGGTTGGACAGCACTTCTGATGTACTTCCTAAAATGACTGCTTTACCAGCACTGTAGTAATGGGCTCAGCTAAACTAAAAATGGTTCATATAATGGTTCATGTGGAATAGACAGGATTGGAAAGGACTTCTGGAGTTTTTTCTAGTCCAACCCACTTGCTCAAATCTGCATCAACTAGAGCAGAAAGCTCAGCACCTATTACCTATGATATGTTTACTTCTCAGTGCTTTACGTAATTATTTCATAAAAACTTTGGTTTTGGGAAGCCAGGTTTACTGTAAGCATGTGTAACCGCATGCCTGTGGTTAATAGAAGTGTTGGTGCTCATCAGTGACTGCAGAAAAGAAGCAGTCACCCATGAACTGGTGTTCTTTCAATTTCATGGATTGAATTCCAGACCTGGAATTCTTTAGGCTGATTCAGAGCTGTGGCATAAGAGATGTGCAGGTTTAAAAAAAAAAACAAGAAAACTGGTCTCTCAGTTGTCCGGATATTTGCATTTATGTTAATAAAAGTAAGAAAAGGATTCCCCTGTTTGTAGAAAAGTTGACTCAGCATGTCTGAAACTGAGGCAGAATTAAACAGCATTGGCAAGTCATTGTGTGGGTTTCCTCTACAACAACATGTTTCTATGCTAGCCCAAAGAAGAAATGATGCAATTCAAGATGCAAACACATTTTTGATTGCTGCTTCTCTATTATAAAAAAATCCCTGTGAAGTGTAATATGTCTCCGTTAGCTTTTAGTAGTAATGAAGAATGCAGTTGTCTCAAGTTTAATTTAAGAGCTAGGGTATAATGAGCAGAGGTCACTGTTGCCAGCCAACCAAATTCTTTAAGATTAAAGAAGATAGTCCTGCTTCTGGTGCGTCCCAAGTATCTCAAAAGGCATAATTCTCAATCTACTTGAAAAGAAACCACTCTTAATTACAACCACAAACTTCCTGGTTGCGTAAAGCAAAGCCATGCTGATCCTGACTGGACATAGCACAGCAGCATGTTCACTGAAATGAGTGGATTTACAAGGCTGAACTAGAATAAATAAAACTGAACTCAACTCTGCTGAGCACTACTCATAGAATATTGGAAGTACCTACAGCATATGTGTATCTTACTGCAGCAAAACCATTGTCAGCTCAGAGATGATGGCTGGGGGTACAGCAGGTCCACTGTAAGCTATTTTACTCAGTCACTGGGCAGTGAGAATGCTTACAGAGATCTGTGGGAACAGAAATTGCTCACATGAGTCTGTGAACTGGTGGGCACCTCCCCAAACAAAATGCAGAATGTGTGAGAATGTGAAGAAGTGTTCACAGCTTTTAGGCTATAGTAGAAGTGGTGTAGTAGAAGTAGATCTGGTTTTGTTCTGCTGAGTGCACAGAACTGAATCTTCTTCCTTTCTTACTTTCTGTTGCTTGTCAGATCATTAGGTCAGTCTGCTGGAAAGATTTTTATGCAGATTCTTCAAAGGTGTTCAGTGTCAATCGTTCCTTCTCCTGTTTAATCTCATGAATGTTTTGTTCCGAACACCTCTCAGTCTTGTCGCTTCACTACCACGGTCAGTGGTGGAAACTCTGAGTCGTCTACTTGTTCTTCAGGGAATCCAGTGTTCTTTGGAAACACCCTTTTGAATGTGAAAATGACAATTGATTATAGTCACTTTACACTTGTACTTTTCCATGAGCTCCAAAATGGGTAGATGTTAGACTAAATTGAATTAGACATTTAAGACATACTCAAGAGAAAACAGAGCAGATAATTCTTGGTATATCAAGCAGAGGGCGTTTTTACATGTACTGAGGCTTGCAAAATGTTCAGTACCATTAATAGTGAATAAAGAATTACAAATGTCAGCTGTGTTTAATGTGACAGAAGGGATGGGTTTAGCCGGGAGGTCTGAATTGGTGGGTCCTACAAAATATTGGCCAAATATTTTCTTTCTGCAGTTGCATTGCAGAGGCACCTATTTGTATTCTGCTGTTATGATATATCCTGCTCCAAATCCATATACAGATAGTGATCAAAGAGGCTTGGATTATCATTCCTACAAACATATTGTTTGTATTTTCCTACAGTTTAAGGTAGGAATTGGTGGAGTTTTACTTTCAACATTGTTTTCATTTTGGCTTTTTAGATTGAACAGGGACAGGTAGAGCCTACAAGGGCCTTACACATTTCCATCCAATTCAATAGCTCTCAGGTAATCTCTGATATATCAGTGTAATTCTCTGGCTTCTTCTCTCACTGTCATTGCATAGTTCTTCTGTTAGGCAGCCTCTCTGCTTATCTTACAAGATTGGAGCCTTCTCTCTCTGTACGTTATCCATGAGGCTATCAAAGGGGAGGTAAGGGGCTGCTGGAGAAGACCAGGTACAGTTAGGACTTCTTGACACTGTGCTAGACCTCAGCAATGGTTTTGCCCTTCTTGCAGCTCTTGGAGTCAGCAGACTCAAAAATGAGCTACATACCATGTGGCTGTATCTCGGCCATTGCAATTGAATTGCATCTCATGTGGCCCACAATTAACAGTTTTGGAACTCTGTATGTAATTCTCAGCTCCTGTTTACTCTTCCAACCCACCAAAATGGGATCACCAGCAGATTGCTGTGGTATATTTAGCATTGCCTCCTGGCATTTAAGAAAGAGATCTTGGAAAGATGCCTGTATAAATAACAAGGTATAGGCAGACCCGTGCAGGCAGAACTCCTTTTTGCGCTCTTTGAGCCAGCTCTAATCCAGGTGCCATTTAGCTCTATTAGCATGGCACAGTGTGTGATCTAGCATGCTCTGCCTCTGAGCACGAGCTTGGATTCAGCACAGTGCTAGCACAACTACACCATTTCTGCACCAGAGGTGGTTGATGTCCAAGCAGCAGCAAGGTGACACGTGTTAGTTCAGATATACTCTCAGGAGCTCTCTTTCCAGCTGTTATGAGGTTGGTGTGTTATACAGAAGGCTTTTTGCTGATAACAGAGCCCGATCTTTTCTCTCAGCTGTGTGGACATTTGACTAGGTTCGCATTCATGGATGGCTAGCCATGGCAGGAGCAGTACCACAGCTGCTTTTTAAGTACCTACAAATTGCCACAGAGCCTAGCAAAACACCTCTGAGGCTACTGCTGTGTACTGATGTCTTTTCAAGCCTACATTATTACAGTGAGAGTTTTGGATTCCCTGCCATGAGTAATCTTTCAGTGCAGGTTACTTAAATTGCAGTCACTTGGATCCTTGCAGACTGATGACTGTCTATCTAAGTCCTTGCTTTTGTTTCCTGTCAAAATTACATTGTTTTCAAAGTCCTCTATTTCACATTCAAAGAAAGGAAGAAATGTGGCACAGTCAAATCAAAGCTAGGGCCCTCCTCGTGGAACAAAGAGCTAATGAAGTTCTCAGCTCCTGTTTACTCTAATGAAGAGGGCAGTCAGCCTTTGGTAGTCCCACAACGTAGGAACATAGGAGTACCTCAGAAACCATCATCAAAGGAAATGTCAGGCCGTTGTGTCCATGGCTGAGTACTTTGGGTTGGGGTACGCAGGTTATTTTGTTTACCCGCAACCTTGATTACAATGACTGTGATTGAGGACACTTTGAAGGAATGAAACCTCTCTGCAGACTCCCTGACTAATGCAATTAAAGATGTTTTGTCTGTCTCTAGTCAATGGAAGGTTAAGGGAACAGGATTCCAGTATGTTCAGCCTCGGGCAGGCAAGCAAGAGCAGTAAAAAGAAGCAAGGAGTTTCTCCCCCCCCAGCATCCACCCAGTCCCCTTTCACCCTGAGCATCCACCCAGGCCACAATTACTCAAGCACAGCACTTCCCAGCACAGAAGGATGCACCAGGCAAGTGCCCTGATCCTTAGCTGCTGAAGCAGGGACACTGTATGTAATGGGTTAGCAGCCCATGCCCCTTTCCTAGAAATATTTAGCCCTAGAAATATTTTGATTTCTGTCTCTGCTGATAAGATTTCAGGCAGGCAGAAGCTGCCCTAACCCTGAAGCTGCAGCAGCAACTGCAGCGTTGCTTTGTTGATGCCTGGAGAGGAATGTGTTTTGCCCAGCCCAGAGGAGTCCTTTAGAGCTCCAGTGGCAGCTGCGTGGTGTGTGTCACCGCGTGTCAGGCTGCCTGCAGAGAAGCGTTGTCAATTGGAGTATTTGTCAAAAGATGGAAGCAATTTTCTGTTGACTCATTTTATGGCAGAATAAAATATAATCAATATAAAATAAACATAAGAATCTCATTGGAAAAAGGTTTATCTGGGTTGGGTTTGTGGGGGGGGTTTGCTGTTTGCTGGTGTGAGAGGGCTTTCATTACGTTATGGCACTGTGAATGGCTGACGAAACAGAAAAGTACAGTGAGAATTGATGAAACATGTCAGTCTCCAAAACCAACAAATTAATCTGTAATATCAATCTGGAAAATAATATGTATCATTTATCTACTTGCTACCTACTGTCTGTGACTCCAGATGAGTCAATTAGGTTTAAAGGCTTCCCTTAGAAAATGTAAATATCAGGACCTTTTTTCCTTTTTGGACCACCACAAAGAGAAAGGGAATAATCAAGGTTGCCTAGAGATTAAGGCATTGTCTAAATGATTTTCTTAATGCTGAGATGTGAATTATAAAACCCCAAAAAGTAGAAGTATCCTTGAGAGGTCTTTGGCTGCAAACCCCTGTAGGCAGGATCAAAAGCACTTAGATTGCTGTTTCTCTAACTTCTTTATTAGAGGGAATATACTGAATATCAGGAGCTAAGGAAAATGGACCAATGCATGTCCTTTCATTACCTGCTAGCTGGCAGAATATATACTTTTTCTTTTAAACCTTCATGTTTTATAAATAAGTGATTTTTATTGTCATAAATATAAAATGTTCAACTTGTCTTAGCTGAAGCATCACAGTGAAGACTCCTAGAACAACATTAACTTGTTATAATATTTCCAGAAATGCCAGTTAAAAGAGTTTCCTAAGAATTTCCTGATATTTGTTTTGGTGCAGTAGGTTTCTTTTTATATGGAGTGAGAAGCTAGCTGTAAAATTTAGGTTCAGCAAGTAATCAATGTTTTCCATCCCTTTTCAGGTTTTTTTGACCATAAAAATTATACTATTAATAATCCATTCATTAATATTTTTTTGAATTGTACTGCCAATACATCAAGTATACTCAAATTGCAAGTAAAATATAAGTGACTTGACTCGAAAATCTGGCAAACTATGTGATCTCTAGCATGGAGGTACTGTCTATCCCCATTGTAATGAATGCCTTCAATAGCCAAAGTGCTTATTTAGAGCATAGGATACCAAAAAAGAAAGAGTAGGTACTCAATGTCTCAAAGAATGAGAGTAAACTATTTTCTGTCATTAAAGCAACAATTTTGTTGTTAATGCAACAAAGGAGGCTGGGTTCAGGGCTGCCTTTGTTTTGAACAGCAGATAATCCCCACTCATGGTGCAGGAGGGATGGGAACCCATCTGCTTGCCCAGCCCAGAGCTCTGCCTGAGCTGCCCTGGAGCCTCAGTGCCACCACAGCCCTTGGGCCAAGTATGGACCTGTGCTTCTCTGGGAGTCCATCACCTGAGATCTTCACTGATCACTCCCAAGGTGGTGCTGACTGCGCTTCATCTGTGTAACACCAGCTGTGAAACAGTAGTCTAGACAATTTCTGACAGATATTTATCTAACCCACTCATTAAAAAGTTCTAATATAGAGATGTAATTACCCTTCAATTGGGAAAGTTCACTCAAGTCTTCCCTGATGCATGTGGAACCTATTATTTTGTAGAGCCCGCCCTTCCAAAGGTCACAGGGAGCAACTGATCTCATCATCTTCCTTGATTACCATTCTCTTTTGTGTAGGTAAAACTGTAATCATGTCCTCCCTCAGGCTTCTCTTCCCATGACCCTCTCTCACAGGGCACATCTTTCTAAATATCTTCCTATTTTTGCTGTCCCTTTCCAGCATTTTCCCAATTGCCTGCCTATCTCTCACAGCGGCACTCAATACTGGATATAGCCAGTGCTGAATAGAGGATTGATTACTCTCCTGTGCTTATGTGCTATCTTCCTGTCAACACGTAACAGCAAAATATTTGCCTTTCCATGTAACTTTTCAATAGGGAAGTACTCAATTTGGCCATCAAGATCTGAGCATTCTTTAAGCAGCGTTATTTTTTTCCTGAGTTTCCTCCTACAGAGAGGAAAAGGTGTAGACAGTTGCACAGGGATAGGACTCCCATGATGTCCTAGGTTCATCAAAAGCAACACAGGGGGGGAAAAAGCCTGTGCATAGATACATACAGATGCAAACTTTGGGTGGAGATACCTTCGAAAGGTTTATGTATATACTAAAACATTAGGTTTATGTCCTCTGCTTGTATGACATGCTTCAGCATCAGTTTCTCCAGTACATTACCACTGATGCTGCACAATATATCAGTGTTTCAAGATCCGTGTGAGGTCTCTGCTGCTGGCTGAGCATGAGTGATAAAAACACCATTTTGCCCAACCTGCTTTCTTTCCCATCAGACTCTTTCCTAATAGGTCATTAGTCACAAACAACACCCGCTTGTAGAGATTGATCTGTGTCCTTGCTACAGAATTCCCTTTCTGTTTCTCGACTGTGAATACATCATTGTGTTTTATCCTGTATTGCCAAAATTATTGTCATTTGAGGGCTAAATTTTCAAAGATGCTGATGTCTTGTATTGTAATTTCTGGATGACTAATACAGGGCATGGGGAAACGTTTAACTTCCAGAGGTTCTCAGTGTTGACAGTTTCCATTTTACAAAGTACACAGCAGAGAGGTTCTCTGTAACCTGGCAGTCTTGCTCTGCTGTTGGAATTGGTAGGTGTAGCATCTATAGGATGCCTTGTAAGAATTTGCATTGAAAGGCTCAAATACAGGTGGTGTTGGGATGTTCTTAATGTCACTTTTATGCAAATGGATCCATCTTGCAGAAGTTACCTTCTTGTTTAAAAATTATTGGATTAGTACTTTACATTCCTAGGATTTTGTTTGATTCCAGAGATGGAAATGTTATCCATAATAAAATATGTAAATGAAAAGGAAAAAACCCCAAACCCAACACTCTTATAATTGGCTCAAGAAGCTGTTGCTTTAAAGTCACTTAAGATGATAGCAAACATCTAAAAGATATTTCATTTTTGATACAATATAGATGCAGTGTATGACAGCTAGGATGGAGGGAAAGCTGCAGGGTTCCTATGCCTGTGCTTAGACACTGCTGATTGCAGCTCTGACAGGCACCACGCTCCACAGCAGGCTAATGAGGATCTGCTGAAGTACCAAATTTGCTATGAACTCATCAAATACACATCCTAACAATACTTTGCTGGAAAGCTACTTGCATCATCTGAGAGCCCATGAGGGATGAGCAGTATGAGCAAAACCACAAATCTCTTTATAAGTAGACCTTTATTCCTAACACAGTAATTAAGCAGTAATTAGAAGTTGTGTGAGTAATGGGAATAGTTGCAGGAAATTAAATGTTCTTGTCCATGGGGAAAAATTGCATAGTGCCAAGATCTCAGAGGGGCAGAAAAAGGACGCAAGTAAAGCTCAGATATTTTGCTCACATTAACAGCAATCCCAAATTAAATTCCATTCTCAATTTATGAACATTTGGGGGAACTGTTATGAAGTAAATAGTAATTTTTTTAGCTCTACTGAAGGATCATGAAGTCATTAAAATGGAGAAAAATAGTTTTGAAATTAAGATATATTCTTTTACTGAATTTTTGACAAAAGGAAAAGATAATTCTACATTAGTGATAGATAATTCATTGTAAAGCTTGTAAAAAAAAAAAAAAAAAAAGAATTGTTGGATGTTGGATTAAGATAAAATATTCTGAACTTGCACTTGACCCTAGGCAGAATCAGTTCCAAGATCAATGCCTAAATAAACCTGTATTTATCATAATTTCCAGTGTTGCTCTTAACTGTCTGTCCAGAGTTATATACTGACAATTCCTGTTAGACAATAATACAGCAGCAATTAGTTACCAACGTTGTTCTGGATTTGGAACGTGCTTCCTGTCAGCTACTGTATGTAATGTTTCATGGTCCCTCCTCATACAGAGCTGACCGTCTCTAGACACCCCCTGAGATTAATCTTTCATTAGTTCATTTTGTATATTTTGTGGCAACAAATTATGTTCACAAAACGCTACATAAAACCAACTTGTATTGAGGACTTGCATACAATACTCAGAACCACAGGCACAAGGCATAAATGAATTTGCAGCTCTGTACCACTGTCTTCACATTAAGGGAATGGAGAGTGCTACTTCACATACTGGAGTGATTGCAATTTTAGAGAAAGCCTCAGACTCTCTGTTCATAGAGAGTCCCTAGGCAAAAATAACTGGTTCTGTATAGTCTGATATCTTTGTGTTTTGGGGATAGAGAGAGAGAGAGCACATGTGAGAGAGAGCTAGAAATTATATAAAAAAAACATATACACTACTATATATAACACTTGAGCACCTATGGGTTGGAGAAACTCTTTGGTATAGAAAGTAATGACTGGCAATGGAAAGATAATTAGTGTATTTTATCTGATTTAATTTTGCCCCAATAAACTAAAATCTACCAGTGTAAACAAACCAGACAGTTCCAACAGAGAAAGAGGCACAAGATAATTAAGAAAAGGAGGGACAGTTTTCTTTTAATTGATTCATAGCTCCATTGGTAAGCCAGTGTGGGAAGGGAAGAGCCTGGAGAATATGTGTTTTGCAGAGCCCCAAGAGACATGTAACACATGAATTTCGGGCTGGATTCTAACAATTTGCCCACACCTTTCCACAGGCTTGCTGTGTTGCAGCATAGTTGTGGTGATGATCTCTGTGGTGATGTCAAGAAGGCAGAATGTGAATCAGGATAAACACGGCTTGCCAGCAGAGAAACCCTGGCCTTGGGTGGGTGTACTGCCTCCCCACCTTCATCAGCTACACCCCTTCACCTCAGGGATATGACAGCAACAAACATCAGAGCAACCTAATGGATGCACTTGCCCCAAGGCAGGCCAGTGTACAAACAAGAAGGCATCAAGGGCTCTCCAACAGGCTCCTTTTTTCTGTTCCAAGATAGGACTAAGCCTGCAATCTTTTTGGAAATCTAACTTTGCAGGATGAAACTTATACCTGTTCTTTTATTTATCAAGTACACGTATTTCTGAGTGCACATATTCATATTTGTACAGGTGCTGCACCTGACAGCATCACGTACCAGCTGGGGCTCCAGTAGACTAAATTAATTACAAATGGTCTTTCCAAAAGCATTTTATACAACTGAAATAATAATAAAAAAATCATATATCATTTGTAGGAAGGCTGTGATTTACAGGTTGAAATCCCCATCACTGTACAGTTTGATGTTAAGTGTTGTTACTGGTGATAATAAAGGTAAAATACCGCTTTTACTTATCCAGGGGATTCAAAAGAAACCACAAGGGACAGGACTACATTCTTTAACACCTTGTCTTCAGCTTTATAGAAGATTTATGTGCAGCCAGAAGACTTTTATTAAAGCTTGCTATCTATTCAGCACTTAGTGTGGTACAGAAATTAAGGAATAGTATCTCATAATATATTCCAAAGTACACATGACGTGCTATTTTACAAATAAGAGGGCACACAATTATTTTAATAATGTTGAACAATTTTGCATTTGTTTTTAGTTCAACTATTCATTTTATGCTGTATTCGAATATTTTGTGTTCATGTGGCAACATTCCTGAAAAATGCTTTAATTTCATTGCAACTGTTACTAAAAGACCTACTGTCTGTATGGGACACTTCTCAATGCATGCAAACCTTTCTTCATGTCAGGAAAATGGACAAGCTGAAAAAGTTATATGCAGATACATTTTTAGGAAGTCTTGGCTTCTAAATACTATTTATTTCCCAAATTGTTTAGAATAAATAATTATAAAGAAGACGTCCAGCAGGACCTAACATTAGAATCCTTTGGGGGAAGACAAGTCCAGTAAATTGATTTTAAAATTATAATGTCTGATGTAAATTTTATAAATATCAGCAGTCATCTCTGTTCTGTTTCATTCTCAGCTTTTCTACCTTGGTCTTTCTCAGCTTTAATTTACTTAAGTAAGGAAGTAATTTCAGTCTATCTTCTGCTTCTGTTTCTGTGGTATCTGTTCACAGTTATGTTTTTATTAACAGAAATTGTTAGCAGTTTGAAATGGTGTACAAACTTTCTTGAGAGAAAATATCTATCAAGATCATTAAATATGCAGCATTGATAGACACAGATATGGTCCTGAGTCTGATTCTGTAATTATGGTGTAGCTGCTCCATCCTGGTATATCAATTTGTATCACATCAATTTGCAACAGCCACAAATCTACCTGAAAAGAGAGTCCTCCAAGACTGAAAAGCCTCTTGCTTGAGACTGGTCATATAGCCATAACCCAAAGAAAAGTCATGAAATGTCATCCCAGTCAACTGTGCTAAGGCAGAAGCACAAAATGACATACAACTACTTTTCCGTTCTTTGGCATCCTGCAGTGAGCAAAACTCACTCAAGGTCAAAGCCAAACTTCTTTTTTTTTAACTGATTCTTTGGGGGCTTCTTTCTTGTTTACATTCTAGGAATGCCTTCTTTGTGCATGTTTTTAATGTGTCCTTTTAATTTTATAAGCACTTCACTTTTTATTCTCTTTCCCAAAGATCTTAAATTTTGTTCTAATTTGCCTGCCTCATGTATAAATGAAATTTTCTTAACTAAACCCATTCCTGCTACTTTCTTTTAATTAGATAGCAGACTCTGGCTCAGAGACTTTCTGGTTGTTCCTCTTACAGTATACAGACTTTAAAAATTGCTTTTTGAAAGTGGAAGATCCAGTCTCTCTTTTTTCAGGATATGTCCTGTTGTGAGTTAATTTAGAAAAAACACTTTGGTTTCCCTGATTCACATCAGTACATCCCCAAGGAAGAAAACTACTAGGATAAAACAATGTTTATGTGATATTCTGTATTTTTTCCTATATCTTCTTGAAGTGTGGGGTTTTTTCAGTGCTCGTTGATCCAACTGCATCTGTTTGCTTTTCAGTCTTTAATTTATGTTGGGCTGTAAACTGTCCAAGTAACAATTTGAGTGATGCAGCAACAGAAGGTGACCCAGATTACACAACACTGTACGCTAATGCCAAGTCTTCTTGTTTAATGGCAGCTGCTCAAAGCTTTGTCTTACTGTGATTCACATTCAACAGACACAAATCAAACAGCCTCCTCAGACAGACACACATCCTGCCTGTCTTCCTTTTAAACATGTTCAAGAGCTACTGCTTTTCATACACATATATCAGCCTCACCAGCTGAGGCCATTTAGCCTCCTTGGCTTGTATTTACTCTCAACCATCTGACACAATTATCAAGGAAACCCATTGTGACTTCCAATATTTTGCATACTTCTGTTTATGTGGAAGTTTGCCGAGAATATTTTCTCTATAAAAATAGTTGGACTTTTATACTCCCTCATAATGGAGATATTTAGAACACCAAATATATCGCAGTTGTTTAACAACCAATTTCTTTAGAGGTTATAATTACAAAAAGCATATATGATAAAGTAATGAGTGCTACTAAAATACATACCATGAACAGCTTTAGCAAAGGATAAAGTAGCCTAGATTTTAATCAGATAGGTTTAAATTTACTGAATGAATGGTATCAAAATGCAGACTTTAACAGTTTTAACAGAACATTTTATTGTTGCACTTTCAATATGTGAAGCAAGGTATTAAAAATGCTTTCATTCCTCATTTAAATAAAAAGTTTAAGCATGAAGACCAGGAAAGCTATCATGCAATGAGTACATACAACTTAGTTGCATGGACCAAATCTTTTTGGCATCTCCATCAAATTTTTAAAGCCTTCTGACAACACAAGCTTTCTGCTAGAAGTGCACGTCTAGCCGTCTACCCAGAGGACATGTCAGAACAATAAGAAAAAGCGCAAATCTTACTTTTTAAATGGATGAGCAGCAAAAAACTGAGGTAGAAGATGAGTAGAGAGTTAATTCTTGAATGAGCCATATTCATCTTGATAGGACATTCTCCACTGAGTTGTCGGTTGTCCAAAGGGCTGGTGCTGATCCTCACTGCTTTCTCATCTCTGAAACTAAGGTAATAATCAAGGCACACAGTCCCCTACAAGCCATCTCTGCCTGTGCCCCTCATCAGCCTGTTCCCTGCAAACCTACAGACTTTGATTCAAAAGGCAGTTGTGCTTGTTAAGGTTTTACTTCGGCAGGTCTGAGTGATTTTTCAAACCTGGTGCAGATTTGTCTGTGAGCTGGACTGGAGTCTTTCCCTGGCTTTCTGCTGCAGAACCGTGTCGTGAATGGTGTGCTCTGCCCGGCTGACATCGCATAGCAGATAAGGCACAGCACTCTTAACCTTTCAAAATAGATCACTCATCATCCTCTACTGAACCTCCATTGCATCACACTCCTCCTGATTCATCATACAAACACTTTATGTTTCTTGCATAAAGTCAGCTAACAAACACTTTCTGTATCTTAGCTCATTAGCACATGAAGTAAAAAGATGAAACATCCCCATTCTCAATCTGTTTTGTAGGTAGACATTAGCCTGTTCTCTTCCACAATCTTTTTTTGTTTTTGTTTTTTTTTTTGTTGTTGTTGTTATTGTTTATGCTGGATTTAAATGCTTTTGCCATTGCTAAAGAGCATAATAACTGGGAGCTGGCACAGGTCCTCTGACCTTCATCAGGTTGTGTTTAATTTTGAACTGCTCCTAGAGGAACCAGTCACTTACAGATTCAGGAGATGACATAGTAAGATTGATAAGAGCAGGGCATGGGGGCAGGGTATGGACTGCATTTCTCTTTAGCCAGAGCTCGCCTTCAGACAGCCGTGGCTGGTGCAGGTGCAATGAGTCTGCCCGTAGTCAGAGGAGCCTTCCCCAGCTGCCCAAAGTTGTCTCAGTGTCTAATGCTTCATCTGTTGATTACAACTTTGTTCACAGTTATTAAAGCCTTGGCCTAGGCTAGCAGAAGGGAAAAAGATGGAAGACAGCAACAGCCCCAGCAGCCATGTTCAGATACTACAATCCCAGTACAAACCTTGGCCTTCTGGCACCTCACAAACCCAGGCATTAAGTCTATGCTCACTATGGGTAAGCTGTACCATAACAATGATTGTCATAGCATCATTCAGGCTATGAGGCCAAGAAAGAGATGATCTGTCTGTCTGGCAGTGAATCTAGTCCCTTTCCGCCATCTTCACCCCTACCAGCCTTCCTGGCCCTCAGCGCTTCGCACTTGCCCTCCTTGCCTCAGCGCAGACACCAGGCATTCCCAAGCCCGGGAACAGCCCTGAAACATCCGCTCAGCTGTTGCTATGTTAACACTACTGTAAAACAGGTAACATTCAATAAATTTGGTACTGTCTTTTGTCCTCCCCAGTTCGGTGGAATCTTAATCCGCAGTTCAGGAAGCCTTTGGTAATATGTTTAATTTCACATGTATGCTTAACTGAACCAAGCACAGACTTAAAGCCAAGCATATGCTTAAGGCCTGGGATGAGTGGAGAGCAGACTGTTGATGCCAACATGAATTTAAAAGTTGTTTATAATGGGTAGGTACGTTCACATCCACTCTTTCAGCTCAGTGAACTGAGTATTTTTAACATTTCTTCTGCTGCAGGGCCCTTCCTCCTTTCCCACCTCATTCATGTGCAACTGCACTCACCCGCTGTGATCTTTGTGGCACATCTTTTCAGATACTCTTTCGCTTCTCCTGGCACGAGCAGCTCTATCACCTCTGCTTCTCAGCAGCCTCCACCCTCCAGCTCCTCCAAGCCTCCCCGCTCCACCCGCTGTTCTTCAGGGGCTTCGGAGAGCTCTGGTCTCTCCGATGACAGCCCAGGCTGGATTTCCTGGTCAAGTGTCATGAGCTAGGAACATTATGAGGAACTGGGTTCCTAGTGGAAAGTCCTTAGATAACTATAAACACAATTAAATGGCTAATTGTATTTTTCAGCTGTTTCTTTTTTGTATATGTACATTTATAGTTGGTTGGATATTGTCCTCTCCTTGCCATCTGTCTATTTAGTTTCTGTTTAAAACTACCTAGTAAAATATATAAGCATTACAACATGAACATGAAAATACTATTCTGCCATCTGGGAATTCTTCTGTTGGGCTAAATTATGCAGTTTTGCTCAGTGCTGACTTCCTGCTTTAAGTGCATTATTATTTAAGTTTTTTACTATATAACTTAGGGGAACAAGATTTCCCACTATAATTTTGAACAATTTTAAAATTGTTTTTGTAGAAATAGTCTCCATTAACAGGATTTTGATATGCCATCTTATGGTGGTTATAACTGCTGATTGCGTTAATTTCACCTTTATTAGGGAAACACAGTGCACTGATCTGGAAGTTTAAGGAAGAAGGCATACTTCCATCAACTGTTAGAATATATTTGGTCTGAAGACCTACAGGTTCAATATACCGGTCAATTTTAAAAAAAGAAATCCTTCAACTATTCAGAAATAAAGAGCCAAAATTCCTGATATGAGAAGATGAAGTTTTCACTTCTGAGGAAGATACGGTAAGTACTGCAAGGAAGCAGTTACATCTATTAAATCTGGATGTTTTCCTGACAGTTGCACAAGTATGTGTAAAATCTGTTCCCTCTGCAAACTTACCAGTCCTCAGACATGAAGATACACCACCAATCTGAGAATATACCTATAGTGTGTAAACACATGTTGACATTTGAATTAATCTGCCAAGTAACTCTGTGGTTATTACAAGCCATATAGCAAGTATATCAACAAATCCTATGTTTTTTGAAAGTTACTAAAATGCAATTGCTTTCAGGATAGCCAAAAGAGCTGCTTTTTCACCCTGTTTGAAACTCTGCTCTGCATTTCTCAATACCAATTTCAAATGTTTCTTCTTCTTCATGAGCTATTCATATCCCAGAATTAATGGGGAACAAACTAAATTAACTTAACACTGCCCCAATTCCTTAAGTTGCCTACAGGAGAGGGTTCAAATTTCTGCAGCACTGGTACTTCCTGAACATCATTTGTACCCAGTGAAGCATAACATCTAAATGTAATTTCCATACTTTCTCAGTACAGCTTAGCTTTGATGAGACTCTTCAGTCATATAACTCAGAGGCTATGCCATTTTCTGAGGGAAAAAGGGTTTGTGTTGCCATTTTCTTTCACTTAAGTGCTGCCCTTTTCCATTCTGATTGCTTCTCTGCAACAATTACACTGTGGTATGGTATCAGACTACACTAGTCAGTATCATGTCTTCTAAAATATTTTACTGCAACTGGCCAACAAACTTCATTATCTAATGTCTTCTGTTGCCTGATATAAGCACTGTTTTCAACTTTCAGATGACAGCAGTACTAATTAATTGTGTATCTTCTGCCTCTCACTGCTAGGCCTGTTGTTTTTTGATTTTTCAATGTTGCTTCATTTTAAAGTGCAATTTTTATTGACACCATCCTGTGCCTTCTAGGTCAAATACATTTATAGGTGATTTCCTTAATTGGTACTTCTTTTCCAGTATGTAAAATCTTATGGTAGTTTTAATCTGAACTACAACAGGAACAGAAATTAGAGCAGTGAAATAATTCATACAAAGTGTAAAATTCCCTTGCAAGTGGAAGACGGTGAGTTTACAAAATGCTTGTTGCTGACTAACCTAAAGCTTTTATTAAAACCTTTTTGTTCACTGGCAATTAAAACACTGGCAATTAATCAGGAGCAGGTGGGTGATTTAATGGAAGTGGAAGAGTGACTGAGCTAAAGATAATATCACCTAGAGGTTTTGAATACGCAAAACTCAGCCTGACAAGGTCCTGAGCAACCTGCTCAAACTAGACTTGCTTTGAGCAGGTGCTTGGACTAGAGACCCACATATGATCCTGTGATTCTCTGAATATAGCATTATATTTTCTGCACAAGCACCAGCCTATATTGGCTCAGTCCCCAGTTTTGTATACCTCATGCAGAAAGCTTCTGCTTTATAAAACAGTGCTTGTTTTTTCCTAGGGCCTTTGGCTTTCCTTGCTAGCGTTCAGCAGTGCTCCTTGCTTACACCTTCTGTTAAGTTCTTGCTGAATTTCATCACAGATATATGCCACTGTTCACCACTGGGAGAATTTCATTTTACAAAAAACTAAGGAGCGTGACAGCATGAAGTCACTCTGGTCTGACATCATGATTTGGACATTCAAAATACATTCTGAAATATTTATTGAAAACTCAGGACAATGGAGTTTGCTAGAACAATGGACCTGACTAGATCATCTTCCTGTTTATGGTACTTGTACCCTCTTTATGAAGCAACTCGTAGACTGTGTATTTTTTTTAGCTTTTTACTCTTTGAATGGACAAACCAACAGACAATGGACAAACCAATGTGAATAAGGGCTGACTAAAAGGTTTTGTGGATAGAGAGTTGTATTGTAACAGGAAGTTGTTTACCTCATTAACAAAACTGCTATAGATCTATTTGCATTTTAATTAGGCAACTTGCAGCAAGAACAACTATGTGCATTGATTTCCCACACTTGCAAAGCTAACTGCCTACAAGAGACAATTGGAAATTCCCCTGGCCCATGCTTTGCCACAGATAAATATTTTATGACTATATTTAACACCTTGTATTAGTCTACAAGTATTACGTCTTTTGAGCTTCATTGTTTTTAGAATGTAAAAATATTTTTTTAATGAACTCTTGCTTTGCTATTTTTATTCCTTCCTTAGCCTGAGTAGCACTTCAAAGCAGAACATTCTCTTCCAGAAGACCCAGCAGAGCATGAGCTTCCAGTTCTGCCAATTTACAAATTATAAATGTTTTTATGAAACTGAAGGGCTTTATCTTAAAATGTAGTTATTTTGCAAGATTTGCCAAGTCTGTTACTCCCTTAAATGTAATACATTTTTTGAAATTACGACTATTCTTTTGCTTCTCCATGTAGCCATTTTCCTACTGAGTAATGAGGGATTTCTATCTGCTAACCTAAAATACAAATTTAACCAAAGATTACGGAAGCATCAAGTTGATTCACTCAGATATATCTAATTTTGGACATGATAGAAATTGTGGGAGTGATAACCCAGCCTCCACTTCCAACTGTATTTTCAACTACATGACTTTCAAGCAGTGTTTGCTAGCACCTTGCACTTGTTCGTGGTCAGGTACTAGTTAAGGTGCATGCTGTTCAAATTATTGCATTTCTGGCAAGGAGTTTAAGCTGTTTGGTTTTTCACATGAAGTCTCTCCTGAGTATTATACACTTAAGTAGGCAAAACAAAGTGACTGTGTAAGGTACAACAAGATTCTCCTGGGACCTGCAGAACTCAATAGCGTGTGATTCACTTATCCTCATCTTTGATGAATTTTTGCAAAATAACATGTTTTTATTGTATTCTGTGTGGCTGATATCACCAGGGAAGCAATTCCACTGTCAGATGAATGCTAGGTCAGGCCTTGTCAATGCAGATGAAAATTTGCAATTAGTATTCTGTACCTTGCTGCTAATGAACTGTCTAATCAGGAAGTTTCTGTCTGTACCAATAATCTTCCTGTGAGTGTCAAGGTTACAGGAGTGCTTGACAAAATGAGGCAGTGTTTTTACAAAAGCACTGATATATTAAATGCTAAATGGATTGTAAATGTACTTTTTACCTCTATGTTTTTCACTTCAGCAGAGTAGACATTAACAGACTTACAAATACACTTCTAATTCTCTTTTTTTTTCTTTCCTTCAGAGTGAGATAACTCACAGAACAAACCAGAAAGTCCTAAAACTGTAAGTAGTGGAATTAATTTGAAAAACCCATCTGTTTCAGAGAAGGTAGTTGTATAGGCAAGCAACAGTTTCAACAGTATTTGGAAAAGATTGAAGTTAGTATGTAGCATCATTTCACATGATAAATACTAAGTGGTTTCAGAAGGAATTCAGACCCAATATCTCCAGCAGACAACAGTGTAGAGGAGGTCACAGAGGAAAATCAGGAAGGGAGGATCAGTAACCAAGGTTGGTTGAGTTTAACACACACCATATATGTAAACACTTTACTTCTGGTGAATACTGTAATCATCCTAGGGACCGGGAAGAATGATAATTACAGTCATATCGAGAGACTGGGAAGGAGGAGATGATTCTGAAACTGTTGTTCGACTTTTGGTCTTCACAAATAGAGAAAGCTGACAACCTACTTGGTTTCACAGGCCAAGCACTGGGCTGGGGGCCAGGAGACTAATTCTTTCCCCAGTTTTGCCTCACTGTGCTCACAGGTGAGGCGTGACAATTGTTTTCAGTGATAAATCATTCTGAGACACTGCAATTTGCTTTGGAAATACAAAACACAGTACTCATTAATAGTATTTTTAACGGCCAAATAGAAAAGCTTCTTAATTTTTCCTGCTCTCTAATATCCCTTATAATTTTTTCCTTTCCTTTATTCAGTCATTGTATTGATTTTTTGTGACAAGGTTTTGAAAAGCATCTGACGATTTGGAGCATTTTGATT
The DNA here is from genome assembly GCA_035590275.1 of Ibycter americanus. NCBI lineage: Eukaryota > Metazoa > Chordata > Aves > Falconiformes > Falconidae > Ibycter > Ibycter americanus. The sequence goes on from JAVJGI010000032.1 coordinate 1,490,483, forward strand.
TGCAGGTTTCCAGTTGAAGGTCATGACTTTCACAAAGAGCAAAGCAAAATTTCCCTGCAGGCACCTCTGAAGTGTCTCAGTGTGGGTCCTGGCAAGTACTAAATTCTTCTCGGAAATCTTGGCCTCTGTGTTAAAGTATTAGACAGTATTATGGGAACAATAGGTAACAGTAAGTGCCCCAAAGAGATATCAAGTTCCTGCTAAGTATTGGTTAAGACAGCATTCATCTTAATGCCAATGCATTTCTCAAAGGCTGCAGTTTTGTACCAAACTAAATCCTGAAAGTTTGTCAGTTTGAATTATATTGTTCACAAGGTACAATGAAATAGTCTGGTTCCAAACTTGTGTTGATTCAGAATATTTCACACCTATTTTAATCACAGGCACTGATACTGACCTCAATGAAGATGACATACATGATGTCACTGTGTTCCCATGCCAGTGAAAGGAAAATGTCCCCTGGATGGAGAATGGCACAGCTTGATCTCTAAGCATCATGTTGGATGTGTGAGGGGGAAAGAGTGGAAGTTACTACTGTAATTGAGGGCCTCTTAAATCACCAGGTGGTTTGTTGCTGAATTCAGTTGCTGAACTGCATCTTAGATTTTGTGTGTGGGCATGCTGAGATCTTTGCATATGCTGAATTTCACACAGTGCTTTCCATTTTCCTGGGTGTCAGGACTTTTTGACTTTTTTTTTTAGTAAAATACAGCATTTTCATAGTCACTTCCTCCAATACAGTGAAAGTCTGGGTGAATATGATTGTTATGCATAGGCAGGTGCTGAGAGGTCTTGTCTTAGCACCCACATTTGGACTTTGGCACCAGCATTCACCAAACATAGTTTTGTGGGACTCAGACTTCTAAATCTGAGACCCTGAGTTTCTGGGGTACAAGAATTTCTAAGCCAGCACTTCTAAGGTAGTTACTGCTATCAGGGAAATACCATTTTGCTACCAGAAACTTCACCTTCAATACCTTGGCTATAAGCAAGCTGTTTTGTCCCATACAGAAGCACCTATGGGAAAAAACGTGTTTGCAGTAGGAAGCACAACATCCTTGCAGCAGCCACCATCTGAAGGCCCCTATGTGTTGCAGGAGCTTCTCATGCTGGCAGGGTAAGATTTCCTCCTATCTTTCAGCTACACTCAGAACCGAGGACGTTAACCACTGGTGTGACAGAGTGAGGAGAAACTCCACTTCCTCACAAGACTTTCAAAAGACCTTTGCTTCAGGTCCTCAGCTGACCTACAGGAACAACTCCACATGCCTGAAGAACAGCAAATGCTGAGCTCTTTCAAAAGTGTAGCCCTGAATGTTGCTAAATGGTAGAAATGAACTGTTGTCTAAAGACACAGCTCATACTGCTTGCTCTTTTCTTAAGTAAGATTAATCAAAGTGGATTAAAGTCTCTGGCAGTGTCTGACTACTGACAAACAGATAAAACACAAACCATGTTAACACCGACCCCACTCCTGCAGCAGCAAAGTCAGACTTCAGTATTAATTCAATGAAGTAGATAAATAGAACATGTCCTTATATAACACTGTTTTTAAGTAAGGTGGGAAACCAGTAACCCGAACCTAAATAATTACACCAAATTTCATTATGATATGGCAATTGCAATTGGCTAATCAGTCAAGAAATGGTATTAACTTTCTAAGAGCTGGCCATGCAGAACTTACTGTATTTGCTATTTGTTGCATTAGAAGCTATGGAAATAACTAGTCTAGCGGACCACACTATTTGTGGTCACTTAAGTTGACTCTCTAACAATTTGGCATTTCTTCAGGACCATATCCTTCTACATGTCAGAAGTCACACTGATTCTGAAAATAGGTGTTGCACTTGTAATTCAAGACAGGAAGAAAAATTTTTGTATCTGGCCAAACTTAATGCAAATCTGACATGTTCTGTAGCAATGATAAGATACAAATTTATCTACTCACATTTATCATGAGCAAAAATTGTTTTGGACTCCATGCCAATGTAAATGTGAGAACTGCTTTCCAAAAACCGAGCAGGAATATAAAGTTAGATGGCGATCTCTTTTAACCCCCCCAGTCTTTGAAGTGGATCTGGCAAGAAATTTTTGGAGCCTTTTAGATGGTAGAGGGTGGGGTTTTGTGGATGGGTTTGGGGTTTTTTGTGTTTTGTTGTGTTTTTTTGTTCTTTTAACTGTCTTTTATTTAAAAATTGCTGGGAAAAAAATGTTTTGACAATTTTAGAAGGTATGACCTTCTTGCTATTATTTTATTTCCTTCGGACAAGTGAAATAATTTTAAGGTGTTTTCAAAAGTTTGAAACACAGATTAAGATACCTCCAACCAAACCTTTCAACTAATCCAAGGCACTTCTTATATAAAATATATTCAAGGTAAGAAACAAATATCAAATATTTCAATCTGTGGTTTAGTTTGGCAAAAGGAATATATTTTCAGTGAGGAGGAAAGCATTCTCACTCCCAGATTTACTTTGAAGTCTCTTCTCCCCATCTTGAGTCAAATAAAGTGCACCAGTGTAAGCAGAATTTAAAAAACACTCATAAGAGGAAAAGCAATAGTGAATCTGTGGCGTGTAAATGCACCCAAGCATCTGTCAGCCTTTTCATCACCAAACCCAACAGTTCTTGGAGCACCCCTGGTCATTGTGGCGGAGACTGGCAAAGCTGCTCTAACGTAAGCAAACGGATGTGTGGCACAAAATTCAGCTATAGAAAAGGACATGAGTAAGCATAACTCCTACAGAAGTAAAACCACTAGCCTTTTGTTTAGAAGTGTTACAGTGCTCTATCAATTTTGCCTAATAAAGAAAAATTAATTTAAGAACTGGTTCTCCCCTTCAGCTATTTTTACTGGAAAAGCACGCTTCTTTCTGAAATGAAATAAAGTTAATCTTGGGATAACAACTAGCCTCACCAAGAGAGACATGTACAACTGATCATAATGTTGTACTGAAATTTACTGAAATGGATTTAGCTCCAGTGATACCCCAGGTGGCAAGCTGGTTTTGTGTTGGTTTTGTGTTGGTTTTTTTTTTTTATTTGGGAAGGTCATTGTTACAAGGTGATTGTTACAGGATTATTTCATAGTATTATACTTACTTTGCAATCACTACAAGAAGACCTTATCCTGCTATTGCATTTATAGAGACATTTTACTAACTCAGTTGTCATTTAGTTGTCATTATTTTTTTTTTCTTTAGTATGATTTTTTTAAATAACTTTCCTGTAGAGATTTCTTGTACAAGCTTCTTTGCTGGCTGTTTATGCGTATTGAATCACTAAAAAATCAGAATTAATTCTGTATTTCCGTGGTTTTTTAGTTAAACATTTTTCTTCTGTGCTGTGTGCTTGCATGGTGCATATTCTAACTACTGCCTTTTTGACTGTAAGCAAGTTTGTCTTGCTCCAGGTTTTTAGTAGTGGTGTCAAAGCATAACTAATTTACTTGTAATCTGCTTCTTGACATCAAAATCTAATTATATTTTCTTGGGAAAATGTTGTAATTACTATTCAAATATAATTAAGAAATCAGATAATAAAATGTCACCTAAAATAAACAGGGTCCTGAAATTCTCACTTACATTATAGTGATGGTTCAGAAACAGATGTAATGCTTTCATTATGTAGGGTTTGGGTTTTTTTCTTACAGTGAGCAAAGTAATACACACCATAAGTTTGTAACTGCAGCCTTTCATCCTGACTAAGTAAACTGGCAATGCACCACAGAATATGTAAATTGGGCTCAGACAAATGAACAGTGAAAGTTAAAATGCTCATATAACCCAAAAACATCCTTCAGTTTTTACAATCCGGTGTCTTTGGGGAAAAATGTATTGCAGATTATACATACCTTTAACTTTATAATTCAAAACAAATAGCATCTACAAATTATATGGAGAGTGATTAAGGAGAGTACAGAATAGCATTTTAATCTCCTCCTACACCTTGAAGCACCCTGCCTTTCTAGCAGAGAGATGAATCTTGATTGCCTGACAACTGTAACCATGTGAAGGTTCATCACAAAGGGAAGGAGGAGAGCTCTGGAAAGCCTTGGTAAACACTGAGCTGGTAGTCCTATCTGACTGCTTCTAGCTGTCCTTGCAATTACATAGCGGATATTATCCAAAGACACACAGGCTTAAAAGGTGTTGTTAATTTGTCAGCTTCATGAGCTAACTTTCCAACAAAATACCATCATTTGCCTTCCAATTTTTTAACCCACTCAGAATCTTTTATGCATTATACTTTATTTCTCAAAATGTCTTCAATAGCAAGTGTTGCTTTCCCTTAAATAAAAATTACTGAGCATGTTTTACACACGTTTCTACAGGCATATATAGTTGCATTTTAACCTGTGTGCCAAATTCTACTTTCAATTGGGCAATGTAAGTGTTCTGCAAATGCATGACTATATGGCTCAAACGCGACAGCATTTGCCTCATCCAGCTCAAGCAGCTGTAACTTGGCTCTGACAGCACGAACAGAGGTGCTGTAAGTATAGCAGGGGTCTCTTCTGACTTGGCAAGGGAATTACGAGTCAATGGGATGGACAGGTGTGCAACAGAGCTGCACTGTGGAAAGACGCAGGAGATGGCTCTCCCTGGCAACATAGTTCTGTTTCATATGTGACTTGAGAAAATGTTTATGTCCAGGCATAAATAATCTGGTTGCATTGTGCCATACCCTAAACGAGCTAGACCGGATAACATGCACAGCATTTAGCTCATACGGAACTTAACATAGCAGGACTGCTATAATATCAAAGAAGCTTTTAAACTTGGTAATTTAAATGAGCTAGCTAGTTTAGTACCTCTTCCTTGTATTACTGCAAGCAATGCATTCCTTAAGACCTTGGAGGGCTACAACCAAGTACTAACCTGAACAAGAATGGACCTTGGCATGCTCAGTGTCTTGTTTCTTCAGCTCCAATCAATCCACGTAGTAAACCAGGCAACCCCTCAGTAAATCAGTCTAATGCTACATCAAACCTGCCCTCAAGTTTCAAAGTAGTATGAGTTGAAAACTTTCTACATCCTTGCAAGTGTACTAGATAAAAGACCTGGGATCTTAAGTATAAATCAGTGCAATCCCTTCACTTGAGGCATTTCATGGCAGAACTCCTAATTGCATGTTCTCTATACACTTGAAGAGATAGAATGACCTTCGGGTTCCTACTGTGGCAGAGAATATATATTAAAAGATCAGCATTTTCTATGTAAAACGCAACTACTTTTCTTAAGGGTAAAAAAACCATGAAAGCCTATGGAGAGAGAGACCAGAATGGCTGTTACTCATATCCTATGGCCCAACAAACAGCACCAAGTCTGACTGTAATAAAGTCCCAATTACCTAACTCTAGGGGAGGATAGCTGGCATTTCCCTCCATCCAATGATTTAATTGGGCCTGTCAGCCAGGGATAATTGGTTTCTGGTTGACTGAAAAAAGTGACAGTGACATCAGCTCTCTGCTACCCTTCATTACTGAAATTCTTGCTGTCTCATAATAGGGCTGAAGCACACAGGGCGCTCCAGCAGCTTTTACAGGTCTCTCGTCATGCAGTGCAATGGAAATGCAGCAATGTAAGACACAGAGAAACCCTTTCAAGCTGTTTATCCCATATGTTTTTGTGATACATTTTTGAGAACCGATATTATTTCTGTGCAGGAAAGTCTGGTTTTGCCCCTTTTTATTGGAAATTTGGTAACTGTTGCAGTCATGATGGTCTGAGTCTATAAACAAGGCAAGGTTTATTGGCGGAGGCAGTATCTTTTACTAATCCAGCTGATACGGCTGGAAAAATAAAGATGATTTTGGGCACATGAAGCATTCTTGCAGTCACATGCCCAAAGCTGGTCTGGTTTTAGTTCAGATGGTCACGTGAACCACCTGACCTAACAAAAGATATTACATTTCTACTCAATTCTTGCCTTGCTTAGAGGAAAATACCTCTTTGATGGTAGTGGTGTATTGCAACAGGTTTAATTTTTCTGTTGAAAGCATGGCCCAAAACAACAGAAATCTAAGTCCTTGTTTCTTCTTTACGCAGCTTCAGGCAGGGGGTACAGCTCTAATGTACAGTGATTTTGTAACACCGCTTGAGTCTGGCATCAGTAGAGGGGCAGACCAGGTACTGCCTCCAGTGTTACTTTCATTCAGGTTTCCTCTCACTCTCCCTGCTTTCTCCTGGGCTGCCGAGCACTGGGGGATCAGGTGGAACAGGCACAAATGATAGCACTGCAAGCACTAGCAGGAATGTACAGGGACAATTTCTCTCTACCCAAGGACTTCTGCAGCTGCTCCGTTTTTCAAAGCACAAAGGCAATGCAGTGCACCTATGAATCTACCTGTACAGACTTAACAGACTTAACAAAACTTCTGCATTACTGTGACAGCAGTGAATGTCTTGTTCCTGGCCTCTGCTAATTTCACCATGGGGTTGGGCTGGAATAGCATTCCAGGAGGAAATCTGCTCTGTGGAGTCCTTAGTCTTATAGCTCTCTGCAATTCCACGCTGCATTAATCCCCCAGGAAGAGACGGCAATGGCCACGATCATTGTTATTCAATCCATACCCACTGACAGAACACTCGAGAGAACAGAGCCCAAGCGGAGGTACAGCGCCCACCCTTCCCTGCGTTAAGCTTCTCAGGAGAGAGGCAGGCTGGTACCGTGAGCACATCTGACCTTTTGTACACATTTCGCTTGCTGCACTTTAGAGAGGAGACAAGAGGGAAAGCCTGATCAACAGGATTCACATGTCAAACGTCCATAATAGTACAAGCCTCCAGTTGTTTAGTGCCCCAGAGAGACATGAATTGAGAGCCTGAGGTAGTCTTTTCATGGCCTATTTGAAAGAATTTCTTGGCAATGGTAAAAGCATTGGACTTTATTCAGCACTGTTGGCTAGAAAACTTGTTCAAGTCTCCAGACAATCTTATAACCCTTTCACTTCACAGCCTAATCTAAAACATTTGTGTGTATGTGGTGACTGGCAATAAAATACAGAAAAATCCCAGACTAGAGGAAGCATAGGCTTTGTGGGTTCCTCCCTAGGTCCCACCCATCACTGACAGATCTGGGATACAAAAAGGATGAATGACAGCATGGGTCATTTCAGCAGCATCACACACGGTGAACCCATGGCAAATTACCTCTAAAATTCCGAGAGAGAGAGAGAGATATATTTACTTTAGATAAATGCCACAGCCAAAGTGAAGGCAGCTGTTTATAAGGGGATGTGAATGTGTGTGCTACTAGATTTATAACTGGGTACTTACAGTGAACAGCTGTTAAAGAATAGATTGGGAATAAACTGAAATTACTCAGCCAGGTCCTAAAACTTGCACGATATTTTCATGCAATTTTATTTCTCTTTGGTTGGCAGCTAAGTGCTTAACATCAGAGTCAATCCCCTGTCTGCTTATTGTTTAAATTGTATTTGATTCAAATATCTGTCATTTCTAGTTTCACTGTATCTCAGAAGTGAAGATCTTGAGCTGGAGAACAAGTATTTCAAGATGAAACCATCTCCTCCAACACCAAACCCTCTTGCACAAAGCTACTTCTGAATTTCCAACAATTCAAGAATATTCATCTGATAAATATACTATTTTCTTGGACAAATCTAAACTGCTGCTGCATTTGCAAATTATATACAGTCTCACATTGGTGAGCAAGTGATTATTCTTTGATTGATGCTGTCTTTCTTTAATTAAACATAGAAGTCAGCTTTTTTAATCTATGTGAGATATTCTATTAACTGGCAAGAAAATTTAACATGAATAAGCACTGGAACAAAAAGGATTAATATAGCTAAATTTTGCCTGTACCACTTCAACTATAAAAGAATTAATGCTGAAAGAATCATAACAAGCTGAGAGTTCAAGGACATTTTGTTTCCAGAGCATAATTATCGTAGCGATGCCAGCCATGGTAATGGATCACTTAGCATTGCATAATTCTTTGAACTAAATCCTTCTTGTAATGTAAAACACCAAACGAGAAAAAGTCTTACCTAGGCTTGTGCTAAGTCAAAGTGCCTGCTGAACTTGTAGACTTTGGCAATTAAGACAGATGTAGGTGCTTTGTAGATTGCCAAGAAACCATATAGTACCCAACACAGAGAAAAAAATATCAGCAAAAAAGAAATAAAAAAATCAGTTAGTTACCTAGAGAAAAAAAAAACCAACAAAACCAGAACCTAGCAACACAGAAGAAACAAATGGCACGGTTGGAGACATTGAATTTACTTGATGGGCAATGGGAAGAAAATTATGACTGGGCCAAAGTCCATGCTGTAATGCAGAGATGCAACTTTTACTTTTTTTGTGGGAAGACTGGATGCCAACTCTGAATTCTGCTGATGGGAAGTAGTTATGCCCAGAATATTTTTGTTTGACTATAATTCTTCACTTATTTATATCTAAGGACAGGCACTACATTTGTTTTCAAATGGGAATAAATGGCTTCTACTAGCAATTCAGCTTTCTGCATTTGAAGCGTCTCCCAAGTAGATGCAGAAATACAACGTCTCAGGAAAGAATTTAGGTATGTTGAATCTGCATTAATTTTCCTATGCCAGGGAACAGGTATGGAAACTCTGGTCCATGGCAATCTAGCAGTTACAGATTGAGAAGCACTTTAATCCCACTACAGTACAATGACAACTAAGCAAGTCTCAAGCCTGTTCCACAGAACGGTTTCCTAATTTGGGTACGCTTGCTGGCAAAATAGTTCTCATCAAGGTTGCGTTTTCCTTGCATATTCATGAAAACTCATGGAGCACATAGTTTTATACTTCCGAACTGATGATATTTGCTATGGAAACATCAAGACCCAAGAAGCCAGTTACCAGCTAAATGATGTTTTATGTATGTGCTATTCAGATGAGAGTGAAATTTAAGGGTCAGCTTAAAACTGAGTGCCTTGCTCTTAAAACTTCCTTTTCCCATGCAAAATCAAAATAGAGAAACTTATTTTTACAGTTTACATACAGCTTAACTATGACTGTATAGAAAAGAAAGTCAGGCAAGCACAAACAACATCCTAAAAGAGCAGATGCCCCGAAGGTAAGCAGATTTTTGCCTTCAGTGCAAGAAAAACATAGTAATATGGATTGCTCTATTGCTGCTGATTGGTGCCATCGTTTCACCTCAAAAGTGGGAACTGAATGGAAGACTTGACACTAATTAAGGTATTATTTGAAATAGTTGAATATTAAAATAGAATTTGATTATAATGTACTGTTACAATGCAAAAAATTAAGCCAGTTGTAGACTTCAATTAAAACGCATGAGGGCTGCAAGCACAGACAGTACAAGCCACAACCAGGAGGTGACAAAGGCTTTGGGACTTTTCGGTATTTTTATGGGAAAATGCAACGCCTGGAAGCCGGCAGTGTTGGTTGTGCCGAGCGACAACCCACTCACAGTGCCTGCTCACAAACGGGGAGCACGTGCCGCCGAGTGAAGCGCAACCCTGCACTGACATTATGGTTCTTTAAAGCCGTCAGAAACACCAGCTCGTTTTCAGTGTCATATCGTCACTAGCAATTAGTATCTTTGGGAAGCTACACACACAGCAGAACGGAGGGCCAGTGTCTCCCTGCGTGCTGGTGGCCCGCGGGCATTTGCCCAGGCCACGCGTGGGCCTGCTGCCATTTCCTCACCCGGGAAGGATGAAATCTGGGAATTTCCCAAGTTCTTATGTTTAGTTCTTCAAAACACAGAAGTAAAAGTCAAATGCAAGGCAGCGTTACTGAGGAGCACGGTGGGCTGCTTGGAAATTCAGAGCCACGTGTGCCGGGCCGCTGTTCCAGCACAGCGCTCCCGCTCTGGCACCGCACCTCCACGGCGCGGGGTGCGCCCGGGCCGCCCGCCCCACCCCCACCGCCGCTCGCGCCGGGACCCCCCCTGCCAGGCGGGGGAGGGGCACCACCTCCATTATAGATATTTTTATATATATAATATTTATAGTTGCATTTATTTATAGAGCTACGGTGCTATCACCCTCTTGGGGGCGCGGAGCCGGGGGGAGGGGTCTCTGCATCCCAGCCCCCACCCTGGGGGGGACCCTGGTGTCCGGGCTTGGTGGCGTGGGGGTATCTACATGTCCGGTGGCGCCGTGGCGCGCCGTGCCGTGCCATCTTGTGCCATGATGAGCAGTGCCGAGCCATGCCGAGCTGTGCCATGGTGAGTGGGGCTGTGCCATGGTGAGCTGGGCCGTGCCGAGCCGTGCCACGGTGAGCGGGGCCGTGCCGAGCCATGCTGAGCCGTGCCACGGTGAGCGGGGCCGTGCTGAGCCGTGCCATGGTGAGTGGGGCCGTGCCGAGCCATGCCACGGTGAGTGGGGCTGTGCCACGGTGAGTGGGGCCATGCCGAGCTGTGCCAAGCCGTGCCATGATGAGCTGGGCTGTGCCAAGCCGTGCCGAGCCGTGCCGAGCTGTGCCATGGCGAGTGGAGCCGTGCCAAGCCGTGCCACGGTGAGCTGGGCTGTGCCGAGCCGTGCCGAGCCGTGTTGCACCTCGATGAGCTGCGCCGAGTCCTGTTGTGCCACCATGAGCCACGCAGCACCGTGCCGAGCCGTGCCGAGCCGTGCCGAGCCGTGCCGAGCCGTGTCATCCCCGTGCCGAGCTGTGCCGAGCCGTGTCATCCCCGTGCCGAGCCGTGTTGCACCACGATGTTACAG
>JAVJGI010000032.1:1501271-1520910 GCA_035590275.1 Ibycter americanus
CGGGCGGGCCTCCGAGCCGGCCCGGGGGGCGGGCGCCCGGCGGGAGCAGCAGGGGGCTGGCCTGCCGTGCTGAGGTAAACAGAAAGCGAACGCTCCTCGGTGTGATAGTAACAACTGCGTACGCCCGTCCCGGAGTACCTCACAGGCTGTATGCGTCCAGGGGAGAAGCAAAGCCAGCCTGGGCCGCCTCCTTAGGCCTAATAATGGGCAGCGTTGGTTCACACGCAGTGCCACGGTCTGGAATGGGCAGGGATGAGCTGTTAGCAGTTAATAAAAGCTTAAGGTGTGCCTGGTAGGTAAAACTTCAGCGTGAAATACAAAAAGCATTAAAGAAGGAAATTACAGTTAAGTGCTAAAAGTAATTTTTATCATAATTCTTTTGCAGATTATGAAATTACCGTTGTGTATTTTCTCATGGTCTGGAGCAGAACCAAGTCTTTGCAAGAATTTTTGGCCAATCGCCTATGAAGCTCCTGGTTTTGAAGTTGCACTTCTGCAATGAAGAAGAGGAGACGGCTCGCTGCAAATCTAAACGAAAAGGTTCATCTTGGCCATGAGAAAGATACTTCAGAACAGATTCTTGTAGTAGACTGTGCGCAAGAGATTGTCTCAAAGTCTGCAGAAATAGCTCCTGCAGATCAGCTTGAAGCTTCCCAAGAACTTTCACCGTCATCGGAACAAAGAAAGCTCCTAAGCTCATTGCAGTATAACAAAAATCTGCTTAAATACTTAAATGACGATAGACAGAAACATCCGTCATTTTGTGATTTACTCATAATTGTAGAAGGAAAAGAATTTAGTGCTCACAAGGTTGTAGTGGCTGTTGGGAGTAGTTATTTTCATGCCTGTTTGAGCAAAAATCCAAGCACTGATGTCGTCACGTTAGATCATGTAACTCATTCTGTTTTTCAGCATTTGCTTGAGTTTCTCTACACCTCTGAGTTTTTTGTATATAAAAATGAAATTCCGCTAGTGCTGGAGGCGGCAAAATTTTTAGATATCATAGATGCCGTGAAGTTACTAAATAATGAAAGCGTTTCTAACATACAGACCGATGTGGTGACTGACGCACCTACACCAGTGGAAACACTCAATGAACTGACAGGTAAACTACCAAATAGTCATCAGTGCACTTTGTGTGGTCGAAGTTTCTGTTACAAGAAGTCCTTAGAAAATCATTTGGCTAAAGCCCACAGATCCCTTTCACTGGAAAGAAAACATGGGTTAAAAATGGTTGAGAAGGCCAGCTTTTCCACTAGACGCTCTACGAGAAACCGTAAATGTCCAGCTAAATTTGATAACAGTGACAATGAAAGTGGTGATGCCTCTGACAGCAATTTGGAAAAAGTCAGTTCTGACAAGGAAACATCTGACAGAAGTGAATTTGAAGATAGTGAAAGTGAATGCAATGCTGATGAAGAGGGACAGGAAGAGGAAATGTCAGCTGAAGATTCAGAGTCTGAAGAACAAAGCGAAAAAGAACAGAATGATGCTGAAGAGGGTTCTGAGGCAGTTGATTCAGTGGGAAATATTCCTGAAGGCTTAGCTCCAGTCATCATTCAAAGCAGTAGCAAAAAACTACTGCAGTGTCCCAAGTGTGACAAAAAATTTGATCGAATAGGTAAGAGCAGTTAGGTTGATCTCTTCCCTTTTTACCATACGGTGGTGCTATTTGTATGGGAAATAAACTGAGCATTTTCTCTGTCCCAGAGAGTGAAGATTAGGATTTCTGGATTGTTTTACTGATCCAGTATGCTGCTAATTTTTCTAAGTGTATTAAGTTGTTATGTCTGTGGTGCTAAACAGTTTCAATAAATGAACTGAGTACGTTATTTGAAAAATCTGCAAATGCTAAATTTATTTCTCTTTTACTGCTCTGAATTCTGGTTGTTAGCATGGTATGTAAAAGCAGACTTGAAAAAGGAGGGAAATATATCAAGATATTAAGCCTGCGGAAATTTCTTGTATGAAGTCTGAGACCTGTACTGTATTTTCTACCAAATTAATTTTAAATAACAAAGCTGTCATTGCTGTAGTAAAACAGCACCATTGTCAAACAGCCTAAAATTATTCTACATGATGTGTAGATGCCTAGAACCTAGGCACTGTTGACTTCTGGCTTGATTTTTCTGGTCTGTAAGTAGCACCAAGTAATGCTTTGTGAGCTTAATCTGTTCTGTTAGGATCGTTTATGTTACAGTCAAATCTAGGTATATGGTTATTCGAGGTATCAGAAGAGTAAAAATTCCAGTACGGACCCATCCGGTGCCTTCCTATCCTCCTTTCCCACATCAAAAGTAAATTTCTACTGTACTCCAGAATTTTTGTGTTCTTTCAGCTGGAATAAATGTTGAATTATGGTCACGTCAGGTATTCACTGCCTTTTGGTCATGGGAGTTAGGAAAGAAACAGTTCCTCATAGTGTTAGGCATTTTTTTGATGTTCTTACAGGAGATCCATTGGCTCTGTCCCATTTTGAAATTTTAGGAGTTTATGAAAATGGGCTGGAGCTGCTGTGTGTGTTAATTCCTACTCACATACAGTGTGTTTAGCTTGCTGAGATGAAATGAATTTTACGGGGTCACAAATTGTGTCATAGAAGCTAGTTAACATTAAAAATGTGAGACTTAACTGTACTTGTAATGCCATGTCTTAAAACTAGCAAAGGAAATATTCTGAATTAGAGAGCTTTGTTACTAATATTGAAAGGCTATTGTGCAGAAATAAATGGCTTGTGAGTATTTAGGGTTGTAATGGTACGTTTTGGTTTTGTACGCATTAGAAACTTTTCTCTGCACTTTCATAACTTAAAATCCTAGGTTTGTGCTCAAAAAATACATGAGAAATAGCATTACAACAAGTGATACATAAATTATTTCCTTAGAAGCTTCTATTACAGTAGATAATCGATGTGCATTTTAGATTTATCAACTATAGTACTTTTTTTTTCTTCGTCTGACTCCCAGAAGTATGATGCATGTTCTACAGAGGAAAAAAAAAAAAATCTAGTACAAAGCAGAGAGCCTGCTATTGTTGACTTGAGGTAGGTAGGAATTCTGTCCTTGGAAAAAAACTGGCAAACAGAAGAGGGAATACAAGCGGTGTGAAAGAAATGAGAGAGTAGTATTTTTGTTTATGATAATATCTTGGGTCCCAAATGTAGAAAATTTTTAAGGGTCTGTATCATTCATTTAGTGTTTTGTTATTTGAAAGTACCATTAAAATACCAGTTTGTTGCAAGGCTGTTGCCTGTTCTGAAAACGTACTTCACAATCAGTGTAATGAAAAAGTAGTAATGTAACTTTCAATACTTAAGAACAGAATATACTGTAGGGTTGAACAAGAGGGACTTGTAACCCTCGCACATATTTAATAGTAATACAGAGCCCTTTTACTTTTGCTCTTTATCTTAAAAATAGTTAAAATGGAAATGTATGGAGGAACTGTGGATCGAACACATGTGATCACTGTACAGTTTTCAGTGGTGTAAACCAGTAGAAGTCTTCAGATGGGTGTCAAAGGTACTTAAGTCTTGACCACATTTGAAAGAGGTATTATAGAACAAACCCCGGATATGTATATTGTAGGCGATACCTGTTACAGGTTTTTTTTGCTGCTGTTTTACAGGCAAATATGAGAGCCATACACGTGTACACACGGGTGAGAAGCCTTTTGAGTGTGATATATGTCATCAGCGCTATTCAACGAAGTCCAACCTGACAGTGCACAGAAAGAAACACTCTAGTGACACTGACTTTCATAAAAAGGAACACAAATGCCCCTACTGCAATAAGCTGCATGCAAGCAAAAAGACTTTAGCAAAGCATGTGAAGAGGCAAGTATGACGAATTTGTCTCACATTTCTGAAGAATCATTTTTCGTGTTCAAAGCAAAGATAAATATTTGTATGCACACAGCATATTCTGCATTATTTATAGAACTGTTTTTTCAAGTAAGTATCTTTTCAAAGGACATGGGGATTAGCAGTATCAATAACCTGCCATACGGAGTGCATAGGGACTGACTAAATAGCAGTAGCAGTTCTGTGGGAATTCTGCCATACGTTTTTACTGTAAATTTTAGAATGCTTAGATTAGCCAGCACAGTCAGTCAGAACACAACAGTCTTAATAATTATCTGTGTTGCTTTTAATTTGGAGGAAGATTAAAATATCTTCTTTGGTTTTAGATGTTGTTGCTGTACTGTTAATGATAATAGGTGGATAAACCATTTCCGTGCGGATTCTTTTAGGTGAATAATTTGTTTATAACAGGTCCAATTATAAGGTATTTTTATTTACATACCACTTTTATTTCTTTGTAAATATCCATAAATCATTACAATTGAACCCGTCCCCTGTCTTACCAGTATGCTATATGAAATCTACAGCAGTCTATAGTCAACACTGCTTTCCAGTTACTTCTGCCTTTAGAGTTGTTTAATTATCAGTATTCTGTTCTGCTGGTTTGGTGATCAACTTTCATGATGCATAAAGTTTAGGAATGGCTGTTTAGCATTTGGGTGATCTTCGTCTTAGAAAGTTGTAACTACTTTCAGCTTCTGGCTTTCTTCTAGGTTTCATCCAGAGAATGTACAAGAATTTCTTTCTATCAAGAAGACAAAGAGTGAAGGTTGGAAATGTGATGTAAGTAATACCTCAGTACTTTCATTTTTTTCATATAGATACTATGCTTTGTGACTTGAACACTTAAGTGAAAATATGGTATGTGTTTCTGTGAAATCTCGGTAAGCTTCATAAGTGATGGTATAAATTTCCTCTTTATGTACTGATTTAAAGACTGATTTTTTTCTGCATGTACAGCTTGTGACCAGGTAGATAATACCAAATTGAATTCTAAAATAGTTGAAGGCAATATTTTTTAATGTGATCAGTTATTACTGTTGTTAAAATACATCAATTTGCCGATTATTAGACTTGAGTGGTGTGAATACTTTAAAAACAGAGTATCTGCTCTTCCATTGATTATGCACATCAAACACTTGACAATAAAGTATACTTTTTTGGCTCTGTCAATAGTAAGGAAAATATACGTTAAATATGAAACACTTTCTCATTTAAGCTGCATACACTTATCAACAAAGTTGTAAATTTGTACTAAATTTATCTCTAGCTGTAAAATCATAGAATCCTTTCCTTGATTTTTCCCAGAAGAGGTATATTTTTGGAATTATATCTGCTGTAAAAAGGAGTTTGTAGAACTTTCATTCTCTATCTATCTGCTGCCAAATGTTTTAAGGTTTCAAATGTGGGTGGTTTTTTTTTATTATTATTTTTTTTTATTGAAGGGAAACAATTTATTTTTTTTTCCAGGGCAGCTGTTTATGCAAACTGCTATACGCCTCTGTATGTCTGTAATATCAGGTGCTGTAACATAGTTACTAACCTTGCTTTGTTTGTGAACTTCCAATTTTTAACATATAACAGGAGGTTGGGAGGTAGCAACTGCAGGGATTTGTACTGTTCATTCTGCTGGTGATAGTACCATGGCTGGAGGTATTACATGGTTGACCAAAGGATCTTATCTTCTGGATGAAGTTATATTCTGTGAACATGTTACAGATTCTGTTTGTTACTAGATAAGAAACCTTTTAATAGTGGGAATCAATCATGCAACATTGTTCATGTTCATTTCTCAGAAAGTACTCTTAACAGATGAATGATTTAGTAAACACCACTTTGTGGTTTTGTTGGTTTTTTTTTTCCTTGAAAATTTTAAATTTATGTTAAGTAGAAATTTTTAGAAAGTGAGCTGCTGCTTTTGTACTGACATGAATTGAAAGCAGGGGTAGAATCTTAGCTTTTATAGCAGTTGGACAATGAACAGAACCCTTAGGAGCTGTGACTTTGTTTTCAGGTTGTTTAGTATGTTCTGAGGGCTGAGGTGCCACAGATGTAAGCTGCAGGATTTCTTCAGGTTGTTGGTTTATGCTGTAGTCCATGTGTGAACACCAGGATTTGGTGACCATACTTTAATCCTTGAGGAATATGAGCAAATTCACAGAAACAGTAGAGTATAAATAGTAAAGAAAAGCAAGAAGGCTGTTATACTTTTTACAGGTATGGGATTTTCTTACACTTATATTTAACATTAATGAGTTTTTAAACAAATAAAGCAGTTCATTCTGATTTCCTTAGGCTAAATGAGTGTTACTCATGTGTGCTCTGAGAGAGTGATCGCACGATTTAATGTCTGGGAGTTAGATAGTACTAGATTCAGGTATTATAAACAATGGCAACAGTTTCACAGTGAAATCGAGTACTGCATTGATTTATGTTAAAGCATAGGACCCTGATGTTAAATTGTAATACCTAGTTTAAAAGCCTAAATTTGAACTGTGACTTCAGTTCTGTAATTGAACTGCATGCTTGCTTTAATGACTACTAATAATTCTTGTACATTTAGGTTTTGATTAATCTGAAAATAGTACTAAAAAACTGCCATAATTTTATTGCAAAAGTTCTGTATCTCTGAAATGTATTTTGAGTTACGTTTATTTGTTGGTATTGGCATTTTCTCTTTAATACATGCTGTCAAGAGAATTTCACAGAGGAAATAAAGGAACAGGTATGACTCTAGTTCTACAGTAGCTTATACTACAACAGCTTTTACCACAGTCCAACTGAGCTGTTTCAGCATCCAAAACCAAGCCAAAGCTATTTGCTTTTTTTTCATTGGGTTATTTTCTGCTGAGTTACTGTGTTGAAACACCCTAGGAAGAGTCTGGTAAGTGCTGGAGTCAGTCGAAAGAAGTGGGGGTTGAACATGTAACTGTATGCAGGAATTGCCAGTAGTTTGATTTAGGCTGCCATGGATCAGCATCCTAATTTACAGTGCAATCCACTAGGGTTTCTGTAGAACACAGGGGTTTTGATGTTGACTGCAAGGCTTTACAAGTTGGGATAGAATATGCTTTTGAAGAATACATGTTTAATCTTACATTGTTGCAGAGAACAGATGAATTAAACTGTCAGTGTATGAATAGGACAAAAAATCTGGTCATAACTATTGTATCTTTGACTAAGTGTGTTGTCTTTTTAGATTTGTAAGAAATCTTTCACTCGAAGACCTCATTTAGAAGAGCATATGATCCTCCACTCTCAGGATAAACCCTTTAAGTGTACATACTGTGAAGAGCATTTTAAATCCCGATTTGCAAGACTGAAACATCAAGAAAAATTCCATCTCGGTATAGAAACCTCCTTCTGACATGTAAACAATAGATTTAAAGTAAAACCTTCTTCCACCATTGTATGTCCTGATCAGTCTGGTTTCCACCCCACTTCTTTTCCAGTTGTCTCTTTTCCTGTTTTTTGGGGGGGAAGTTGTTTTTTGGGGTTTTTGTTGGCTAGTTTTTTACTTTTCTGTGCAGCTGTCTTTTGGAGGCATTGTATTGTACCTAAATAAATGCAAAATTTGATGGGGGGAAGAAGAATTAAGGTTAGTTTTGTTTTAAAGCTCTTTTGCATTAAATTGGTTTTCAACTATGAAGTCAGATTAATCCTGAAGTTTTCCAAAGACCTTTTTTCTTTTCCTCTGAAGTATTCCAAGGACTTTTTTATTACTACTGATTATTTCTGCCAGGTAGGAATTAGATTGGTGATAGTAATGGGAATTTTGTTTTTCAGACACTTTTAACTGGGCTTAATTACTTTTGACGATCAATTCTAAATTTTTGATTTACAATCATGAAACTTGCCAAAATACAAGGTACTAGAAATAAATTACCTGAGCAGAAAGTGCACAAAGTCTAATTAAAGTATGCTGACTGTATTAAACATGAATAATTTGTTATACAAAGCTTTTGCTTTGTAAATTGGTGAGGGTTTTCACAAATAACCAGTCTGTGCATCTTGTTTGGTTTAACTGACAGTTAATAATACTGTGTGTGTCTGTCTCTTTGTAGGGCCTTTTCCTTGTGATATTTGTGGCCGCCAGTTTAATGATACAGGAAATCTGAAACGCCATATAGAATGTACTCATGGAGGAAAGAGAAAATGGACATGTTTCATCTGTGGAAAATCTGTTAGGGAACGGTAAGGAGTTGCGTGACTACTTGAACTTCAGCGGAACAGAGAAATATATACCGTGCTTTGTTTGATTCTGAGTATGTTTTGGCTTTGAGTTTTTAACATAAATGAGACCATTTTAGAGGGCTACTGTATTACGAGGTAGCATCGGAGCCACAGGTAGCGTGTGGTTTTCTGATGACCTCTAAAATTAAGGTTGACAACTGTAGGTAATTAGTTATGAGGTGGAACTATATTAAGAAAAGTCTTATCTCTAATTCGCTTCACTTAGGGTTCCTGTGTTGTGCAAGAACATCTTGCATATATTTGGAAAAGAGGTTTCTGCCATAGATGTTTTCTTAAATATACTGATGAGGACAGGAAGATCAGGAACACTTGCCAACACAGAATGACTAGGAAGAAATTGGACTTCTACAAACACAGTTTCATGGAAGATTGAATAATACTGTACAACCTTTGCTGCTGCTTCTCTAAATGGAGGAAAAAATGTTATTTTGGTGTTTTGAAAAAATGGAAGCTATAACAGTTGGCTCATAAATTCTAGTATATAGCAAAAGAGTATAACAAAGCTGTAGAAATAAGATATCTGCCCCCCCATTTCTGTTCTACATACATGAGGGAAAAAAAATGTGAATTTTAAACAACTGTCAACATGGTGTCAGTGCAGGTGTCTTGCACTGCTCTGTAAAGGAGACCTTTTAAGTTTTCCAAATAGTGATTTATGTTTAGGTTCTGAAACAATAAGCCTTATATTTTCTTTTTATTTTGACAGAATACAGCTTCATCTCAGTAACTGTGACTAAGGTTCTAGTTATGTTCTAATTGGGGAATAGGAAAAGATCTGAGTTTGTGTACTGCAGTATTCTTGATTTTTAGGGTTTTTTCAATTACTGTTAAAGACCCCCAGAAGTATTGTAAGAGGGAGATTTGTCCCTAGTGGGTTTTTGTGGTGGTGTGTATTTTCTAGTAGTTTGGTCAATAGGGTATGCATGTGTGAAAAGAAATTGTATTAATGTGATAATGAAGTAGTAAACAAACAAGCTATAAAGCACAGATAGTCTCCCAATTCTATAAAGCTCACTTTGAACTGCAAGAGTCATTTCTATTTAAAAAAATTCAATATGTTTACACACTTGAAAAATAATATTTATAATATGTACTGGGAGGGGATCAAAGGACTTTCTCTTTTTAGTTCACACACTTACCAGCTCTGTGTACAGTAAATTTTATTGTCTTGATTCCTTTGCTTGAGAGGAATTTTCACCTGTATGTACTTTTTTTTTTTTTTTTTTTTACACTGGAAAGGCAGTAGTAAATGTAGACACATATGTGTATTGTGTGTGTGTGTATAAATATATATATTTAAATAAGCTCTGTGTGGAATTAAGTTATATTAACTTTTCTAGATTGATTTCCTTCAAGTCTGATCTAAATTTCCTTCAAGTCTGACTTTAAAGCTGTAGCTTAGATATACATATAGTAACAAGGAAATTATTACATAGAAAATAGTGTTGAAATTGATACTTTCTTTAATGTACATTGCCCAAATATATGTTGGGACAGTATTTTGTTTGCTTATATTGGTTCTAGACGCAGCTGGTTCTGTAGAAGTAGGTTGCTGTACTGCCTTTTGATGTATGTATATGTGTGTGTATCTGAATGAATTGATGCAGTTATCTGGATATATTGTGATCCATCAGAGTTAAAGAAATTGAGAAGATGGTCTGTTTCACTTTAAAGTGGCAGTGACATTGCTTAAAATTAAATTTTACTGACTTCATTAAACAGAACGACTTTGAAAGAACATCTGAGAATTCACAGTGGAGAGAAGCCTCATCTCTGCAGTATTTGTGGGCAGAGTTTTCGTCATGGAAGCTCTTACAGGTACAGATTTTTACTAAATAAGCTGCTAAACTATATCACTTTTTTGGTAATAAATGTGCCTTGATGTTATCAACATAATTGTTCGTAATGTATGTGTTTTGATTTATTCCAACTCAGAGCATTAGTAAATGCTTTATGCATGCTTAAATATTGCAAATATATTAATAATCTGTGAGAAGTCATTTATTTAATACATTAGTGGTTTAAACACAGACAGAATCCCATACAAATCTTGTCTCAAAGCTGACTTTCTTGCATATCTAAAACTTGGGCATCTTTGTTATTCAAAGACAAAAGAAGTGGAGGACTAAAATGTCTTACGAAATTAGTGTCAGATATGAGTTTTGCTCTGTTCTCTCTTGCTTTCTAAGAGCAGTTTAAGCATACCTCGACTGAAAGTTACTTCCTGATATTTGTGTGAAGCATTAAAGACTGTGTTTTCTGGTATTTTGCATTGAATTAGCAGTACAGATTATGTTAATAAAATTGCATTTTATGGTTATATTTATGACTGTAAATATGCAGACTTCATCTAAGAGTCCACCATGATGACAAGAGATACGAATGTGAAGAATGTGGAAAAACATTTATTCGGCATGACCATCTGACAAAACACAAAAAAATACACTCAGGTAGGCGTTTTGTTTGAAAACTGGCTTCGACATTACTATTTTGAAATACGGTTAAATAAAAAATTAATTATGGAAAATATTTTTTTTTTCAGTATTTGCAATGTTTTAGGCCGGATAAAAGTTCCTCTCACTATTTTTAAGGTCCACTAAAGTAGGGTCAATCTTACATGTTGTCAAGGTTTAAAATCCAAGTGTTTCCTCCATGTTAACATAGAAAGCCAAGGGACAGTCAAAAACATGTAACAATGAATTGCTTTAAAAAGAATTTAAAAAGCAAAAGTGAAAAAGGAGGATTTTTTTATGAGTTCAGATTTCTTTTTTTTAATAGCAATTGTGTGAAACATTATTACGACAACACAGAAGAAGCTGTCGCAGTCTGTCTCAGAGTTTGTACACTGATCACTTTAATGTAAGAACCTGAAATCCCTGTTGTGGGGAAGAGGGAAGGAAGAAAGGTGGTGGGAGTCAACCCTGAGAACAGCCAGATGGAGATGATCAGGAGGAAGGGAAAAAAAAAATCAGTTGCACTGAGAGCAGAAAGGTTATCAAATCTGTAGGAAGACTGAAGATTCACTAGGGACTTCTCCTTTTTCGGAACAGGATCCAAAGAGAATGTGGACTTCTAGGAGGCAAAATACTTCCTAGGCAGCATGAAAATATGAAAGTGATCAGTCTCTAAACTTCCTGAGGCTTTATATTGAAGGACAGCTTCTTTTTTTGGTGTTTGAAATCGTGTCTGCTATAAAATAAAGAAATCTTTGAAAACTCAAGTACAAAAAAGAAAAAAATCCTCTTTTCTACTCTATTTGCTTTTCCCCCTCTAGAAAGTTACATTCTTTGACTGTTCACACTCCTACTTACATGAGAAGAAATATTCTGCCATTTTGTGGAAGATATCAAGATGACTAAAAAGAATCAAGATACTTTTAAACAGCAGCATAAAAGAAAAAGGTAATTATGTAAATCAGGATAATTGAAAAGATAAATACTGTGATGTAATTTTAAGTTCTAAATATTGGTAGCTGAAAATAATTGGTATGTTTAAATAAGCTTCTCTTTTAAAGCCCTGAATTATTGAAGATACCACATTTTGGGTCATAATGCAGAAAGTAGATTCTTAGTTATTCACTTGTACCTCTCATGCAGTGGATGTTTGGGAAGTATCTTAGCTCATGAACATGAATTTCTTTATAGAAATGACAAGTGGTCAGTAATAGTCATATATAACAAGTGGTAAAAATCTTTACTCTGATAGAACCAGATGTCTGTTATACAATCCTGAATTTTGTTGTTGGATAACAGAGAATCCTTCTCTGAGTAAGGTATGGAAGAGCTTGATTGGCTGAACTTTGTGAACATGGATCTGTACTGTATGTTTTACAATTATAGCTCTTAGACATTTAATAAGTTCCAGAAGATTTAACCAAAATTAATTAAATTTTGCCCTTGTAGGTGAAAAAGCACATCAGTGTGAGGAATGTGGAAAATGTTTTGGCCGTAGAGATCACCTTACTGTTCATTATAAAAGTGTTCATCTAGGAGAAAAAGTTTGGCAGAAGTAAGTGTGGGTTTTTTACAACTGCGTAAATAGTTCTGTACTGTAACTGATTTTGTTGGGACTTGTGTGTTCGTGTAGAATTCCAGTAGTCTGTGTGTTTGTTGTGCCTGTTGCCTTAGCTCTTGATAGAAACATTATTATGGTTTGAAGTGGATGTTAGAAAATTGCCTTCACAATTTAAGCAAGATGTTTGCTTTGTAGCATAATTAAGTAAATAAATAAAGACAAACGTAAAAAAGGCTCAAATTTTAATGTCAGCTGTCTCAATGTTGTTATAAATTGATGGTTTGCTGTGACTTTGTCATTGCAGATTAGTTAACACTGAATTATTAGATGTCATTTAAGCACTGTCAGAACTATCCCACACTTCAGATATTTTAGAAGCCGGTAGTAGATTAGTGACTCGTTGTAGTCACTAATCGTAGTAGGTAAAAACTTTGAAACCTGAGTTATGTCTATAAATTGAAAATGCAATAGGATTTTTAAATTCTTGAGCTCCAAAAATAAGCCTTTCAGAGATTTCAAATAAACTGAGACCTAGTAGTTTTTCAGATGATGTGTTTTAACTGCTTGTACTCATTAACATTGTGTAGAAGTCATTACAGACGTCTGTGTCGAAACTATAGTATGTTGTCTGCTTATTCTGTTGGTTTTTCTTTTGGTAGCCAGTAGACTAAACCATTCCTAATACTTTATTTATGGGATAATTCTGCCAGAGTGAAAGCCTCTTCTGGATGCTGGGCAAAAACTTATTTGAGGATATTTTTGAGATCAGAAAAGAAGTTCTAATGGCTTTTGCTTTTTGAATACTAAGTGCCAATCCTAGCAGAGAATAAAGTTGAATATCAAAAAGAATCTGATGGACCTTGTTGGTATGCGTATGCTAGGAGATATGAACATAAGTGAGGACATTTGGAAGCTTTGATACTCAGCTATTTTCCAGTTAAAGATTTTAGAAAGGGCTGTGCACATATTTTTATTGTTAGTTGATTTAATAAAAAAAAGTATCTAACATGAAATGTCTTTTCTTCTTTAAAGATACAAAGCAACGTTTCACCAGTGTGAAGTCTGTAAGAAAGTTTTTAAAGGGAAATCAAGTTTGGAAATGCATTTTAGGACACATTCAGGTAAAAATAAAATAAACCCCAACAAAACCACAAAACATGTAGGAATGCATTTTTATGTATCAGCATTGATAGAATTATTTAATGCATTAAGGTTGTTCAGCATTCAGGGCAAGAGTGGCAGGAAGCAGCAAGACTTTTTATTCTTTCTCATATATTGGTCATTCCCAAATGCTACCCTCTGAATGTATCAGTTGAAATACTGATAATCCTCAACACAGGTTTGTGATACTCTCTTCACCTCTTCCTCTAGTTTACTGGTGTATGTTCTTGCCAAATTTTCCCACAGCTAATCGTTTTTGTGGTGCAGAGAATATTGCGTTTCAAGTGATAATCCAAGGATTTGAAATGTTTTTGGAAAGGTTTATGTCCTTATCTGTTTGACTTTGTTTTTCCTGCCTTATGTTTAGGAAAATCATTATCCACTCAAAATATATAGAAGTAAAAATTAAGCTTATTTAGTATCAGTATCATAACAGTTTAAAGACTGTTCTTTTTATCTTTGTGTGTACCTGACAGAGATCCCAAGTACTGAGAGAATTGTAAGGAGAAGGGTATGCTAATATAACTTACGGAAACCTTCAGTGGCTCTCTTGATTCTAAAACTGATGCTGAACATAGGCTTTTTCTTTTCAGTAAAATTGTTTTATACATTATATGTGTTTATATTATGCCATAATCCATGTATGTATTTGCATATTTATGTGTGACATGGTGTTACTCAGAATATCTGATTCTTACTTCTCTGTCTTTACAGGTGAGAAACCCTACAAATGTCAAATCTGTAATCAGTCTTTTAGAATTAAGAAGACATTAACAAAACACATGGTTATTCATTCAGATGCTCGACCTTTTAATTGCCAGCACTGCAATGCAACATTTAAACGAAAAGACAAGCTGAAATATCATATTGATCATGTCCATGGATCAAAGGCTGCAGAAGAAGCATTGACATCTTCTTCAGAGGAAAAGCTAGTCTCCTTACCTGTGCAGTACACCTCTGATGACAAAGTTTACCAAACTGAGGCTAAACAATATGTGGAACAGTCCAAAGCGTATCAATCAGAAGCCAAAACTTTACTACAGAATGTATCTACAGAAGTGTGTGTGCCTGTGACTCTGGTACCAGTTCAGATGTCTGATCCACAAGCTGATCTGGTACAGCATACTACTCAGTCACATGGCATTCTTCCTCCACAGCCTGAGCAGACAGATTATCAGCGAGCAACAGATCTGTCGTTTCTAGAGAAATACACTCTTACTCCACAACCTGCAAATATTGTTCATCCTGTAAGGCCTGAGCAAATGTTGGATCCTAGAGACCAGTCATATCTTGGAACTTTACTGGGGCTAGATACAGCTCCTACTGTACAGAATATTTCAAACAACGAACATTCATGATCAGACCATAACATTCCACCTAATTTACTAAGCCATTAGCCAACAGAAGGCTGATATGGCAATTGAGATTTATATTTTATATTTTATTTGGACTCATGAGTCTTCTGCATAGTTTTGGAAAAACAGGTTTGTTTACATAATATTTGAACATTTAGGCACATTTTGATGCATACTGAAAGTGTGTTTCTTGTGATTTTAAGAGTTTTTTAAAATCTTATAGATGGTCTTTTAAAAATTATGCTCTGAAATATCTTTTAAGGATAGTGGCTGAAAAATGTAATTACATATCTGGCTATTAATTTAAAAAAATTTTTTGCCTTCCTGCATCTCACTTTGAGTTTATGTTCTAAGTGTAACAGAAAGCATTCTGGAAGAATAAGGACTGTATCAAATTCATTAAAAGTTGTAAGGGTGGGCAGGGATATAAAAACCAAACTTCTAATTATATTTCGCACAAATTGAAATATAATTTTACTTGAGCCCTCAGGCATTTTGGGAGGGTTTCAAAGTCTGCCAGACTCTGGAGCCTAGCCAATGGACACAGGAACTAAATTATTCTGAGAAGTGATTCATATATTCTATGAAGACACTAAACAGGGTGTTTGGTGATCCCCCTGAGTATAATTAGGCTGCCTAAATTTGGCCTCTTAATTCTTCCTTGATCTCTAATAATGTATAATGTGGGACGATCTAGACAGTGGTATTGTCTAATTTTCTACAGTTAGTCCTATATAATTTTAATATGCATTTTTCCTTGCTCTTTCAATCTTGTCTTCTAAAGTGTGCCCCACACTCTAACTTTGAAAGAAATGGGAGTATTTGTGAGGTCATTTTAATCTGTGAATAGTCGTAAAGGATTGGCATGGTTTGTCCTTGTTAGAGCATAAGTTATACCAGGGTCCCACATAGTATCCCTGTTTTCAGGTTACCTGTGGTAGAGGAGAAATTTAAAGGCTATTATTTCCAGAACAGTACCCAACTTCTATTTAAAAAAAAAATAAAAAAAATCAGTAATTATAAATCTTTTGTGAGTTGCTAATGAAATTGTTTTGTTTCTCACTGTCTTGTACTGTGTTTATAAAACAAAGTCAAACTCTTGAGAGTATTTTATGTCTTTAATTATTTTAGCTTTTTTCTTTATGAGACTTAAGGGTTTTTTTTCCCAAAAGAACCATTTTGAGCTACAAGTCTAGTGTAATTCACCATGAAATCTAGTGTAACAACCTCATCAAGGTTTCTATTTTAAGGCTATTTTAAAAATTACTATTTTGTGTTTGGTGGATATTATGCCAAAGAAAGTACCTGAAGTAATTTTACAATCTTAATGATTCCTCACAAGAATTACGTATTAAGGCAAAATTGTCTCCAGTTTTCTCTATTCTTAAATTATTATCTTAAAGAAACTCTAAAATGGGAAACTGGACATATGTGTATTACTGTAACTGTTAAATTTATCCAATGACCTAAGCACAAATGATCTGTGGTGAAAAGCTCTTTTACCATCACAGTTCTGTAAACTCTTACGTGGCACGGATCATTTTAAATCCTATTCAAATACTTTGGTGTTAGATTCTGTTAATCCCCATTTTACTTCAGCATTGAGCAGTTTGCAGGAGAGGTGCCAGAGCTGCCTGAATGTTCATATTTTGAAGTTTGTACCCTAATGGATTCTTAACCTAAACACACCAAAGATTTCTGTTAGCTGTTAAATAGTGGCAGAGTTATAGAATTTTAAGTGTTATCAATATTTAAATAGGACTTAGCCAAAGAAGCACAATAGAAGTCCTAAACTTTAAAAGTTCAGTTTCTAAAACAGGACTACGTATGTTTAACTGTTCTATGTTTGTACTCTAAAGTGAAATTTAGAGCTGTGCTCTGGGAATGTTCAGACTGACATGGTGTAAATAGATCTGGTAAGAAACTGAATACTAGCAAATATGCAGCAATAACGAGGCTGTTGAATGCCACCTTCTGAAAGGACACTATCAAGTACTACCCTTCCTGCTTTCTGACTCCACCTTCATCTCCTTTCAAAATAAAACTGTTTCTGTCATCTTTACACTCCATGGCTTGAAAACAGCTGGTTTATGTGTAATTTTCAAGTCGGCGTGCATGTATCATATTCATATTACCACGTGTGGACATGAAACATGATTTCCAGCATTTGTAATTGTACTGTCAAAACAACCTGACATCAGTGGTGTCAGTGCAGTTCTCAGACTAAAAAGCCTAACTCTTTCTTTATTTCTTGTCTTTTCTGTCCTACAGTAGAAGAAAGTGTTGTAGGATTTTTACAAAACAGTGGCTTAAAAATAGTTGCTAACTAATTTTTTCTTTTAAAATCCAGTCTGTTCAGAAGGCACTCTAGGAAAATAACTACAATGGAATTTGGAGCATATTTACTTGATAATGTCCTTTTTAAGATTCTTTCATGATTGTGCCTTTTATATATATTCTGAATAGTGGCTTGTTCTGTAGTTCAGTTGATTATTCAAAAAACATTAAGGTCAATTATCTTCCAAAGGGCTTCATGGTTTTGGGTGCCCAACAAGAAACAGACTGTAAAAGGACTTGTTTTTCTGAAAAACGAGCGCTATCTTTGCTGTTTGGGTAACCAGAATTGCTAGTCATTCCTGGAAAAAATGACCTACTAGTTCTTTGGCGTTCTTTTGTTTGCAGATAACCCTACTAGTTAGTGTTTTTACCTGCTGGTCAGGCTGGATCATTGCCAGTTGACAGTGAAAGAAAAGAGGAAAGCTTATGTGCTAGATACATAGTTTTTATTTTTTTAATATCATGAGCTATAATTCTTTTGGCTTTACATCTATTTAAGATTCATATATGAGCAAAGTAAATTTTCATGGACTGGTACTTCATTTGGTAGGGTGGAAGTAGCTGGTCTCTGCTTGATGGAAGGCAGTTCCTCCTAAGAGGGCTGGAGTTGAAGGGCAGAGATCTGCACTCACAGCTGCATGGGTCGAAACTCCTTAGGTGTACCTCCATTTAATATGTATATGTACTTGTCCAAGAGTGCGTGTCCTGTTGATCTGGAGGGCACTTTTTCAGTAAAGGCTATGTTTTATCTGGCAGTCGTTGACTTGGTTGACCATTTCTTGCTAAAGAAGGAAGAAGCAGGTCTCTTTTAAAAATATCTCTAAGGAACAATCAGTGGCACACTGCAAAAAGTTGGTCTTTTCCACATGCTGACCTTTGGGGAGATGAGTGGAGTCCATGTTGATACTCTAAACTGCTACGTGGTTCTGAGAACTTACTGCACTCGTTCTGTGTAAACATTGAATTCTGTGGGTTTTGCTAAACAAATTTCTGGTTGCTGACTGGGTTACTGCCCTTAATTCTTTAAGCAGATTTTATGTTCAGTTTATTTATTTATATTGGAATTTCCTCTTTGAGCACTGACACTTTTCCTACAGAGGTATGGCTCTCATGGGTTCTTTTGATGCTGAACATCAGTAATTGTAATGGTGGTGATGTATTTCTGTAAGGCTCTGGTTTCCTTAAAAAATATTGTGCTATTTTAGTTATTTGATGGGTCATGCCAGAATACCATGACAAAAGATTTATTTGGTACCATCAAAGAGCCAAGTTTGTTCCCCTAGTAACAAATGTGAGAGAGCATCCAGAACTCTGAAGAATACTTTAAAGGAATCTCCTCGTAACATGCTTGGTCGAACCTGAAATGTGTTACAGAGCGCTAAGGAATAAATGACCCTCAAGTTTTTAAATTTAAAATAATTTCTGTGTAGAAGTTCATGAATGTAGAATTACGAATGGATTCTGAGAAGGCTGTTGTAGATGAATAGGTTTTTTCCCCTGAAAACAATAAAAAAGATGTGGGTGTGTTCTATATTGAGCATACATGCGTAAGTGACCCGGGCTGCGTGTTCTCTGTATGACGGAAGCTTGAGGGAAATCGAGTGCATTTACCTGCAGGGCCTTGTCACCGCTGTCACGTGTGGTCGTCTTCTACAATATCATCTCACAGTGATTTCAGTTGTTTCATCGTATGCATTGAAGAATGACACTGGCAGAATGTAATGCAGGGCAGTCCCTTCGCTTTAAGCCCAGAAGGCTCTTTTTCATGGTTTGTAAGAAATGCGTTGCTTTACAAGGATTTGATGGGTTAAGGGTAACAATGGCCAGATTCTTTGAATCCCCCCATAACCATTTTGATCATGTTTAAATGTTGGTCTTTTATATGAAAGAATAAGGTGAGATAAACTCAATATTTTGTCACTGGTATATGAGATAATGTGCTTTAAATGTGATCTGTATAGGTTGATATTTTAGATGGAAGTCTTTAAAGTTGTCTTTTTAGGGGAAATCCTTCGCTGTAAGGAAAAGTTAGGAAGTGTACTGTAAATGTAGAAGTACTCAGTCCTATGTGTAATTTTGTTTGTTATGGAAAAGTAAAGTTCTTTTGTCTTAACATCGCTTGCTTTGCAGGATTTCTTGCAGGGATGCTTGCGCTAAGGTTTAATTTCTGTCACCACCACCACCACCCACCACCCCCTCGCCCTTTTTCTTTAAACAGCATGGAAACACGGTATTCTGTACGTCTTTCAGTTTTAAAGCTCATGAAAGATAAACAGAGGCGGCAATTTTTTTCATGAAATCTGTGTGTCTCATTCAGCTTCTTATTTTAAAATATTTTGTAAATTAAATTTATTTAGAAAAATATTTGGCTTTGCTTGATTTATTTATTTGTAATATGGGAAGAGCTTTATAGCGTGGAGGTTTGCTAAATCCTTTTTTTTCCCTGCAATTATTTTTGGTTTGTTTTTTTTATAATTTCGAAGCATTACTCAAGCTTGTCCCATTGCGGGCTCCGCACCGGAGGCTGCTCCCTCTCGCCGCCGCGCAGCGGCGCCTCTCTCGTGCCCGGCGCGGTCGGGCCGTTTAAATAAAACGCCCGGCGCTCATTGGCGGCGCGGCGCGGGGCGGGGCGGGCTCGCGCGGGGATTGGCGGGGC
>JAVJGI010000032.1:1521350-1580699 GCA_035590275.1 Ibycter americanus
ATGGCGGGGTTAACCCTCCCGGCGCCGGGGGGCTGTCACAGGCTGCCGGGGCGGTAAATCCTGGCTCAACACAGGGTTCTTTTGCAGTAAGGTGCAACGCCCCCCCCCAACCAAACAAACACAAACCCAAAAAAACAAACCAACCAACAAACAAACCCATGGGGTTTTAAAGACAGACACAGAGGAATAAGAGGTGTTTAAAACGTGACCTCTCCGAGCTGGAGGGCGTGTGTGTCGGAAAAAGGTTGAGGGAGCTCGTTGTGAAGAGGATGCTAATTCCACTGTTCTGTATGTTAATACTTCAATAGGGAGCAAAGCAGGCTAAGTCTAGGGATAAATGTTTACAATTCCCAAGGAAATGTAAACTATGGTTAATCCCATCAATTCCAGTTTTTAGAAGGACAATTTAGACTAACATATATGTGGTCATCTGGACTCTCCAGTCGTGAGAGAGGAGGAAGCTCTGGAGATCTCTTGAAGTGGTGTGCTTATAAAAACAAGCTGGAGTCTTGCTGTGAAGTATTTGAATAACAACTTACTACATCGTTGACCAGCTTTACTGTATAAGCACATACTGAATTAGTTTGTATGTTTCCACTAAATACATCTGCCCCAGGAGGTGGAACTCCTCATTCAAATGCTCAAGAGACTGGTTATTTTCACACTCTCTGCTTTTGTCTGAGGTATAGCCATTTTTTGGTCTGTTAGTATTGGTATCAGCAGAGCACTGAAATGATTTGGTAGAGCGTCACTGTGCATGAAAAATCTTTATGTAGATGGTGCAAAGCTCCTGACTTCCTTATTCATTTGCAGTGTCTTCACTTTTACTCAATGAACTTGCATGTCAAATCTCATCTTTGCAGGTCATTTGACTAAAAAAATTGACACATGTATTTAGATTCAGCTAAAGTCCTAAAAATTAACCTATGACAACTGTAATTCTCTCAAAATTACTTTAGAGGGCTTATCTGGTTAATATGCAAAAAAATACGTAGTTTTTTCTACTTAGTTTTACTCAAATCTTATCCTTTCTACTGTGTGTTCTATGTGTTCTTGTTTTCCATTATTGTTTCGTAAAGAGGTATATGCCCTTTTAGTAAGACAACATTTTTGATAGAGACTGTTTAAATTCATGTCAGAGGGGAAAAAAATTACATTTAAATGTTTTAACAATTGTTTATCATTTAGTGTTGTGGGAATATTTGTTACTTCTGTATACTGCTTCTCATTTGATTTGATTGCTTTATCTTTGACATTACATAAGCATATGTAAGTGCTAGATATTAAACATTTCTTTTTCTCCAATAGTCAGGACAAAGAATCTTTGTTTCTGTAACATGGACACCATTAGAAGAAGGAAAAGTCAGAGAACTGGTAACTTTTGTTATTAATGGCATTGTAAAGCATCAGGCTGTGCTCCTGGGTGTTGCGGAGCAGCCTCAGAAGAAAAAGGTGAGTGTGTTTATTATGTGTCTTAATTCTATTACTTTGGTGTAGCTGACACATTTTTCTTTATTAGTAGAAGATTCAGTGAAGGAGAACTAAACATTGAAAAATGATACTGTCTATGGGATCATCCAATGTCTTCAAATTTTTTCAGCTGGGTTGGAAAGTAGATACTGGTACATTACAGCTTAGAGATTAACTAAAACATGACCAAAAAAGCTGTTTTCAAGTCTAGAAATAACTTATGGTGATTTTTGGACTATGTGTTCTTTTTACAGTATTTTTAGACTTTGAATGAATACACTGGTAATGTTCACTTTTGCAGACAAAACTACTTAGAAAGTCAGCATACTAACTTCTATTTATGGTTCTTTTTCAGAAGAGTCTTTGGGATACTATAAAAAAGAAAAAGTCTTCAGAAACATCTGCTTCAATAAAAGTTAAAAGAAGTACTTCAAAAGTTAAAAATGTTAATAAAACCTTTCAGGTTTCCCAGAAGGTGGATAGATGTAGAAGCCCACTTCAGCCATGTGAAAATCAGAACACAGTGCAGAATAATATATCCCCAGGAAATGACTCTCTTCTTGGCTCAGAAAATAAATTGCCTATATCTCCTATTGCACCAGTGCTAGAGGAACATTGTAGTACTGTTTGCACGCCACTTGCAATGAGAAGATCTACTACATTCTCAGATATTGCTACCGCTGTAAATGAGAAGTTACTGCCTGAAATAGACAGCTGTAATGAGAACAATGAATTAAAATCTGAAAGTGCATACAGTTCTGCTGGATTAACACAACTTAACTGTACACTCTCACCAGTTTGCAATCCAGAACACTCACCATCTGTGCCTGTTTTAAGTACAAGGAGAATTTTAAGTCCAGATTCTTTTGTAAATGACAGTTTTCAAGCGGATGTAGATATAATAGAGCAGCCTGTTCCAATTCTGTCACCTGATCAGTTTGTGAAAGACAACTTGTCAGATAAGCAATCAAAGACTCCTAAGCTTGAGGCAGCTTTAATATCGTCTACTGCAGAGACTTATGTTGTAAAGAAATTCCTACCCTCAAGATGGAAAGAAAATGGAGACGTAGAGACAAAACCATATGTTCATATAGAACACAACTTAAATGAAGTCTTTGAAATGCATAATGTAGAATCACAGGTACTTCATTATGAAAAACCCAAAGAAAATCACTTCAATTTTCCTTTTACAGAGAAACTTCAGACTCACAATTCTTCTCAGAAAGAACAACCAAAAAAGCGTCCAGTTCTTTCTGCCACTGTGATAAAAAAGAAGTCTGATGCCGCTGAAGAAAAAAGAATGGAAACTCTCCAGCCAAAATCTAAAAAATGCCTTAGTAAAGCAATAACAGAATGTGCTAATGTGGTGCCTGTACATACAAAAGCAGAAATATCTAAATGCCTTCCAGTTATAGGTTCCATTTCAGCTGAAAAGAAGTGTCACGATGACAAAGTAAATTCATCTTCTACTGGATCAACTTCTTTGTGTCGTAAGAGGAAGAGTGATTTTTATGTAGAAAATAGTAGAGTCACAGCTCCAGTGTATGTGGAAGAAGTGGAAAGAAAAAGAACTCATACATCTAGTGTAGACAATAAAATACATACTACTATGAGACCGTCGGCCTTCAAACCCACAAACCGAGAGAGAGTAGGACAGAGGAAGAAAGGTGGTGAGCACCATTTCCTTCATTTACCGCTTGCTGAAAGATGCCTTTGATTGAGATTTGTATAGCAAACTGAACTGTCTAGCAGTAGTCAGGAATACTTCATATCTGAAATGTGGGCCTTTGCAGTTTGTTAGCCATTATTTGCATTTTAAAAATTTGTAAACTAGGTCAGAGTTTTGCTTATGTAATTGGCTTTACATTTACTTTATTCTTTTGTAACCTTTTTAATGACAGTAACAGGAAAAGTATCAGACAGTTCTTGAGCAGAGCCTTTGTTATGTAGTTTGAATTTACTAGGAACTCACTGCATGAGATTTCTGTCATATGTATGCTTACCATTGTGAATATTTGACTTCATTGCTGTTGTCACACGTTTTCAAATACGTAGTTCCCAAATCTCATTCACTGCCTGCTTTTTGCAATCTGTAGGTACCTTGTTGTCAGTCGTGTGTGGATCTTTCTTTCTTTGTAGTTTGCCAGTACTTTGTTGCTTGAAGATCAGAAGCTGACTCCTTGTATTTCAGCGTATTTTGGGTTTTCTAAATGTTCCATTCCCAAATATGCTCTGGAATACAAAAAGAATGAGGGTCTGTAACTGAAAGATGCTTTTAATTTGCAGAATCTTCATGCAGTCCCTGCAATTCAACAGGAAAAAATCATCGTGGCTTTTAGATGAGGCTAATGTATGCTGCTTCCTTCAGTTCAGATTATCTCTTCTGTTACCTAGATTTGATTTGGGGCTTTCAATAACACACTTCGGTTGCAGGCTTTTTGAGGTAGTCTATGTAAAAGCATAACACGCTAACAGTGTTCTCGTGCAGCAGGAAAAGCTGAGTTATCCGCCAGGTTATTTCTATTCATCCATTAGGATAAAGGTAGATGGACTGGACAAGGAAGTGTTCTGTGAGCCCAAAATGACTTTGGTGACTTTTAATCCTAGTTGTGAAACATAAAAATGAGGCCAGCTTTGAGTTATGTTCTTGACAATTTTGCTTGAGAAATACAACCTGTTATTCTTTTAATTGCACAGGCGTTGTCTCTAGGCTTCACAGAGAAAAATCATATTTCACTACTAAAAGTTAACTTTGAAATGCCAATCATTAATTTGATCCATTTGAGATATTTATTGAAATCTTTATTATCAGGATGTATTTAAAATTTTTTAGAAGTGCTTGAGAGATTGGAATGGCTTCTTCACTTCTCTAGAAGTGAACATTCCATGAAAAACACTACTTCAGCTAAGCAGGAGAGTGCAGCCTGTAATTTATGATTTTACCTTTTTTCTTTCTGAAGTATCATCTTGTCAGGGGGTATCAGGCAGCAACTGTAGTCCATCTGCAACAGCATACTATTTTAGTCCTTCATTTGATGTCAACATAGCAAAGTTATTGTGCTAAAAGTGTATATTTTTACATGTCAAGAGTTCAGAAGGCCTGGATCTGCACTTTTTCCTTGTGTTTTATTTAAGTCCTTCTACCAGCATGTGGTGGATAAAACTTAATTAACTATTGCCTTGATGCCTAAACTAACACAAGTCAGGCTGCTCAGGAACGAGTAGTAATGTAGTAACTGTGGGAAGAGGTGGGTCAAGCCCTAAAATTCATATCTCTTACCCCAGATGTTTATAGAATACACACTTTCACATGTTCTAATAAATGTTTTTACCAATTAGCTTAGTGTTTCTAGCCATATGATAATGAATTGCAAACAGTACATTTCCTTAGTGTATGGAAGAACTGTGAAATACAATAGCAGTTATTTACTCAACTATTTTTCCCTTTTAATTGTAGTCAAACTGGTTTGCTTAACTTCTTCCATCAAGAGGAGATTATTGGTATTTTGTGTGTGTTCATGGGGAATTACTCTAGTCCCATGCTTTATAGGTGAGAGAACCTGAATACATTAACTTTCACTAACATTCTTGATACATCTGTTAATGCTTGTAGGTTCTTCACTTCAGAAAGCATCTAAACCTACCAGCAGAATTAGTAAACCCATCCCTGGATTGGCCCAGTCTCACCTGACATTTGTGAAACCACTGAAAACAGGTAGGCAGGCTTCTGGTATTCAGTAAAACAGTATACACTGGACTGAAGGTCACAGTTGTGCTACTAATAGTTGGTAAGAACCAACCGGTTAGAGTTGAGATTTGTACCTACAATGAGTCAGTATCTAGTAGAAAAATATATGTAACCTTTTGTGTTCCATTTTGACTACTTGTAAGAAAATTGATTGCTACGCGTGGCCAGCTGAAGGTAGGTATCACTTTCCTCCAGTTTTACCTGTTAAGCATAAAAGCTACAGTGCAGATGTGTTCCCAGCTGACTGACGGTTATCAGTGAAATGCCTCTTCCATATCTGATATACAGAATACCTAAGAAGAGAAAACTTCTTACCAAAAAGATACTAGTTTTGCAGAGCTAATAATACTAAGTTGATCTGATCAGAAAATCGTCTATAAAAAGTTTTTTCCTGGATGTAATCCAGCTCGACTTGGTTTTGCCCCGAGATGTGCAATGCAAATGGCCTGGGTTCTAGAAATCTTGTCTTTATTCTAGTGCTTTAATAACTCAATCTATGTTTTGTTGCTGAAATTGATTTAATGGTGGCTGATCTGCAAGTTACTGATGATGCTAATAATCTGGGTTTTTTTCTGCTACAGTGCTATACAGTGTCAAATGTTAATCCTTACCACAATTAAATGTATAATGGTTATCAAACATTTTAAGACCTGCAAAGACTTAATTTATTTTTATTTTTTTTCAGTCATTCCTAGGCATCCAATGCCTTTTGCTGCTAAAAACATGTTTTATGATGAACGTTGGAAGGAGAAGCAGCAACGAGGTTTCACCTGGTGGTTAAATTTTGTACTTACTCCTGATGACTTCAGTGTAAAAACAAACACCTCACAAGGTAAGAGTACAAGAATTTTCACTTTGTCTCTTAATGTTCTTAAACATTATATAATGTACTTTATAATATTAGCAAATAGTAGTACTAGCTTAAGACTAATCCCAGCTTGTTACTTTAGTTTGTGTAATATTAAGCTCTTAGGGAAGAGTAGATTTTTAGTCTTTAATTCTTATGTATCACCTGTTTCCCTTTTTAGCCTTTGACTTAATACTGTGGTAATCACAAAACAAATATTTGGTAATGCTTTGGTACAGGTTACTCTAGAAAATATGGAATATGCTAAACCAAAAGCAGTTCTTACATTGGAGACAGGGCTGTCCATCCCAGTAGAATTTTATAACCCTTTTCAGAGTCCTGTATTCCCCTTGTGATAAGTGTGGATGGCACACCTGTTCATGCCAAGCACAGCATACCATGCACCTGAATGGGGAGTGTGCTTTGCCGCAAGAAATATGCATTGGAACATGTGGCTGCGGCAATTCTCAGTGGGTGTTGAGTGGGGAATCCCTACCTGCTGAAAAATGCTATAGCTGTCACTTTACTAAAATAACGGTAATGTACTTTTTCTTCAATCTTTATCTTCAATCTGAAAAATCGAAGATGGTACAACTGATCTTAAAACTGAATTCCTTGCACTGCTCGTTTATGAAATAAGCATTGTTTTATTAAATATTTGACTAATATACAGGTACTTGAAAATGCATGTTTAGTGCCACAGGTGATAAGCTTCCTGAGGGATAAAATCATTAGTCAGAGGAAAAGAACAAAATGTGAACTTAGAGAGGAAAAAAAATGAATGAGGTGGGACCTCATTTGTATGTGACCTTTATTTGGGATGTAAATGTATACTTTTGGTGTGTGTTTAAACAGTGAATGCAGCTGCTCTTGTCTTGGGACAAGAGAACCTCCATAAAACCAGTGTTCCTAAAGCACCGACAAAGGATGAAGCATCTCTAAAAGCTTATACGGCTCATCGTAAGCTGAATCAGTTACGACGTGTTGCTTGCCGTTTGTTTACATCTGAAACAATGGTTAAAGCTATTAAGAAGCTAGAAGTTGAGATTGAAAGTAGACGTTTGCTAGTTCGTAAAGACAGACACCTCTGGAAAGATGTAGGTAAGAATACTAAAACTTTGCATCCTCTCTTTTCTTGTAAGTAGAAAAAGGATTATTCACATACTAAGCTTATATAATCTAAAGTTGTTTGATAAAAATTTTTGCTATAAATATGCAGTGTTTGCTGGATATAATATACAAGATGCTATCTTGCAGGAGAGAGACAGAAAGTCCTTAACTGGCTTTTATCTTACAACCCTTTGTGGCTGCGTATAGGTTTGGAGGTAAGTGCAGAATTTATGGTCTATAATCAAAGTTTAAAGGACATCTAGCTTTTTTTTTTGAGTAGGGGATGTTGTTTTGTATTTTCTGTTTTACTAATTCAGGTAGGTTCAATTTAGCTGTAGCATGTTTACATCTCTTTTAAATTATTACATAAGACTTGCTTTAAATAAGTGCTTACCTTATTAAATAGGAAAATATTTAATAAAGGAAAGTGGCAGTTAACTCCCTGAGCAAAAACCCAAAAGCAGTTTCCTGGTAGTTTCACTCTATTACTAAGCTGGAGAAAAATGCAATTGTCTGAAAGTTCCTGATTGGTTCTTCAAATGCAGATGATCATACATGTTTTGAAATGAGACTGGATCTTCTGAAATTTGCTTTGGTTTTATCCTTCAGTGGCTGGTTTGAAAAACTGATGGGTTTTTAGAGACTAATTACCATTTACTACTTCAGAATTTCAGTAAAGTATGGTATTCAAAAAAACCTCTTAGTATTTAAGGTAATTTTTAACAGTTCTGCTTTTTTTCCCCCCTCCTTTCATATTAGACTGTTTATGGAGAACTGATAGCTTTGGAGAGTAATAGTGATGTTACGGGTTTAGCAATTTTTATCCTTAATCGCCTGCTTTGGAACCCTGACATTGCAGCTGAATACAGACATCCCATTGTGCCTCACCTTTACCGAGAAGGTAACTACTACTTCCAAAAATAGGTTATTTTTAGCACTTAGTTTTTGAACGCTCTCTTAATGGGTTCTATTGTTTTAGGTCACGAAGAAGCCCTGTCAGAATTCACACTGAAAAAATTGCTGTTGTTAGTTTGCTTTCTGGATTATGCCAAACGGTCCAGAGTGATTGACCATGACCCTTGCCTATTTTGTAAGGATGCAGAGTTCAAGGTAAGAGAGCTGTGATTTGATGTCTCCTCCTATATTGTCCTAAGACTCAATGTAGAATTTTTATTTTATCTTTTTTATCTGACTGTGTACTTTTATTAAACAAGTCTTGGCTGTTCAGCCTTTTACATGAACATTCTCGACACATCTCACAGTCATGTAAAGGAATTCCCAAGAAAATGTTGAGGTGTTGATCCTGTAGGAAGGACTCCATTATCTTGTGTTATCTGGCTTCCTTCTCTAAAGCTAAGCTTTTGCATTATTTTTAAATATTGCTCTAGCATACTGCAGCTGATCTTAAACTGCAAGTAAGTTTGGGCTTTTCTGTTTGTTTTTTCTGTTATTTTGCTGTGATAAGAAAGACTATGGAATGTCTGTCATACAAAGGCTTTTAGTAAGAAATATGCTATGTTCAAATAAAATCAATTTTCTTGGGTTTGTACTGTGTATACAGACTGAGAAAAAAGTGTTCCTGAATTTGATGGTCCTTTCAGTGACGTGGTAGTAAGGTATGATGAAAACTAAAGCTGTGTGAACTGGCTAAAAAGAAATAAAAAAAAATATAATTTATCGTTTTAAGTATTAGGCAAGGAAATGTGGAATGCAATTTGGGGGACGAGATGAAAATTATATTCTGCTTGACAAATATTGTAGCGTTAAGATTTATCCCTTTTTTTTTTTTTTTTTTTTTTTTCCCCCCCTCCCCCCCCACCCCCTTTTAGGCTAGCAAAGACCTTCTGCTTGCATTTTCTCGGGACTTCTTGAGTGGCGAAGGTGACCTTTCCCGCCATCTTGGTTTCTTAGGACTACCTGTCAGTCATGTTCAAACTCCACTTGATGAATTTGATTTTGCTGTAACAAATCTGGCCGTGGACTTACAATGTGGCATTCGTCTTGTGTGCGTTGATACAGAATTATTTTGAACTATTTATTCTTTTTTATGTAATACTTAATACGAGCTCAGCCAAGGCATTAACCTGTGAAATTCCCTTTGTTAGGAGAACAGTGGAACTTCTCACCAAAAACTGGAATCTTTCAAAACAACTGAGAGTTCCTGCAATAAGTCGTCTACAAAAGATGCATAATGTTGACATTGTTCTTAATGTCCTTAAAGAGCGAGGAATTCACTTGAAAGATGAAAGTGGTAAGACCTAAAACTCAGGGTTATGCTAAGTGCATTGGAGGTCTAGCGCACACTTTAAATTCCTTGTTTTATTTGATAGGTGCTTCAATTGACTCCAGGGATATTGTAGATAGACACAGAGAACGAACATTAGCACTCTTGTGGAAAATTGCCTTTGCCTTTCAGGTACTATTCAATTACTTATTTTGTTTGTTTTTTACTAGTTACAAATGAGCGATAATGAAGACACCAGTCTTTCAGGAATGTTTGTTGTCTGTGAAAGCCTCTACTAATCAAATTTTAGACTGAGAAATTACCAGCTTTGTATGTTCAAAGTGCCATGCAAACTTTACTTAGATGTGCTAACTGTTCCCTAACAGTGCGGTTTAGATAATGTGCTTTTTCTTATGTAAATTCATACAAGATTTTGGAAAAAAATGTAACTTTTGAGTTTGTGCTGAATGCCAACAGAATTGATAATTCAGAGTAAACTAGTGTTGGTCTCAGACTGCTGGTAAGCCCTTACTAACTGAAAAGGACATTTTGAGGTTATACTGATAGGTGGTTAGAGCCTAAGCTCGGAAGCTGTAGCTCTTCTACTTTTTTCCATCTGTCTGAAACAGTCAGTTTGAAGAAACGTTCTTGAAATAAGAATGAAGACTTCTCAAGCATTTCTGCAATGGCATTTCAAAGCCACTGGAAAAAATTAGTAGAGGCGGCAAAAACAGTTTTCTTAAGACTGTTTTAAGAGTTAACTGAGTTGGGTAGTCTTTTGAAAATAAGTATCCACAGAACTATCAGAGTCATAAGAACATAATAAAAATCAAATGTAATTGTTTTCTTTCTTAACTGCTGTCACAGTATTGAGTAGTTGCCTTCCTCCAGTTAGTTCTCCTGATGCATGTGTGGGTCACAGTTGTATTGCTTTTGATTAAAGAAATAATTTCAGTGAGCAGTGGCTTTATTCAAGCCCTGTGGATATGCTAATTGTTCTCCAGATCTTCTCAGACCATCACACCACCAGCTCAAGTCCCCTTAGAGTCCCTTAAATGAGGAGGAGTGGTGCATGGGCTTAGTAGAAATGCAGGCGAGACTCTGGAATTGTTTCTTCTGGAAGTACGGTGAAATTACACAGGCTTTTCAGGGATTTTCCCTGTTTTCCCTAGTAACTAATTAACTGTAAATTAAATAACTATTAACTAATGAACTGTTTTACACAGAACAGCAGGAGTGTTCTTTTATCTGAAGCAGTTGGTAGCAGACACTGCTGTCTATGCTGGCAAGTCCAGATTATCCACTACTGCTTCAGCGTGGCAGGTACTGCTGAGTATTGAGAATAGTTTCTCTTCAGAATGCCGTATCTAAAGCCTCAGTGTCCAGCTGCTATAATGCATGACATGTCAGACTATTGGTGACGTAAATAAAATCTTTTTTTTTTCTTTCTTCCTAATAGGTGGATGTTTTTCTTAATGTGGAACAGTTAAAAGAAGAAATTGAGTTTTTAAAGAATGCACACAAGAGGAAAACACAACTGGATGCTCTCAAGACTTTTCCAAATTGTTGTAGAGTACCAGATAATAGTAGTAACTCCTCACCTCAAAGTTACAGTAAAAATGTGAAGCTGCTGATGGCATGGGTTAATGCTGTTTGTGGATTTTACAATATCAAGGTAACTAGTTTTGTGTACGCTTCAGTAAATATATCCTTTACTGTCACAAGGATACTTATTTGTTATGGAGCAGAATTCTTCAAACTATCAAGTATCTAGTAGCAGCCATTGGTAATTAGTTTTAAATACCCTTCTGGACTTTGTTTTATCTGATTTGAAATAACCATCTTTCTGTGGGTTTAGCTGCAGCTCTCTTTTTAAACAAATTTTAGCAAAAGGATCTCCCCTTCCACTTAGTCTTACACATAAAAATGCCTTTTAAAAATGAAACATTTTTTGTGGAATATGGGGTTGTTTGAGTGTGGGGTTTTTTTTTTAACAAACACTTATCCTAAAAGTATTTGTGCAAAAAATTTTCACCATTTATAGGATCTGTGAGAGTTAAACTACTATTTCGGATAAGGGGAATTCTTGTCCTCAAGAGAGATGCTTGTTTAGAAGGGACATGTTGTTTGTTCCTTCCAAAAAGAGAAGCCCTGTTCAGAGACTTGTCTGGTCAGAATACAGTCACACCTGCTAGTTTTTCTGGAGGGTAAAATAAAGCACTTAAGACTGATGCAAGTTCAGAACTTATTTCTGCACTGTCTTCCTACTGTAAAGGTATCTAAAGAAGTTTCTTTGGGATCCTTCTGTAGAAAGATTGCTTTCTATTTGGTTTCTTAAATGTTTCCCTTGGAGATTCAGTCTGTAGTGATTCACACCTCATTGTTTCTGGTTTCTCACAGCTGTATGTCACTGTGTAGTGAATGTTCACTAGCTGCATAAATTCTTTCTGTTTAAAAAAAATTTGCACTTGGTCACTTCCAAAGGTACAAGATAACAAATATCTATATTATAGCAATTGACTGGTAACAAAAATTCAAGGAACTTGTGTCTTACTGTATTTTATTTAACAGGTGGAAAATTTCACAGTGTCTTTCTCAGATGGTAGAGTATTATGTCATTTGATTCATCATTATCATCCATGTTACGTGCCTTTGGAAGCTGTGTGCCAACGTACAACTCAAACAGTAGAATGCTCCAGAACTTTTACGGTGGGATTAAACTCCTCCTCATCATCCTCTTCAGAGTCTGATACTTCTGTAAATGTTATGGAAGGAATGTTTGACCAAAGTGAGTTATTTGATGCACAGAAGTTCACGTTAAATCTATTTCTTTTGTGTGCAATGTGATTTGACAAACATTTTCTCTGTACAAAGCTACAACTGCTGCAGTCCTATACAAGGAACTCTTGGACAATGAAAGGAAAAACTTCCAGCTGATCAATGCTGCAGTTTCTGACCTAGGTGGAATACCAGCAATGATTCATCACTCAGACATGTCAAATACAATTCCTGATGAGAAGGTAAGATGCTTTTCAAGTTGGAATTAAACATCCACATGTTCTGCTCTCCTGTCAACATGTCCTGCTCTTCCGTATAGCCCTTAACTACTTGTGTTCTGTGTTTATATAGGTTGTTATTACCTACCTATCATTTCTGTGTTCGCGGCTTCTAGATCTTCGGCAAGAAGCTCGAGCTGCCCGATTAATTCAATCTGCTTGGAGGAATTACAGGCTGAAAAGGGAACTGAAACTTTCTCAGGTACTCTTTGCCCATGCAATGTTTATAGCTTCTGCTTTGAGAAATACTAAATAAAGAATATAAATGCATTGTTTGGAGTATACAGGTTTATTAGAATAATATTGGCATTTAAAGTAATAAGTTCTATTTTTACTATCAAAATATACATCCTTGGTGGTGTAGTCTACTAAACCCCACTTTCATTTAAGACTGTTCTGAAGTAATTACATTTGTTTAAAGGCTGCTGTTCTTTCTTTTGTGTTCTTAAGGCCTTTTCCCAATATTTCAAACATAAAATAGTTGCGCTGCTTCCTTAAAACAAAAAGGGAGCAGTGAATTTTCAATTCCTATTAATGTCTACAAGATGAAGAGTAATTAAGCTTCTGCATGAATTTACTCTTTTTGTTCAGGAACTAAACTGCACCAGTCTTTTAAGTTGAATCTCATGAGTTCTGGTATTTTGTTTCTTGCTTTTCTAGTTATACCAGATCTTGTGATGGTTTTAAAACTGTGGCACCATTAAGGTTTATAAATTCCACCACTGTGTCTGAGATACGTATTATTTGATGTTGGAGCAGTGTTCAAGAGAAATTCTAAGAATCTGTGGTGTAGAAGGAGGCAGAGGTTATATTTATGTAGATTTTTTCATCTCCAGTTTCTTTACTGTATAAAAACTACACAACCTTCATAATGACAACAAGACATTCCCTTTATAAATCTTTTTAAATAACTAATAGTAAAGATGCTGGTAGGGGGAGGGGGAATCAAAACCAAAACTCCGAAGCATTACAGGCATTATTTTTTTTATTGAATCTTACAATGCGCATGTGTGTACTTTGCGCTATGGTAGGATAGGCTGGTAGTAGGGTTCTGATAAGATGACCTAAATATTGACGTGTTACATTTGTTAGCTGCTCTTTCTTTTTACTTTGATGTACATCAGTTTGTTATTAAAGTCTCTGGGTTACTACAAAAACACTGGTTGGTATGTGCAAACAAAACTCGAGGCTAGATGGACATGAGCTGATATGGTTCTTTTTATACTCTTGTATTATTTAAATATAGCTGGAAAGCATTCTAGTATGCTCTGTTAGTAAGGGTATTTTAAAATCTTATGAATGAGGATTCATAAAATTGAGGCTTAATAATGGGTTGCTTAGGAGTGCTGAAGAATTGAATATCAAAGAGAAAGAACTGTGAAGGTGGGAGGATGCAGATTTAAGTGATACAACCCTTTTACAAAGAACTCAGTGCTGAAATAAATGTTCTGTCTCTGAAAAGTTATTTTACTAGAATGAAGAAAAGCTGTGCTATCAGCAAGCCTAATTTTTATGAGATTGCTTTAAGTAGTTATTTTAATACAGCAAAAAAATTGAGCGACAATTCCAATCCTAATCATTCAGTGGAAATTCACTCTTTGTAGGAGAGAGACAGAGCTGCTCGGATAATTCAAAAATCTACATTAAACTTCCTGTCTCGTCAACGCACCCTGAAGAAAGTGAATGCAGCAGTTTTCATCCAGAAGCACTGGAGAAGATACTTAGCCAGGATGATTTTTTTAAACCTGAAAAAGACAAAACTGGAGGAAGCCAGAAGTAGATCTGCCACAGTCATTCAGGTAACATGATCTAAAGTGAGATTACACAGCAAGGAAGCTCTCTGAAACCTACAAGAAAAGGGCTTGTGTGGGATCATGTGTTCTGCTTACAGCAACTGATGTCTTCCTGAAAATGTAATACAATTCCGCCTGCTTCCCCCCCCCTCCCTTTGAGATGC
The DNA here is from genome assembly GCA_035590275.1 of Ibycter americanus. Lineage (NCBI taxonomy): Eukaryota > Metazoa > Chordata > Aves > Falconiformes > Falconidae > Ibycter > Ibycter americanus. The sequence goes on from JAVJGI010000032.1 coordinate 1,535,763, forward strand.
TTTGGTAACTGTCTCTTCAGAGAGAATTGGTAATGTGCTATTAAACAACAGTTGTTCCTTCTTAGTGAATATTTTGGTATTCCATAAACATTAAAACACTGGGCCTTAAATCAGTCAATGTAAGGACCGATCAGATTGTGTTGGCTTCTCTTTTTGCAGCTGTTGAACACTACTTAAGGAAGATTTAAAAAAACCCCATAAATTACCCTCCTAGTGTTAATGACACCTGCAGTGGGCGTGTTCAGAATGGCAGACATTAGTTACTTGTTGGTAGTTGGGCAGTTAATTGTTTCTCAAGATACTTTGCCCCCTATTACCCAAAACTAAATGTTACATTCTTAAGAGTTTTTGGAATGGCGAGTAAAGAATCATTGGTTTATCAAATAGGTTGAAAGGGAATCTTTTGTTGCGAGGGCAAATTTACCTTTGTCCCAGAATTTAAAAAAGCAATGATTCAAGCATTTGTCTTTTGGGTTTTTTTTAAACATAGATACTGGGCTCTTCTTCCTAGGGATTAAGTAGGAATGAAGAAATCTTAAAAAGTCTGAAGCTGGTAGTCCTGAATTTAGGCTTAACTCGAGATACCATGAAGGAAATACTAAATTCTCTGTTTTTTCCTGCAGGCTTACTGGAGGAGATACTCTGCTAGGAAAAGATATTTACAGCTAAGATACTATGTTATTTTTGTACAAGCAAGGATAAGGATGGTGAAGTCTGTTGCTGCATACAAAAAAATTGTTTGGGCTACTGTTACAATTCAGAGTCATCTTCGTGCATCCAAGTTGGCAAAAAAAGATCGGCAAAGATATGAAATCTTAAAGTCTTCAGCACTTACTATTCAGTATGCATTCAGAAGATGGAGAAAATACAAAATTCAACAGAAAATTAAAGCAGCTTTAGTGCTTCAGACTTACTTCCGAAAATGGCAATCTACAAAACTGGCTAAAAGAAAGAGGGCTGCCCTGGTCATACAGTCTTGGTATAGGATGCACAGAGATCTGAAGCAATATCTATGTATTAAGCAAAGTGTTATCAAGATTCAGGCTTGGTACAGATGTCAGCTGGCTAGATGTATTTACCAGGAACACAGGGCAAAAATAACGACAATTCAGCGGTATTACAGAGCTTATAAACTAGGAAAAATTGAAAGAGAGTACTATTTGCAAAAGCGTGCAGCAGTGATAGTTCTCCAAGCTGCTTTTAGAAGCATGAAGGCACATAAACTATACAGACAAATAAAAGCAGTTTGTGTTGTTCAGTCACTGTGGAGAATGAAAAAAGAGAGACTAAGATTTCTACAACTTAAAAAATCTGTTATTACATTGCAGTCACATGTGAGAAAATACCAACAAGTAAAAAGATATAAGGAGGTTAAAAAGGCTGCTTCTGTAATTCAAACTTGGTATAGGGCACGTGTTGCTTCTAAAACAGCAGCTGCTTCTTTGCAGAGGATGTGTCTGGCTGCTGTTGTCCTACAGTCTGCCTACAGAGGAATGGAAGCCAGGAAAGAGGCTCGCATATTGAGATCCGTGATAAAAATTCAGTCAAGTTATCGTGCTTATATTGTCCGGAAGATATTTAAAAACTTGAAAGATGCAACAGTGAAGATTCAAGCTTTTGTAAAGATGAGGCAAGCACGTAAGCGTTATTGTGCATTAAGGGAGGCAACACTTTATGTCCAGCGAAGGTATCGGGCTCATAGATACTCTCTTCAACTTAAAGAAGATTATAGGAAATTGAAGGGAGCTTGCATAAGAATTCAAGCTGTAGTTCGAGGCCATCTTGTCAGGAAACAAATACAAAGGTGGAAAGAGGCTGCAGTATTTCTCCAGGCATGCTACAGAATGAGAAGGGACAGGCAACGTTATTTAAGCATCTGTAGTGCTGCTGTTGTCATTCAAAAACATTATCGTGCATATGAAGAGCAACTGCGTCAGAGGCAGGAATTCTTGCAAGTTAAAAAAGCAGCTGTGTGCTTACAAGCAGCCTACAGGGGCTATAAAGCACGTAAAAGGCTTAAACTTGAATATAGAGCTGCTATTAAAATTCAGACTGCTTTTAGAGCTCATGCTGCCAGAATGAAATACAAGGCAATGGTTCAGGCCTCCATTGTGATTCAGAGGTGGTACAGAACTTGTAAGATTGGTAACAGGCAAAGACTGAACTTCTTAATGACAAGAGTGGCAGTGCTTTCTTTGCAAGCAGCTTTTCGTGGCTGGAAGGTACGAAAGCATATTCGAAGACAGTGTGTTGCTGCTACTAAGATACAGTCTGCCTTCAGAAGATTCATGGCTGTGCAAAAATTCAGACTTATGAACCATGCTGTGTTAACTCTCCAAAAGCATTACAGAGCCAGTGTTATAGGCCAGAAGCAACGGCAAGAATATGTTCAGCTGCGTAACTCTGTAGTGCGTCTTCAGGCAATATGGAGGGGGAAAACTGTGAGAAAAACAATTCAGAAGAAACATAATTTTGCAACAATTATTCAGTCCTATTACAGGATGCATGTAAATCAACGAAAATATAAGAAACTAAAACAAGCCACTCTAGTGATTCAGAAATACTTCAGAGCTTACTGTATGAAAAAAACCCAACGTGCAGTTTATCTAAGAACAAAGACAGCTGTGTTAGTCTTGCAATCTGCTTACCGTGGGATGATTGTGAGGAAACAATTGAATGAACTGAACAAAGCTGCTGCAACTATACAAGCTGCCTTCAAATGTTACCTGGTCAAAAAGGACTATGAAAGACTTAGATCTGCAGCTATAGTAGTTCAAAGGCATTATCGTGCAATTATTCATGGTAAATATCAAAAGCAGAAATATTTGACTTTAAAAAAAGCCACAGTCAAAATGCAGGCGATTTATAGAGGTGTAAGAGTTAGACAACGAGTTCACTGTATGCATCAAGCAGCTATTTGTATCCAAGCCACGTTTAAGATGCATCGTATGAACATAAAATATCAGGCAATGAGAATGGCAGCAATTATAATTCAAAGACAATACAGAGCATTTTGTTTAGGCAAAGTACAACATAAAAAGTACTTGGAACTAAAGAAGTCTGTCATTATCCTTCAGGCTGCCTGTAGAGGCATGAAGGTCCGACAAGATTTAAAAACTATGGATCAGTCAGCAGCAATAATACAGTCTTATTATCGAATGTACAAACAACAGAGGGATTTCAGAAAATTGTTGCTGGCAACGAGGCGAATTCAGCAGTGGTTCCGTGCTTGTAAGGAGCGAAATACACAAGTTCATAACTATATGATTATGAAAAGTGCTGCACTTCGTATCCAGGCTGCGTTCCATGGTATGAAAACAAGAAGACTTATAAGAACTATGAGTGAATCAGCTGAGCTTATTCAAAGAAGATTTAGAACTTTTCTCAAAAGAAAACATTTTCTTTCCATTAAGACGGCTGCTATTGTAATTCAGAGAAAATACAGAGCAACAAAACTAGCAAAAATTCAGCGTCAAAAATACCTCTCTTTCCTTAATGCTGCTGTTATCATACAGTCTGCTTATAGAGGCTTCGTAGTAAGAAAAAAAATACAACAGATGCATCAAGCTGCTACAGTTATTCAAGCAATATTAAGAATGCGTAAAATTTACATTTCTTATCAAGCTGTCAGGCTTGCTTCAGTAATCATACAGCGACGTTATCGTGCTTACAGGGAAGGGAAGCGTGTGAGAGAAATATACTTAAAACTGTACAAGTCTGTGCTAGTTCTTCAGGCTGCCTATAGAGGAATGAAAACAAGATGCTTCTTGAAGAAAAGACATGAGGCAGCACTTACAATACAGAAAAACTACCGAATGTATAGGCAGTACCATCATTACAAAAAAGTTCAGTGGGCAGCTCAGCTAATACAGATGAGATACAGAGCCAATAACCTAATGAAAATTGCAATACAGCGTTACTCTTCATTAAAGAAAGCAACAACTTGTGTTCAGAAGGCTTTTCGACACCTGCGAGCAAAAAAACAGCAAGAAATGCACCGTGCTGCTATTGTTGTTCAGAAAAATTTTAAAGCTTTTAGAGAACGTCAAAGGTATCTCTCTCTCAAAGCAGCTACTCTTGTCTTTCAGAGAAGATACAGAGCCTTGATTCTGTCAAGACAGCATACTTTGGAGTATCTTTCTCTTCGCAGAGCAACTATTCATATGCAGGCTGTGTACAGAGGTATCAGGGTGCGGAGGAGTATTGAGCATATGCATTTAGCTGCTAGTACAATACAATCAGCATACAAAATGCACAGGAATAGAAGATCCTATCAAAATATGAGAATTGCAGCTGTTGTTATACAGAGCTACTATCGATCCTACATTACAGGAAAGAATCAACGAAAGAAATATCTGACAATGAAGAATTCTGCTCTTGTTATTCAAGCATCATACAGAGGCATGAAGGAACGACAGAAACTGAAAACTATGCATGTTGCAGCAATTGTAATACAGTCCAGTTATCGCATGCACATACAACATAAATATTACAAACATTTGTGCTGGGCTGTCAGAGTTATACAGCAAAGGTTCAGAGCCAAAAGGGCAAAAGAAGCTGACATGGAAAACTACGCAAAAATAGAAAAGGCTGTCATTTGCCTTCAATCCTCTTTTCGTGCTAAAAAAGCTAGGCAGTTGTATAAAACCAATGTTGCTGCACGGTACATACAATCCTTCTTAAAAATGCACGTAGAGAGGAGGCGTTTTCTTGAAAAGAAAGCAGCAGCAATAATGATTCAGTCTGTGTTCCGATGCCAAAGAGCAAGGACTCACTATAAATTGATTCAGAGTTCAGCAGTTGCTATTCAGAGGTGGTACAGAGCACGTCACAAGGCTCGTTTACAGAAAGCAGAGTATTCTGCTCAAAGACAAGCAATAGTAATTATTCAGTCTGCTTTCCGTGGTATGAAAGCAAGAAAAAGAGCAAGACAAATAAGAGCTGCAAGGAAGATTCAGTCTTTTCTTCAGATGGCTGTGCAGCGTAAAAAATTTATTCAACTTAGAACAGCAGCTATTACATTACGAGCCTATTACTTAATGCATAAAGCTAAATCACAGTATACAAGCTATAAAAAAGCAGCAGTTGTCTTACAGCGATGCTACCGATCCCACTTGACTATGAAATACCAAAGCACAGCTTACTTGCAAACCCGGAGGAACATTATCATTGTGCAGGCTAGAGTCAGAGGATTCATTGAAAAGAAGAGGTTTCACAAAATCAAAGAAAGCACTATAAAAATTCAGGTACTTTTGATTGTATAGTAGTGCGTTTTGGGTGTTGGGTGTTTTTGCTTAAGATTACTGCTCTTGCAAGCAACAGTTTAAAGCTATATGTTAAAGCAGAATCTATTTCTGAAGTATACTATATGGGAGACATATAAAGCTTACTACCACAGTGTACTGAAGTGAGTCTCAGTTCAGCTCTGTTTTGCGTGTCTTTGCTGAAGTACTCATCTTAAAAATTAACATTCCCTTTTCCTTGTTTCTCCCCTAGAATTTTACTACTTCAAATGAGTTCTGGTACTTGTGTGTGTGTTTCTGTGGTTCTCTTAGGACTATTTTTGTCCTAACTGGCTTTCACCTATATAAATAGTAGCTTAATTAATGTTTTCTTTGAATCAAATGTGAATGAAAGCTGTCTTGACATGTTGAAGTGAGTGGTCGCTGGTACTGGGTATGAAGTAAGTGGCAAAAAAGGCATGACTGCTACAATCTTCAAGACACATTTAGGAAGGTGTGAGTAGATCAGTCATGTTAGTTCTTTTAGATTTATTAAATGGTTGTAGACTAATTTGAGTACCTAGCTTACATTTTGAAGAGAAATGTAAGGAGAGAAATTACGTTCTTATTGTATGTCTCAGTTGGTACCTTGAGTGGCGCCACATGAAACTTAGTGTGAAACTGTATCTGTGATTCCTCAGAGGTGCTCTAAGAGGTGGGAAGCATTAGTTTGTTGTTTCTTCCATCACTGATGCAATAAAAACATGGTCAGCAAGAAGTAATGAAAATCATTCTTCATCTCCATGTCGCAAGCTAAATATCCATCTGGTGTGAGTTCAGAGAAGCTTAGAATAGTTACTCTGAAGTGCTTTTTAATTTTTTTTTTTTTTTTTTTTTTTTTTTTTTTTGAGGATGAGGGAGGAAGGTGTATTTCCTTTTCTTTATATTAATTTGATTTCTATGTAGTGGAAGTATGTTTTTGTGGGTTTTTTTGTTGTTGTTGTTGTTTTTTTCTTTCTGGGAAAAGCTCTAAGTGATTTCCTGTGGTGGGCTTAGTTAGTTTACCCTAAGGGAAGGAGTTTCTCTTCGGTGTATTATTGGAATGAAAGGATTTTTTTCACCTAAGTTGGGGAAGAAAGGGAAATAAATAATCTCTCATAATAATTTCTTAGGTTGCTATTACTATCTTGTTGGAGAGCACATGCTCTGCTTAACAGATAAGAAAACAAGTGTGTCTTCCTCACCTCCATGTTCTGGGGGGAACTGGCAGCTTCTTAGTTATTTCTGAATGATGTAAGTATGATTGCTTAAAAGGTAGGAAAGAAGAATTAATTGGGAAGTCTGAAATATATTTACTTACACTGTTGTTATTCTAACAAGCTAGCGAGTACAGCTGTGCTTAAAAATATGGAAACATCTTCCAAGTCAATACCGTGCAAGTGGTGAAATATTTGAAGGTTATATCTTTTTCTTTTAAGGCATTTTTCCGTGGATTTATTCAGAGACAGAAGTACCTTCAGTGCAAGTTTTCTGCTGTATTAATACAGCAGCACTACAGAGCCCATCAGATGCGGAATACTGAACAACAAAGATACCATCAAATGAAAAGAGCTGCCATTAGAATTCAGGTAATCCCAGAAGGCGGTTTTTATTGGGTTTTGTTTTTTTTTTTAATCTCTTGTATTTGTTTCTTCATGACATAATTATTTTTACAGGCATTAAAGAGAGTGGCATTTGTGGTATTTCCCTTAATGCATTTCACTTGCTTTAGAAAACATCTTCTAGATGTGAGAAGTTACATATTTGTAATACTGTAGAGATAGGAATCCTAAAAGCCTTTCATGCTAATTTTAACTTTTCTTCCTTTTAATTTTGTTTGTTCCATTAAACAAACAAAAAGTAATCAAATTTTGATTTTTTTTTTCTTTTTATATATCTAATAGGCATCATATAGAGGATATAAAGCCAGGCAGTGGGTTAACAGAACAAAAGCAGCACAAGTAATTCAAGCCTGGTTTCGAGGCTGCAGAGCACAGAAAGAATATGCGTCTGTGGTAAAAGCTACACATGTTATTCAGAGTCACTTCAAAACAAAACAGCAACGGACCCGGTAATACTGAATTTAGTATAAATTTGTCTAATTTTCAAAGCTTTATTACATAATTATTTAGCGTTCCTTTGCGTGCAGGCAGATGCCTATAGATTCTCAGGTTCTGACACTGTAGCATGCGTGTAACGTGCACGAACATAGTCCTGTTGATGCAGGTGGGATTATTCTGTTGCACAAGATACTTCGTGTTTAAATATTTTTCTGGACTGGAAGCTACCTTATAAACTTAGATTTTGCATATTGGGGATCTAGAAAGAATAGGCCTTGATCTTTTTTTCACTTACATTTTTTTACAGGAAGGATGTTCTGGATATTGTTAAAATTCCAGCATGAAATTAACAGAATGAAAAGCTATTTTGTTATAACACATAATGGAATAGTTAAACTAGTTTGTGTTTATTTTGCTGTGAGATGATTTTACAATAAATGCCTTTGTAGTTCAGCCTGATATCTCATTCAGAACCGTGTCCTCTGCCAGTAGCAGTAGGAGGTGCTGTATGTTGGGGTGTGTGTGTTAACCTGACCACTTTCTAAGGTCCTCCCTCACTATCCATGCTTGTTAGGTTATGGATGTATGAATTTACATCCTTGCTGATTCCTTTTTATTGTCCTTTTATGGACCTGTTGTACGTCAATCTGCCTAAAGTCTTTTAAACTGTTGTCTTCCTCCCCAACCTGCTTTGGCCGCAAGTTCTGTAAGTACCTACTGTGGGAAAACAGAAAGTATCTTCTATTTTAAACCAGTCTTTCTGCCAGCACTGTTGACTATCCCCTCATTTTAGTGTTCCAAGATTTGGTTGATAACAGCTCTGCTTTCACAGTACCTACCTTAAGAATTTTGTAAACTGACACTGTTTTCTTAGATTAAAAATGCAAGTGTTCTCAAGTTTTCAAAAAAAAACCTAGAATGCATTTTCCTGTTAGGTTTTTGAAAATGAAGTTCTGTGCACTTACCATTCAAAGAAGATGGAGAGCAACCCTTACTGCACGAATGATTCAACATCAGTTTTTGGCAACTAAGAATGCTGCACTTAAGATTCAGTTGGCATATAGGCGGTACAGGGCTAAGAAACTTTTAAGAAAGGTATGTTTTCACTTGCACTTTGCTATATCATGGTTTTTAAAGTTTTCAATGTGAGTGATTTTTGTCATCAATGTGCAGAAGTATAGAAAAGAAAGAAGGTGGGGCTAGAACAAAGGTTGCTTAAATCAAAACTGTTCAATCTTCAAAATATTAACTTTTCTATTTGCTTTGAGCAACAAGGTTGATTCTTGTTTTCGAACAGTTCCAATTGTTGCGTTACCCCTGTCTGTACTGATAATAAGATAAAATGTAAAATTTTCTTCTGGCTTTTATTACTTACTATTAAGTTAAATTGCCCATATTTTGACCCCATTTAGGTAAGGGAAAAGACCTTCCAAGTTGTGAAAGAGCATTTTATATAAGCTAGTATTGCATGAGTTTGCATGTGTTTCCTATTTTATTTTTGTTCTTAAGATGGGGGGAAAAAATCTGGAACTCAGATACAAATGTATATTGATCCATGACACAAATGAACAAAAGTGTAGTTATCAATGCATTCTTAAAAATTTTTTCAGAAGCTTCAAGCTGCATGTTTGATCCAAAAAGCATACAGAAGTTTCAGGGCAAGAAGGAAACTTGTTCAACAAAAAGCTGCAGCTGTAATTATCCAAAAACATCTGAGGGCCTGGCAGGCAGGCAGGCTTCAATTTATGAAATACAATAAAACTAGAAGAGCTGTCGTTAAACTGCAAGCATTTATACGGGGTTATTTAGTCAGAAAAAAGGTTGGTATACTTGAAATTCAAACTATTTGATGTATAGTATCTCTAGAGCTGTTTTAGCATTAATTCTGGCTGGCAAGAAAAGGAAAGCCTGATCACTTGTTGTTGAACTCAAATTCTTGTTGAGTGCTTTGAGAATTGGGTGGGTCAGAATAGATGAAAATAAGAGTTTGACCCTTTTTTCACAATCCTTTAGTACTAAAATAAGTTTTCATTGTTGGGTGGTTTTTTTAGCTTCTGAGATCTTTGTGGCTTACTTGTAACTGATACTTCTGCACACACACACTTAAAATGAAACAGTTCTCTGCTATATATTAGTGTTGTTGCTTACAGTCACTTCTGTGTTATTGTTTAGATTGGAGAGCTAGTACTGAAGAAAGGTAGCTTGCTTTGGTTCTGAGATAATGACTTCTCAGGTGATATGTCAGTATCTAATAGTGTATTGCTGTGAGCTGTGGTCTTTGGATACACAATCAACTAACTACGTCTGAGCATGAGAATTAATGATGCTTCTTGTTTGGTTTTCCTTATACAGATTTCAGAACAGAAACAAAAGAAGAGACTACTTTATTTTGCAGCAGCTGCATATCATCATATCTCTGCAATTAAAATTCAAAGGAAATACAGGATTCACCTCATCTTAAAACTCGCACAAAAACAGATCTCGTCTGTTCATATAATACAGGTTAGTCTAACTAAGGACAAATGACTTTAGACTATGTTACGCAATTTGTTTTCTGTCGGCTAAGCTGTAGCACTAAGACACTGTAGTTCCTTCACATGTGAAAATAAAGCTAAGTTACGGAGCCTGTAATTTATTAAATAATACTGCTTATGCCCAGCTAAGCATAATAGAGTGGATCTCAACGGGCTCTGGAGGCTTAAGCACTTTAAAGCCAAGGATGGATGGGAAAGTTTGTTTCCTTCAGATTCTCAAGCTTGCTAAAGGAATCTGAGTGCTGTCTTAGCCTGTATCTTTACATCCTACTGGAAGCAGGAAAGATCAGACATGACAACCTGTAAGGCTCATGAAATGAAGAGCAGTTATTTACACAAGCATGGGGTACAGTGATTCATTTGGTTGTATGTGTCTAACCTGCCAGTGGTACCAGAGCCTGTCTAAGGTGCAGCGTTTTTAATATAATCATGTTTTACTTCTCTAAAAGAGAGATTGAAAATCAGGTCTGTATTGCAGCACTGCCTATTAGAAAATATTATCTGCAGGTCTCCAAACTGACCTTTAGCTTAGTCCCGATAATATCCAGCATTGGATAAATGGAGAGACTGAAATGGGGGGAACCCTGAAACAGCTGTTTTCTAGTCAAGGATTTATGGCAAACTTTGCTCTGCTACTTCTCCATATATACAAATCTGTTATTTCTCCCCATAAGTTATGTTTTCCCCTTAAGGCAAGAGCGAATGGGTGGAAGAGACTTTTTTGCTTGGATTTGTCTCCCTGTCTCCCTTCTCTGTGTGTAAAGGGGAAGAAACAGAGCTGGGAAATGAGAAAAGTGGAGTGGTGATTCTCCTTAAAAGCCAGACAACAGAAAGAAAACTAGGACAGAGTAATGCCAGACACAGTATAAATTGGGAGAGGAGAGGCTGGAGAGCAGCCCAGCAGAAGGGGGTCTGGGGGTGCTGGCCGGCAGCAGGCTCGGCAGGAGCCAGCAGTGTGCCCTGGCAGCCAAGGGGGCAAACCCCACCCTGGGGGGCATCAAACACGGCATGACCAGCTGATCAAAAGAGGTGATTGTCCCGCTGTTTGCAGTGTTAGTGAGGCCTCACCTTGAGTACTCTGTGCAGTTCTGGGCCCCACAATTTAAAAAGGATGTGAAGGTCCTTGAATGCCTCCAGAGGAGGGCAACAAAGCTGGTGCAAGGGCTGGAAGGCATGTCCTATGAGGAGCAGCTGAGGACGCTGGGTTTGTTTAGTTGGGAGAATAGGAGGCTGAGGGGTGACCTCATTGCTCTCTGCAGCTTCCTGAGGAGGGGAAGCGGAGAGGGAGGTGCTGAGGTCTTCTCCCTGAGATCCAGCGACAGGATGTGTGGGAATGGTTCAAAGCTGCGTGTGCTGGGGGAGGTTTAGACTGGACGTTAGGAAGCATTTCTTTACTGAGTGGGTGGTCAGACACTGGAACAGGCCTCCCAGAGATGTGGTTGATGCCCCAAGCTTGTCAGTGTTTCAGACGCTTTTGGACAGTGTCCTTAATAACGTGCTTTAACTTTCAGTCAGGCAGTTGGACTGCATGATCATTGCAGGTCACTTCTAACTGAAAATACTGTATTCTGTTCTACACAGGAGGCTTCCCTAACTGCTCCTACTTAAAATTTCATTTTGCAGTCTTGCATTTCAGCTACCCCAAGGCCAATTAGAGCTGTGTCGTGGTGCTGATGTGAGTGCTAGTGATGTTTATAGTGCCTACTGTATTTGTCAAACTTCATGTTAAAGTAGTTCTTCAGCTTTTATCAATGCTCATTTAGGATGGGAAAAGGGAATTTGGGGAAAAGTCCTAAATAAATAAATAGAGAGGTACTTTAATTTTAAACAGAGGTGGTTCCGAGCCAAAATGCAACAAAAGAGATATCTAAGAGATTATCAAAGAATTATTCAATTACAACGTGTGATTCGAGGCTGGCTAAATCACAGAAATAATGCAGCAACCATAATCCAGCGAAATGTACGAAGATTCCTTGCCTGCAGACGTAGGAGAAAATTTGCAGTTGGAATAATTAAACTTCAGGTAAATACCTCTTATAAGAAAATGACAGTATTTTTCTCTTATTTTGTTTTTTTATTTCTTGATTTTTCTTTTGTGTTTTTTTGGGGAGAAGAAAGATGTTTATTTTGGTTGGTGAATTTATCAGTTATATTGCAAGCCAGGTCAGCTTCAGTTTAGACATCAAAGCTAAATGCAAACAGATCAGAAAGTAGTATTAAGCAGATACTGGTTGAGGTGACTGTGGAAATGTGTGTGGAGTATGTATGCATGTTTGTTTTGGTCTTTTGTGTTGAAAGTCCAGTATTTGGAAGATGAAACACTGAATGGTAATTACTTAAAAATTAATCACAAAGGTAATGAAATACTTTGTCAGACTTGTGTAAAATTGTTTTGGAATGGTAATGGAAGTTCTATTTTCTCTTGTTCACAACTTTTTTCTCTTTGTGAAATTCCTTTTCTGTAGGCATTGTGGAGAGGATATTCTTGGAGAAAGAGTAATGACACAGCAAAAACTAAAGCTTTAAGATGTAGTTTAATAAAGGCTAATGAAAAGAGCAGAGAAGAAAACAAACTGTGCAACAGAACTGCAGTTGCTATTGAATACCTTCTAAAATACAAACATCTCTCTTACATTCTTGCAGCATTAAAGCATCTTGGTGAGTATTTTGTTTTATTATAACTGATAGATTTCCAGGATGATAGAAAATGGAATTTTTCAGCCAAGACTAGTTTATAATAATATTTGGGCTTTCTGTATGATTGTGAAATGGAAACATGTTGGAGACTATAATGCAAGTTTTTTTCCAGACTAAAATTAGCGTATTGATTTAAGAACAATATTAAAACGGTTATGTAGAGAAAGAAAATACTATGTGATTGCTCTAATTTCCTGGCAGTCCTAGTAATACTATGCCTTACATAAGTCAATTATATTTGCTGTCAGTACATGTTCTCTGTGGATTGTTTTGGCTGCTGAATTTTTTTAGAATACATCTTCAAATCAATAATTGTGGGGTTTATGTCTTTGCAGTTCTACTTAAAAATAAGATTAAACCCTGGTTTGCAATTAAATTGTTTGAGCTTCACAGGTTGTGGTTTTTTTTCCCCCTTTAATTATCATAGAGGTGGCTACCAGGCTGTCCCCACTCTGTTGTGAAAACATGGCCCAGAGCAGAGCAATCTTCACTATTTTTGTTCTGATTCAGAGTTGCAATCGGAGTGTTCCATGCATGGAAGTGATCAGATATTCAATTCAGGTTCTACTTAACGTTTCAAAGGTAACTTTAATATTTTCTTTTGCACATTTATAAGCTGGATACTACTTTATTGTAGTATTTATTTATTCACAAAATCTCTGAATGAATTTGTAACAACAAAAGTAATTTTTGAATAAAAAAACAGTTTCTGAATTTTAACTATGTTATTTTGGAACCAATTATCTACCTTGTAATAATTATAATTCAGTTTTGTTTTGGCAAAATAAAATGATTTCATGGGCTTAAAGTAATAATTTTACTTTCAACTGATTACATTGCAAGGTATCCCAAGTATTGCATGAAACTGTGTAGAAATGCAAAACTGTAGTAGCTGTGGTAAGCTATGACGTTTTTTAAGGTAGAAATGTATGTGTTCCAGAAGACAGTCTACTTTTCCAAATTCATGTCATAGAATAGACTGAATTTACACTTTTGATTTCTTACAGAACTGATTATTTTCATAAATACTTAAAGCTGCTTCAGTACTGTAGTCATTAACTACGAATTGATTGCTCTACAGTTTTTTACTTTGAAATTTGAAAAATATTTGCTAAACACAGTTTTTGATCTTAGCCATCCTACAGGCATTTACATTCAAATTCTTTCCTTTTTATTTCAGGGAAAAAAAAATCAACACTTAGGGTAAACTTATTTTTAAATTTCTCTAAACTTATTCTAATTTATTCTTTTATTTTAAATGTAAAATCCAATTCTATGGGTTTCTAAGCAAGGGAGGAAGCACAAATGGTAGCTTTTTGTAACGTGTTACGGTAGCGTAATGTACAGAAGTGATTTTTATTGCTTGGATTCCAGATCAGCTACAAATGTAATCTAGAGTAGAATATGGATCTTGCTTTTTCCTCTAACCTGAAAGATATTTTAAAGATCTGTCTATATAACCTCTCTTGTCTTATTCTTGTATAACAGTATGAAAGAACTACTCGGGCAGTTTATGAAGTAGAAAATTCTATAGATACATTACTAGACCTACTGCAAACGTACAGAGGGAAGGCTGGGGACAAAATTTCAGAGAAAGGAGGAAGCATTTTCACAAAGACCTGTTGCTTGCTCGCCGTCCTTTCAAAGGACTCAAAAAGAGCTTTGGTAAGATTTAAGTGTTTTGAGTTTAATAATATGATTTAACATGCTTTTCTGGCATGTTTTGGTGGTGTTTGTGATTTATGTTTTTTTTTTCTCTCCCTCTGTACCATACCTATTAGGGCTGTAATGTTAATTAGGACTAACATCTGATTAAAAAAATACATTTACAAGATGGTGAAAACACTCATCATTCTGTGCTTTGTTTGCCCTCGTCACCCAGATCTATTGAATAAGACGCAGAGGTTCTGATCCTGCAATCCTTGCAAGATTATGATATTGCAATCTCTACTTTCCACAGGGTTTTGATTACTTTCTATCAATTCCTTAGCATCAGACATAGTTTAGTTACCACTTAATTTTTATTCTATTTCTGAAAGCTTATTGTTGCTTTTCAGATGAAGTTGAGATCTTTGTCAGTAAGAACTGGCAATATAATTTTCCATGACTTGCTGTTTGTGTATTCTATTGTAACAGAGACATTGCCTGTTTCTGAGAGAAATTTCCTTTGTTCATGTCTGTTGCTAGAATCCCTCATGAGATTATATGGGTAGTCTGGGTTCTATGCTATAAATTCACTAGCCATGTATCCATCAGATGTCAGCACTTAAGTTATCAAGTCACCTTTGACCACTGCCTTGTTCTTTCATTGGTATGAAGACAGGTGCAAACACTAATTTGTGTCTCTGTAGCAATCATTGGAGGCATATGCCAATGCCATGTGAAAATCTGTTGTAATGAGAAATTAGTAAAATCTGACTTGTAAGAGCTTGGATTTTCTGAGATATGAAGTTGCATACCAGTTAAGTATTGTGAAAGCATTAGACCACTGACTTGTAGGTGTGCTTTAAAATGGTTTCACTGTACTTGCAGATAGAAGTTCAGCTTAAATTGTAAACATTCAGATTTTATTGAATAAAACAGTTTTCTTGATTTTTAAGTTGCTTTCCAACTTGTAGTATTGACTCTGTACTGTTTCCAACTTTTCTTAGGAAATCCGAAGCATGCCAAGAGTTGTTACTTGCATTCAAAGCCTATACAAACTTACAGCTCGTAAACACAAAATGGATGCAGAGAGAACACTTGTGAAGCAGAAAACAAACACTTTCTTAAGTGGAACTAACTTTGTTCCAGTAACTCCTCTAAGAATAAAAACCGTTTCAAGGTAAGAGCTTAAAAATCAGTCTGCTGTTTTTGCTGTGGCAATGTTATATTTTACTGACAAGCCACTAATATTTTCACAGAATTAAACCAGACTGGGTTTTGAGGAAAGATAACATGCAAGAAATTGTGGATCCTCTGCAAGCAATTCTGATGGTGATGGATACACTTGGTATTGCCTGCTACTGAAATGTAAATGATGTATATGAAAATGTATTGTACAGCATGTATGTAGTAGACAGATAAATGATTTTGAAAGAAAGCAAGTAAGTGTCAAGCTACCCTTTGAAAATGTTTTTTCAAATTGCAATTTATATTTTGTAACCTTTTTTGTATTGTATAGAGCTTTTAAAATCCTATTTCATACTGCTACCAAAAGCAATTTTACAATAAATCATAAGCCTTGGAAATTTCACTAGTGCAGTAATGTATTGTTATTACACAACTGTGAACCTTAAAAATAGCATGGTATTCCTCACTGATTAAATACTGTACAATTCTATTAAAAACAGTTGTTTGTGTGGGACAGTCATGTTGATCTGTGATCTGGAGAGGTATAGTTAGGAAGGGAGGGATAGTCTGGTTTTCAAAACTGTGTACTGTTTTTGGGGAGCTTGAGTTTACTTTCTAGTAAGGTTTCGAGGGATTGTGTGTGACTGCAGGAAAAAAACCTGTTATAATTCCTATTTTTTTTTTTAAACACCACAAAATTACAGTAGGGTGTTGTAAGGGTGAATTTAGGAATCCTGACTGATATTTTAAGGTTGGTGATTTGTGAGTGCTTTCTTCCTATCAGGTGAGCAGTACATACAAGCATGCATCTCATCTGGCTGAATAGGTGGTGTTCATCACAGCAGCTCCCTTAAATTCTGTTCTTTTGTGTCTTGGAATTGTGTTTTCTTGGAGCAAGGCCAAGAAAATGAAAACTGTAAAATTATACCCTCTCACCCCCAAATTTAAAGATTGTGCCTTCCAAGGGTGAAATACGATGCTAAATCAACTGGTAGCCATTAGTTAGGTGGTAATGCATTGTAAATAAGGTTCTTTTTTGTTGGCTTTTGTTTAAAAAAAAGACTCAAAAGGGGCTACCTGTATACAACAAAATGCAACAGGCAGATAATAGTAGTGGCTATGTTCTTAATGGAAGAGCCTCCAGAATGAATAACATACAGAATGCAACTGATGGGGGTAGGCTGGAGGAGGGAAGAGTTTTCAGTTTCCTCTTATTTTGGCCAAGGTAAATAATCTGATAACAGAATGCCCTTTAAACTTGGAACTGAGAGGTTCCGAGGGGAACAGTATTCAGTTAGTATAAATTGTTCCATAAGCTTGTTGCCTGGTTTCACTGTAAAATGATACATTCTGTCCTCTTTACCGATGTAAAATATGCCAAATGGAAGTAGAATTCTGCAAGTCTAGTGTTAGGGTGTTTGGAGAACTAAAATGAATGAAAGTGTTTTCAGTGAAAGAAGTTGTTACAAAATACCACGGACACTAAGGCATTCGTGAATTCCTTTAAAAATCCAGTTAATTATTTACAAAAGTAATACTTAGGGGAGTTTTCACAAATGGTGGAAACTGTTGATGGAGACAGTAATGAAGATGAGATTTAAAAGCTATTTTTTCTTCCTAGTTATGATGTATTCGGGCAAACTCTTTGCAGAAGGTAAATACACTGAATTCTATTGTTAATCTATGTACATTGGATATAGAACATGGAGTCTAAGAAACTTAAGTGCAATGTCTTTCATATCTTTACCAAGGGTAAACACTGCTTTTTAAATACATTTTTACTGTGAGATGACTGATGATTATGATTCAACTGTCACTGTAGCTCAGGGCTGCAGATTCATATCTAAACTTCAAAGCTGTAATATTGAAAGGTTCAGACTTTTATTCAGAAAAAAATTATTTTAAAATGTATTTAAGTGGTATTGAGGCACTTATACAAATTGCATTTTGTACTATTAAAACATTTCATGTATTTAAATGTCTTGGTGATTGAAGTGTTTTGGCTTTACCACGAAGCAAAGGAGTGGAAGTTAAATGGAACCTGCAGAAGCTAATCTGGGATGGTTTTGCATTTCCTATCCCTTTTTTCAGCATTGCTTAAAACTCTGGGGTTTATACAGTTCACCTACCACTTGAACTGCAAGTTCACAAAGCTATGGACTGTATATGAAGGTACATCCATTAATTGAAAAGGTGTCCCTTTTTTGGCATTTCATTTTGTATCTACTAATGTATATTTAACTCCAGCATATTTGTTGCGACTACTTCTGTCTTCACTAGAGTTTTGTCCTTATGCAAAGCAGTTGAAATTACACCGATACCCTTTGGAAAGTCAAACAAAAGGTAGCAACCATTTCTGTCTTTTAATTAAAAATCTTAATTACCCTCAGGTTTATTTGTTTGTTTTATTTAGATGTGATACAGTGGCTGTGTGAGGAAGGGAATTATTTAAAAAAAAATTACCTTGGCATTTTTTATTTATTAAAAATACTAATGCAGAGAATTGTAGTAAATGCAGTAAATTCTAGTGAGATTATTGAGTGAAGGAGCAATAGTTTGTTATTTTGGTTCTAATATGTGTAAGGTGAATGCAGCAGTGCCAACTTGTGGGATAATTCTGCCCAATTATAATGAGATTCATAGGTGGCGGTTAAGTTTTTAAAACTTGATTTTCAGTACTGTAATGCCATGGAGACAATTTTTGAGACCCAAAGGATAATTTTATAAGAAATCCGAACGTAAGTATTGTTTTTTGGTGGTGGGTTTTGGTTTTGGGTTTTTTTGGTGTTTTATATTTAACTTAATGTCATATTCAGCACAACTCTTTTTAAAGGTTTTCTCCTATTACTGGTTTGTCGGTTTTTTGTAATTGCAGTTCTGTTTGTTCTTTCCTTAACCTCCATTTCTTCTTTTCCGGTGACTCTGTTCTTAAATTCCCTTTCTTCAGCATGTTTAACTACTATATTGCCTCCTGGCAGTTTGTCATACTGTTCTGATAACGTTTGCTGAATTGAGAAGCTATGGCATAGCTGATCTTCACGCTGTTGCCACTGGATTTTAGAGCAGGCATCGGTATGTTTATGCAGCAAAGGGTGCTCATGCTTACGTCTTCTGGGCTAAATAGTCAAATACACGTGTCCTGCATCAGTTTTGCCCAGTTCACATTAGGAGGTTTCGTTCCGCAGCTGATACTCCTGTGAACCTAAAGAACAAAAGCTGATATAATTGTAATATGTTTTAATTTCAGTGAGTCTTACAAGACCCTTCAAGCTTGTAAGTATTCAGAATTTCATTCACCTTGTTTGAAAGCCTGATCAATCCAACTGATAGTAAATAAATTTAATGCAAAAAAGTTCATATCTGGTCTGAGATTTTTAGTGAGAAATACATTTATCTTTTTGCAGATAAACTTTGTGATTTGCCACATATAGAAAATGGAAAGATTGCCCAGTACTACTATAATTTCAAAAGTTACTATTTCCCTATGCGTAAGGAAAAAAAACTTTCCTATTCTTGTATGGTTGGTTATACAACTGAAACTGGGACTCAAGATGGAAGAATAACTTGTACAGCAAAAGGATGGTCTCCAGTGCCACAGTGCTACAGTGAGTTAGCTTTATTAATCTCATCATTACTTCTAGCAGGAAACTTTTCTAGCTGGATTTCCTGGAACATACAGGAACAGAAGTTGCATAACAGGAGGGATTAAATGTGTAAATTAGGACAACAAAGTGAAATGAATCCTTTATGTATATAAACTACATATGTTTATATATGGAATATTTTTATAGTAACACACATTTTAAGGGGTTTACCATATATATTTTTGTAAGAACCCCAAGAAAGCTGCCCAGTTTCCTTATTTTGGGGAAGACTAATCAACAGTTTCCCCTCAGATGTATATCCTCTAGAGCCTCCCTAGCTCTAGATTCCCTGGTTTTCATGTTCCGTGTTATTACCATTGGTTTGATGTATTGTTTGATGATTGTGGTAGAGTTCCTTCAACAAGTCAAAAAAACAAATTAGATCAGAATAGCTAAAAAACCCCTTCTTTTGCTTGCTAGAGAACAAAAATATTCCATCATTAATTCATTCTTTCTAACCAAACTGTCTCCTTTCATTTAGAAAAATGTAATAAGCCTCTTTTGGAAAATGGGTTTTTTTATGGTGCAGAAATGTACTTCAAAATACATGACAAACTGCAATACAAATGCAATCCAGGCTACCACACTCCAAGTGGCGGTACTGAAGCTACAGTACAATGCCGTCCAGAAGGATGGTCCTCCCAGCCAAGCTGTACTAAAACATTTGGTAGGATTCTGCATTTTTCTCCTTTATAAAGTCCTACATGTATATAATTCTACTGTTCTTGCTGTACCTGTAGGGCTAAACTGCCTATTTGAGGAGAGTACTAAAGTGGGTTCTCAATTGTACCTCCTGGGAAGAAGTTGTCAGATTCCACATGCTGCTAGTTTTGTGAATTTGTATAGATAAAGTTATATGTAGAAGGAATCACTATAGATGAAATCACATTGTTTCAAATACATCCATTGCCATCCAAACTTTCTTCCCAAATGATGCTGGAAAACTTGTGTAAACTTCTGCATTTTTAATTATACATTATTTGCAAAGATTTTGCAAGTCACTGCTGATCACTGTTAAGGTGTATATAAGGAAAATTTTACATTAATTGATCCTTTTGTTTGAAGTTATTAATATTATGCATATGCTTTACTTATTTAAGAGTCATGTCAAGTACCCAATTTGCGTCATGGCAGCTACTTCACAGCCCAACAAGAGCTTCAATTGAATGAAACGCTGCTATATAAATGTGATGAGGGATACCATACTGCAGGAGGAAACACTACAGAAGAAGCAGTGTGTCTAACGCGTGGGTGGTCCCTTACTCCAAACTGCACTAGTATGTAACGGGCTAGAAAATAATTCTCCTTGAAATGTGATTTATTCTACAAATGAACAAAAATTTGCAGAAAGGCTTGTTTTAAAGCTGGAGGGGGGGAAGCCTTCTTCAGCCAGTTTTCACTGCTGTGTGTCTTCTTCCTAGGAATAACTTGCTCCTCTTTGAGTGCAATAGCACATGGAGGTTTCTATCCTGTGAAGAAAATCTATGAAGAGGGAGACGTAGTTCAGTTTTTCTGTGAGGAAAATTATTCTGTCAGTGAATTTGACTTAATTCAATGTTATTATTTTGGATGGTATCCAGACCCTCCAGTGTGTGAAGGTACCTAATTTTTATAGTTTTATTATGTCAAATTCTTAGTGAAAGATAAGCAACTTCTTTCATTAAATGGTTTATCAATACAACATAAAAATACATGTTTTGTTCTAGTTTACAGCCTAAATAGAAATCAAGTGTTAGCTGACAGGCATGGAGCCAAAGTAGCAGAGAGGGAAGCAATGATAATAGGAATTAGTTTTCAGTGGACTCTTAACAATAGAGCAGATACTGTCTGTTGCTGTTGTTTCTCTGGACATTGTATCCTGGAGAAGCAAGAATCAACAATTACACAGAAGCTGTTCTGTCCCTGAAGCTTGAGTTTAACCATGTTCAGGTTACATGAAGGTTTAATCAAACATGTTTAATCCTGCCTTGTGAGCTGGGAACCTGCCTCTTGAAAGACATTAAAAATAAAATTTGTAACAGGTTTCTCCTGAACTTGAGGATTGTGGTACTTTTCAGAGTACAGCCTCACCAAACTGTAGATGTTTTGAACAGAATTAACTAGAAAGGTCATTCTGAGGACTGAACCACACCTTTAGCAATTACTGTCGCTTCCCCAATCATTGGGGGATAATGGAGATTCTCAGAAAAGAGACTTTCAAAAGAATGAAAGGTCTAGTGAGCCAGATGAGATACAGTATACAGCAGAAATCAGTACAAATCAATATTTAGGCTAGTTGAGAACTTACAATATTGTTCAACATACCTTGATAGTTGTGGGTCATTGTCTTGTCTTGATATTGTTTCCTTCATCTGAGCTTTAGGAGATCTTACTGTCTCATTGTAATAAATTCTCTGCTTTATGTGCAAGGTATGCCAGCTGCTGATGACAGAGGGTGGGACAATCAATCATTTTTACTGGTTTAAGCTAAACCTATGGTATTCTTCTCCAATATATTTTTCTCAGGATTTTTCCCCATGAAGTATATTTTCTAAACCAAATTTAATAATCATTGTGTGTGGGGTGCTTGAGATCGAAAAAAGTTATATTTAGCCTTTAAAATATATAGATGTGTTAAGCAGAGTTTTCAGTAAAATCAGTGTTTTGTAATTCCTTTATAGCTAATCTTGTAGAAGGATATGTAATTGAGTACAAAGGTGAAATTCATCTTCCTTTCCTAGAAGGTAAAGTAGTGTTTAAAATGCACTGGAATCTCTCAGTTAAATGGCATGTGTTAGGACCCCAGCCTTGTATTTATTCTGATGACACAGCAGGATTTTTTCTTGAGTGAGTGCAGAGAAGGTGGGGTGCTCAGGAGTATGAAAGCAAGGCCTAAATCTTGTTTTGAGGATACAGTAATCACAAACTTAATTTCAGGATAGGAAATGGGCTATGTTTATTGCTGCTTCTGTAACATTAGAATTAATACATAAGCAGCTTTAAATATTATATCAATGGAGAGTATGGGAAATCTCTTAAATCCTTTAAAGAACACTTTGTTAAGTTCCTGTGGAGAAATGACAGATTTGTTTATAGCAGTGCAGTAGCATAACACCTCTATTCTATATTTGTTGAATGCAAAATCACTTTTTTTGTTCTGGTCTTCCATTTTGTTAAGAAAATGGGAGTAAGCAATTCTTCTGGATCAACCAAAAATGTTTTTTGAGTGATAGGCTTGCATGCTATATAGTAAAATTGATTGTGTACGTGGTTTTGATTAGTGAGGAAAAAAATATGGGGTTTTTGTTTTCAGATGTAAAAAATAAATGTCCTCCACCACCACTTCCTCCTCATGCTCGTACCATCGCAGTTAGAAGAACATATCGTAATGGAGACAAAGTTCCTATACGGTGTCAAAGTACCTTTCAAATAAGAGGATCTGAGGAAATCCAGTGTGAAAAAGGAAAATGGACATCACCACCTATTTGTATTGGTTAGTACCTTTGTGAAGACTGACAACTGAACTGAAAAGATTCTTCAAACAATGCCTTAATTTTCTGGAGAGCCTCAGTTTCCGTGTCTGCAAAACTGTGTGTGCTCTCCTCTGTTAAAATGCTTGAGAGGTAAAGTGTTGCATAATTTGCAGACAATCTGTGTTCACAGTTTAAAGAGAAAGGATGAGCTAGGTGAATTCAACTGACATCTGTATTGTGTAGTTCTCCCCTGGAATATTGATTTTATTACATCTTACAACGCATCAGTGTCTGTCTGTTTTGGTATTTGGAAATGAGTTATTTCTGAGAAAACTGGTTCTAAGTTTCTGCTATGGTTATAGAAATGATGGATAAATGGGAATCTGAGGCACCACCATCACTTGAGGCAGATGCTGAAATGAGGGCAAACAAAACATATCGCAATGAAGATAAGGGTAAGTGAACATTGCTTTTCTGTTTAAAAGGGACTTCAGTACTCTTCGATGCTATTATAGGTGTTTTATGACTACTCATACTACTTTTTTGGTATAGTATATTTCCTTACTCTTGAAAATCTTTGCATGTGCTACAGATGTCAGTGTAGCAGTCTGAATGAATGAAAGGCAATGGCCTTGTTGCTTGTTCCTGGTGATTGTAAACTACACCTATAAGCCTATTCTGTATTTGTAATTTTATTTCATACCTTAGCATTTACTTTCAGTCATTTTGTACCCTTTCTGTTAATGTTGTCTGAACATGCAAATTCATGAGTATTTTGATCTTTTGATCTCCTTCTATGACAAGATGACCTGACTAGCAGATGTGGGAAGGGCTGTGCATGTTGTCTACCTGGACCTTAGCAAAGCCTTTGGCACCATCTCCCACAGCATTCTCCTGGAGTGGCTTGGATGGGTGTGCTCTGTGCTGGGTTAAAAGCTGCTGGATGGACGAGCCCAAAGAGTGGTGATGAGAGGAGTTAGATCAGCTGTTGGCCACTTACAAGCGGTATTCCCCAGAGCTCAGGATTGGGGGCAGTCCTGTTTAATATCTTTATTGACAATCTGGACAAGGGGACTGAGTTCGCCCTCAGTAAGTTTGCAGAGGACACCAAGTTGGGTGGGAGTGTTGATCTGCCTGAGAGCAGGAAGGCTCTGCAGAGGGGTCTGGACAGGTGGGACCAATGGGCTGAGGCCAATTGTATGAAGTTTAACAAGGCTCAGTGCCGGGTCCTGCACTTGGGTCACAACAACCCCACACAACACTACAGGCTTGGGGAAGAGTGGCTGGCAATCTGCATGGCCAAAAATGACCTGGGGGTGCTGGTTGACAGCTGGCTGAACATGAGCTAGCAGTGTGCCCAGGTGGCCAAGAAGGAATCCAAGAAGCATCCTGGATTATATCCAAAACAGTGTGACCAGCAGGACTAGGGACGTGAATGTCCCCCTGTACTCAGCACTGGTGGGGCTGTACCTTGAATCCTGTGTTCAGTTTTGTGTTCAGAATGTAAATTCACTTCAGGAGGGATGTAGAGGTGCTGGAGCATGTCCAGAGAAGGGCAATGAAGCTGGTGAAGGGTCTAGAGAACAAGTCTTGTGAGGAGAGGCTGTGGGAACTGGGGTTTTTTAGTCTGGAGAAGGGAAGACGCAGGGGGGACCTTATTGCTCTCTGCAACTACCTGGAAGGAGGCTGTAGGCAGGTAGGGATCAATCTCTTCTCCCAGGTAACTAGCAACAAGACAAGAGGAAATGGCCTCCAGTTGTACCAGGGAAGGTTTAGATTGGATATTAGGAAAAATTTCTTCACTGAAAGGGTGGTCAAGCATTGGAACAGGCTGCCCAGGGAGGTAGTGGAATCACCATCCCCGAAGGCGTTTAAAAAACGCAGGGATGTGGTGCTTAGGTGCATGGTTTAGTGGTGGACTTGGCAGCCCTGGGTTAACGGTTGGACTTGATGATCTCAGAGGTCTTTTCCGACCTAACTGATTCCATGATTGTATGAAATAGAATGCCTGTTTGCAATTCCGTAAGGCAAGTGTAGAGTTTCTGAAAATTAAATTTGATAAAGAAACAATATTGGTTTACATTTTATTTGTATGTAACTTTTTTCCTCAGTCTATTATAAGTCTGATACTTTCGCCAGTGTTAACATTTAGAGATCTAATTACCTATCTCCTTACCTCGTATCAGAAATGCAGCAAGACTGTACCTCTCCACCTGTGATTAAAAATGGCAGTGTTCTTGGTCCATTATTGACAAGTTACAAAAATGGTTCCTCAGTAGAATATGTTTGTCAACATTTGCATTTTTTGGATGGACCTAGTATTGTTTACTGTGAGCAAGGAAACTGGACAGAACCACCAACTTGCTTAGGTAAGTCTTGTAAGAAAAAGAAAGTGTCATATGTAATATAGAAAGGTAAAACTGGAAAGAACCTGTAGATAATCCTTTCATAACTGCCTTTTCTCTTTCAGTTGAGTTAATAAAGAGTCCAGAAACATGAGGATGAACCAAAATCAAACATGCCTAGGCCACTCCTGCTAGGGGTCCTCTGGCCTGTTCTTACAAACACCCAGAAAACAGATTCCTCTGTTTTCCTGAGTGAGCTATTCTAGAACATAGAGAATCCTCCCAGGTAACAGGGATAGCTAATTTCTTCTCCCGTATTCTTCATTCAGTGAATTTCTTCCTATCCTTCAGTAAATGTTTAGAAGGAATGACTGTAGCCATTGCCAAAATGGCTTTTAGATATGAGTAACAAGGAATACAATGATTTCTTGGACTTTCATTTTTAAACCTTCAACCTTTGTTTTTATTATGTGTCTTTATATCTATCATTTCATTCTGGACTTTCTAATTTCTCCATGTTGCTCTTAAGTATGCTGTTCAAAACAATGTATAAAACTCCCATTAGGAATTTACCAATACTAGCAGGAATACAACTTATGATGATCTACCAGAGTTGGTTGTTTACCTTTCTTTCCTTCCTGTAATGAAATAATTCTATTTTACTAGCCTCCTCTGTTAAACTGACTCACTTTAAGTTTGTAATCTTCTCTGAAAATGCAGATAAATAACCAGTTCAGTTTTAATTACTTATTTCTAAATGAATAAAATGTGCCTTGTCTGGATTGAAACATCCAGATCAACATTCTTGGATCTGAATACTCAAATTTAACAAATCCTGTGCAATAATGAGAACTCATTTCCTATGAGCGTTATGTGTCCTAAGCATCCAAATAACTGCATCATCCTTTCCATGTTCTCTGAGATTTCTTTTCAACCCTTACCTAATCAGACCAGAGTGAGCACATACTGTAGTTAGTTTCAGGAAAATATCCATACCAATTTGTTGTCATGGTGCTGTCATCGGAATGCATAATTTAATGACAGCTTACCCTCAGCAGAGCATTAATAAGGGCCTCTATCAGGCACTGATTCTCTGAACTTACAGAAATTTATTTTTATAACTGTCCCTCTGTCAGGCTTTATTGAAGTTGAACAGTGGTTTCAAAAGTTAATGAGGTTAACTGTCTAATGGAAGGCTAGGCTACCTGATGTGATCCTGGCACTAAATTTTAAGAAACATCTCAGAAAGCAACAAAACCAATATTGAATAACCTGAAAAAGCCCAAAGAAGTCTACAAAACTTCCAGAAGGTTTTTGGAAGGTCTGTGAATGCTTTTAACAATGGCAAAACAAAGCAAAAAAGCAAAGAAAATGGAATCGTCAAAACACTTTCTTAGGTAATAGTTTAAATTTACTGTGTGTTAACTACTACTGTCTTCAAAGGGCTGACCAAATCTGTTAGCCAAATCTGATGGGTTAATTTTGATGGATGACTACTTTAATTACAAAAAATCCTTTCACGTTACAGTAAAGAAGTTACTTTCTTTTTCAATGGTAAACCTAGGCTGCCATATGTTTACAAACACTTGTAGAAACCAGATTTGTTCAGAAGTGTGTGTTTTCTGGGGTTTACTCTTCCCAGTTTAGGCTTTTTTTTTTTTTTTGCATGTTATTTCTGTAACTTTGGGCCATTTTTTTACATTTGCATTCTTTTTTATGCATCTATAGTTCTTGCAATATTTGAAAACATTTTAGAACTTGATTTAGATTCCTCTTTCTTGACCCCTAACAAAGGGAGCTCAGAAATCACATAAGGTTGCTTTTTATTGAAGTACGCTTTTATTTCCTAGAACCATGCAGTCTTAATGTAACTGATATGAACAGCAACAATATAGAATTGAAATGGAGACAGGAAGCATTAATTTTCCTACATGGCGATCTCATAGAGTTTGAGTGTAAACAGGGATACAGTTTTCTCCAGACTACCATTCCATCTCCTGGACGGACACAGTGTAACCATGGCAGACTAAAATACCCGAAATGCATTATGCAAGGTAAAACAATACTTTTTTTTATATTCCTTTTTAAATTGGTCAATCTCAGACATATTTAGAAACAACTTCCTTTGGCAGTGTGGGCCAAGAATCTGTAGTGAATAATAATACATGTTTAGGATTCAACAACACAGATATGCACAGGTACCCTTGCACAAGACAGCTATATTCTTAAATATATCCAAGCATGGAAAACCAGTATACCTACCTTCCTTTGATGGTGAAGGCTGTAGGAAGGAGGCAGGAGCTCTTCTTAAAGCCCAGGGAACTCAAAGCTCTACAGAAAGACAGCTATAAACAATTCAATGTGCACAAGGATTTCTTTGGTTAGAATTAAGCAGGAGATTGCATTCTGGATTTCTTATGGCTGGAATAAAGCAGGAGATTGCATTCTGATCTGAGACGTAATAAAGTAGTAAGAAAATACACAGAGCTGATAAATATCTAGTGTTGACAGGCGTTTAAAACTGCTGATTTGTTAGTTTCTTGAGCTGAATATTTCTCAGATGTTTTTAATGTTATTCCAGCTCCTACAGAAAAATGTGACTCTCCCCCTTCTATTGCGAATGGGGCTCTTACTCTCCCGCCTCTGACCCAGTATGACAGTGGTTCTTCAGTTCAGTATAGTTGCTCTGACTATCATTTTTTGGAAGGATCCGAGAGAATCTACTGTTCTGAAGGACAGTGGACTTCGCCACCAGTTTGTATAGGTAGGTGTGATAAGATAAATAAGCATTTATTTCTCTCTATAATTCATAGAATTATAGAATAGTTTGGAAGTGACCTTTAAAGGTCATCTAGTCCAACACCCTGCAATAAGCAGGGACATCTTCAACTAGATCAGGTTCCTGAGAGCCCTGTCCAACCTGATCTCAAATATTTCCAGGGATGGAGCATGTACCACCTCTCTGGGCAACCTGTTGCAGTGTTTCACCACCCTAATTGTAAAAAATTTCTTTTTCTAAATTCACCCTCTTTTAGTTTAAAACCATTACTCCTTGTCCTATCACTACAGGCCCTACTAAAAGTCTGCCCCCATCTTTTTTACAAGCCCCCTTTAAGTACTGAAAAGCTGCAATAAGGTCTCCCCTGAGCCTTCTCTTCTCCAGGGTGAACAACCCCAACTCTCTATATTTACATATTTAGAATTTATAAATTGAGTATTGTCAACTAGAACCTTAAGATCTCACCTTCAGTTTTTTCAGTTAGAGGTGAAAGTTTTAATGGAAGCAAGTGTAAGTTTGGCTTTTTTCTTAAATATGGCATGCCTGCAGCATGCAAAAATACAGTGATATAATGTCTGCTATATTAAGAGAATGGCAAATAATTTAGTCTTATTGTAGACTTCTCAAAATGATGCTATTTCAAAAATAATTGATTTATTAACACTCATCAAGTCTCTCTTCTTTAGAGCCATGTACTTTGTCAAACAATGAAATGGAGAAAAATAATGTGCTGCTGCAAGGGTTCTATGAGAATCAAATTTATTTTTATCATGGAGATTATGTTGGATTTTACTGTAAACAGAACCATTTGGGAGCAGAATCTGGTACAACTTTATTCCAAGTGCAATGTAAGAGAGGACAGCTGATGTATCCAAGGTGTGTTGAAAGAGGAAATTGAGTATGGACTTCAGGAAAGGTATGTACATGTTCTTAATCTAGTACTAACAGCTGAATTAAGACAGCCTCATATCTTCAAGATCACTACAGTCAGCGTTGAGAAATGAGTGTTCAGTGGCATTGTTGGGTTTGAGCTGAAGGGGGAGACAAGTGAAAGTGCTTTGTGGTATGAGGACTGGGAATGCAGCAGAAAGATGCAATATTGGCATACGGGTGGAAAAATTAGGATGAATTTTGCAAGGCTTACAGTGCTAAACTTGAGGATGCATCACTATCTGGAGGACTTAAACAAAGCACCACAAGGAGAAGTTGCTGAGCAAGAAATGACCTTTGTGAGGTTATTTGTGATTTTGATACCATGAGTGCTTTAGTGACTACAGAATATAGCTAAATTGTGATTTAATTTCATGCACTTCAAATGGATGTTAAACTCCTAATTCTACAGTGAGAAAGGAGAGGCCTATTATTTTGTACATCTTAACAGCACCCATGTCTCCTTTCGCAGGTAAGAAGCCTCTAAAGGACAAGGGTTTCAAAGAAAAAAAGCAAGTATGTAAAAAAAAAAAAGTTTAAGGGATCTGTGAAACCATTTAAAGTTGAAAAATATGTAAATTCTACTGAGTAGCTTTTTATAATTCTTAAAAAAAAAAAATTCAGGCAAACATCTTTGTTTTGCTAATTGAGAGCATTGAAATTATTAAAATATCTAGTTCAGCTACTGTGGATGATTTCCTATGACATTTAAACATTGGTACTCTTGGGGCTCTGTCTGTGAACATGTGTGACTGAAGATATGAAGATAATCCAGGAAAATGGACAATGTTTGCCTTGCATCCATGTTAGTATATTTTAATTAAAAAATCACTGTAAGGATTTCTCCTGTATTTTATGTCTAAATTACATCTTTCGGTGATATCATTGCACGTACTGTGTTCTGTATGGTTTTCCAAGGTTTTGGTGAGTGTCACATGAATAAATAAAAAAGAAATTAAAGCATTAAAGGAATACACAAATTCTGCTTATTTAATCAAAACCCTGTCAACCATTTGGTGGGGAAAAAAAGGTTGATAAAAATAACATTTTACATGCTATTTACAATAGCATTCCAAAATGCTTTCAAAAAATTAAAAAGTCATTGCTTTGTAAAGTGGTATTTAAAAATTAAGACAAATAACAATGAGATTTACTAATTTAACATAATGAACTTTCGGGGTGTGACATGTAGATCTGAACTAGATGTTCACTACAGCTTTTATTTCTAGGTCATGTTATGAACAGCATTTGTAATGTGAATTGGTGAGTCTTTCTCAGTTAAGAAATAATGTAAGAAAGCAGTTAAAATAATTGGTAAGTTTTTAACCAGTAAATTTTGGTCTATTGAATGTTGTTACCTTAATAGCTGCCATTTAGGCTTGCTGTACATCCAGAAGTTATTTGTTCTGAGACACAAATACATAGGAATTCATCTCAGTCTGAGTTTTTACATCCTAATCATTCCTATGTCTGTGAAAAATAGAAAAAAACCCTCTATTTCCCTTGAATGTGAAGGGTGTAATAAGGTATGCATGTGATATAATTGAAGCTCTCCAGGGATACTAGTCAAGCAGCTCTGTGCTTGATCACCTTTGCTTAGATCAGGCCAAACCCCTAAATCTGTAGTCTTGACCATACCACAGAGATCAAACCTTTCCATGGTCTGGAAGACCCGTTCAGAGCAGGGAGGGAGAGCACATTCTTTAGCTAGCAGGGAGAAACTCTTGAGACAAAGGGATGGAACATCCAGATATCGCTGTGTTGGTGGCCATTCCAGGCCTGATGGCATCAGCATCTTCCCAGTTGTTTCCTAACACCAGCCTGTGCTAGTGTATTTAATTCTTTTGTTCATGGGGGTTTTTTTGCAGCATGTTCAGAACAGTATCCAGGTATCTTCTCTGGTAAAAAGAACGTGGCTTTCTTTCATTTCCCCCTTCTCAATTTTCTTGCATGAATTATTTGAAAACAAACTCGTTGCTTGCAGTTTGAAATCTCAGGCTATGTTATTTCTGTTAATTAGCACAGCAGAATTAAGTGGGGAAAAATGAGAGTTATAGCTTGGGTTTCAAAATCTGAAAAATCTCAAAAGTATCTATGAAATCTCAAAAAAGAAAGATTTACAATGCGAACATTACAAAACCAACTGAACACAGAATTCTTAAGTTAATGAAGACACAGGAAGCGATCAAGTTGCTTTTTGGAAGGTAAGGAAGCTTTGTTAATGACTCCTTTCTACTACCTTAATTGTCCCAGAATAAGTTCATGCAAATGTAGCTAGGCAGTGTGGGAAGCCACAGATCAGCTACACACACTGCTGTGCTAGTGGAGAAGCTGCTGCAGGCGCACAGCTCAGGTATGCTGTTGTCCTAGTGTGGGTGGGATGCTGAAAGCACATCTGTCAAAACGCTGTGCTTCGTGTGTGTGGAATGTATAGTGCAAGTGAGGCTCAGTGATGTACAAGCCCAGGAATGTTTGTGACCTCCTAAGTGTATTTGGAAGCAGAGAAAGAACTTTTATCTTTGACAGTATTTTCTTAGACTTACCAAACAGTGGTGCTAGAATAACTTTTAAAATAACCATCAACATACCAAAGACCTTAATTTAAACCTTTAACAGCCTTGAACTTTTGCTGGCTTTCTGCCTAGGTAGTCATAGAATTGCAGAGTAAGAATCAGGTTGCTCAGGACTCCATCTGCCTGAGTTTTTAATATCTTCAGGGAGCTATTTTCTAACCTTTCTGGGCAACCTGTTCAAATGTCTGTCTACCCTCATGGTGAATCTTTTTTCCTAATATCAAACTGGAACTTCTTTTGCTGTGGATTTGTCTCTGTTGTCTTTCATCCTGTCACTGTGCATCTCCGAGAAGAGCATGGCTCCATCTTCTCTGTACTCTCCCATTAGGAAGCCAAAACCAGAAATACGGTCTCCTTTCAGCCTTCTCTTTTAAAGAAATATTCAGAAAAGAATGTGGGGTTTTTTTTGGTTGCGTGAGGCATCATAAAAATCATTATTTTATGCTTCTGTTGGTGCCTTTCCTTGTGTAGCAGAGCCTTCCAATACTGTCAGAATGGCAATAGATCTCAGCTCTGTCATTTCACAGTGATAGCGCTGGCTTGGGGGTGGGTAGATGATATAACATTTCTGCACCAAGATTGGCTTGTGCACATTTCTTCAAGATCAGCCTTTTATGTGTTATCATAGAATAGTTTGAGAACCTTTAAAGATCATCTAGTCTAACCCCTCTGCCATGGGCAGGGACACTTTCCACTAGACCAGGTTCATCCAGCCTGGCCTTGAACACTTCCAGGGATGGGCATCCACAACTTCTCCGGGCAACCTCTTCCAGTGTCTCACCACCCTCACTGTAAAAAATTTCTTCCTTATATTCAGTCTAAATCCACCCTCTTTCAGTTTAAAACCATTCTTCGTCACAACAGAGGCCTTTTCTCTTGCCTGACAACCTTGCATTCATGTGTTTTTTGCAAACATCAGCTGAAAAGGCATTTGGATTTATTTTTATAGATTGTAATTTCTGTTTTCCAGTTAAGTTCTCACCTCTGTAGTACATAATTGCAGAAACTGACTTTTACCTGGATGTAAACTCACAGATTGCGGCACGTCTTGCAGCAGTCGAAGTTTTCGGTGCTGTGTATGCTGGTTCAGACTGGCACGATTTAACTAAGGTGAACCTGTTTCCCAGTAAAGTTTCAACAACTTATATTGTCTTTAAAATATTTGATGTACTGAAGCTGGTGGGCTTGTTGCCCACACCTGTTGCCTTTGGAGAGCTCTGAATGAAGCATAAGAATAATGTAAATGTAAAAAGACCCTTCTCTCTAAAGAGCAGAACTTGGGAATATGGAGGGAAAGGGGTTAAAAATCAGTCTCCAGAACATTTGTTGGGAGTAGAATTCACAGCAATTTCCTGTGTTTTAATAAGTGGTTACTTTCTGAAGTCCTGTCATGAAGTTGCTGGGTTTTAAAGTCACTTAGGCATCAATAGCCTCCAATACAATAACTGCTATCAGAAGGGGAAGGTAGTCGTCTTGGGGGATTTTGGGTAGAGTGGATACAAGAGCAGTACCACACCACTCAGTGGTGTATAATTTAATAATTTTTTCCCCTTTTTTGTTATTCTTAGTGCTATGCTAAAAGTGAACATTCCTGAGTGGGAGACCAGTCTTTCTGAAGTACAGGAGGATTAGAAGGTGGGGAAGAAGTGAGACAGAAGGATTGGGCATGGTGGCAACACCACTGGTGACAAGGCACATCTACAGGGACTGAGGCTAGTCTGGTCAGCTGTTTAGATGAACCTTTTGTTTTGAAAGGGCAAGGTATTGCATTTCCTCTATTTCCATCTTTCCTTAAATCTTTCCTTAAGGAAAAAAAAAAAGAAAAATTTGAGTTCAAAGATAAACAGGTATGAATCTCATAGTACTGGTTGGTATCTATCGTTCCTAATTCCATTTTTACACTTCTATGTTAAGCCACTGAATTAAAATGTATTGCTGTACTTGTGGGTTGATACATGTGTTATCTCCATTAATATTCTTCATTATTTATAAGATATAGGCAATATTCAAATCTTTGCATAAAAAATCTCAAACTAATGCAATCTAAATAGCAATATGTAATTAGTGGAACAGTTTGTTAGTATAATCATTGCCATAGGCTGTAATTAACATAAATGTTAATTTCATAACCTTGTAGAAGAGACTATAATCGTATGAACCATCATTGCTCCAAGAATTTTTTCCTCTTGAATGTTGTTTCTTGAAGATGATTGCCATAAACCCTTTGAAATTATAATTATTGTTATTGTACTCATCAGCATTGTTTAGGTGAATATTGATAAAATATTCTGAGAATTATAGAAAGTATTTGAATGACAGCAAATAAACTGTATGCTCCCTTGCTACATCATTTACATGGGAAATATTCTTATAAACACCACTTTGGAAAAGCTAGAATTGACTATCAGACAACAGTTCTGGAAAATAAAATTACATTCACTTATATTTTCTAAATTTTTTTTTTAAATGTATCATTTTTGTACTCCAGGGTGCATAACTTACTTGGACTTGACTATGCAAAATATTTTGAAGTTATGATAGGCTGTGAAAATTATTTATCTTTTTAGATTATAAAAGTATTTAATCTATAGGTTTTATTCATTTGTAGAAGCAAGTGACTCATAATAAAAATAATATTATATGCATTTCTCTGCTCCTTGTCTACATCTTGACTGGGGGATAGACTCATTCCACTGCATCTTGGAAGTCAAGTGTAGGGAATGCCCAAAAGAGAGCTAGAATTAAACTGAGTCCTGGAAGTAGGAAGCAGTTCTAAGGTTGTGTATCATACAGTGTTGCCTTTGGTTTTACCATTGGAATCAGCAAAAAAACAACCCCCGAAATAAAAATTGCTTTCCAACAGAAAATGTTTACTGGTAAACCTATATGCAGTGAATGAAAAGAAACCTGTACCTCTAGTACTTGTGCTGTCTTAACACTTTAGTCATGGATGTTTAATTATTGCACCAAGTACTGACAGTAAGCCCAAATGGTTTAACAGAGCCTGTGTGAGCATGGGTTCTCTGGGCAGGAACATAAAAAGGCTGTGCAGATCTGCAAGTGGGAATGATTTAAAGGCAGACAATGTGATTTCCATATTCTGGTCTACATCATCTTTCTCAAAGCCTTGAGAAGTAGTAAGTAAACTGTATTGCTTTTTAAATGCCTTCAAAAAACCCTTAAGAATGTCAGAGAAGTTAAAATACTTTTTCAAGGGTGTGGGCAAATAGAACTAAAACTACAGAAAAGGGCCAGGGCTTATCTCAGTGTTTCCTGGCCTGTCAAAGAGAGAGACTTGTATTCAGAATCGAGATTTCCCCTTTAGATGGGGGAAAAAGAGATCTATGGGTCAGGCTAGAGGCCACAAATAGCCTAGAGGAAATCTATGTTCAGATCCTGGCAGCTCTGCTAACTTTTAACAAGATTAATAACAAGATTTTAACAAGATTTAGTAAGATCTGCTAACTTTTAGCAAGTAATTTGTCTTTTTACCTTTGACTGTCATATGCCACAAGTACTTAGATATTCAGTTGCTTGCAGTAGGATGGACTTCTGTTCTCATGGTGTGAGTTGTCGTTCAACCCCAGCCAGCAACTAAGTACCATGCAGCTGCTCGCTCACTGCCCCGCTGCCACTGGGTTGGATGGGGAGGAGAATCAGAAAAAGGTAAAGCTCGTGCATTGAGATAAGAACAGTTTAATAACTGAAATAAAGTAACAATAACAACAACAATAATTGCAATGAAGAGGAGAGGGAGAGAGCAGAATAAAACCCCAGAGGGAAAAAAATCCAAACAAAACAAACTAACCAAAAAAACCCCACCCCAAAACCCCAAGTGATGCACAATATAATTGCTCACCATTTACTTACTGATGCCCAGCCAGTCCACACGCAGCAATTGGCAGCCCCTGGCCAACTCCCCTCAGTTTATACATTGAGTATGATGCTCTATTGTATGGAATATCCCTTTGGCTACTTTGGGTCAGCTGGCCTGGCTCTGCTTCCTCCTGGCTTCTTGTGCACCTGCTCACTGGCAAAGCACGGGAAACGTGAAAAGTCCTTGGTTTAGAGTAAGCATTACTTAGCAACGACTACAACATCAGTGTGTTATCAACATTATTCTCACACTAAATCCAAAACACAGCGCTGTGCCAGCTACTAAGAAGAAAATGAACTTTATCCCAGCCGAAAGCAGGACCAGGTCCTTACTCAGCCAATGTGGTCTCCTGCCTTCCTTGTCTGATTTCTTACAAATAGGAATTGAGAGTTACTGTGGTCTAAGAAATATGCCTTTAAATAACTGCCAGCTCTGTTCAGCTCCTTTAGACCTCAGGGCAGTTTCTCAGGGGGTCACATCCACCAACTCCTTAAACAATTGAAAGTTTGCTCTCCTAAAATTTAGGGTCTTATGCATAGAGTCAGTGTGTAGACAAACATTTTCAAAAGGTAGTTTGAATGAACAGAAGAAAAAAACCCCGATGTTCTCATCCCAAGGATCAAACCCAAATACTTAGAATTCATAGCTGACACTTACAAGTGCTACAGCAATAATGAATCCCAGGGCACAGAAAACTACAGTTGCCATTGCAGTCATTGCACTCCTCTGAAAATGCAAGTGCTGACAGACTGCTGTTGTACTTGCCTACGTATGGATTTCAGTACATATGTTATGGATTCCCATGTTATGCATTTTCAGCTGTAGACTGTAAATCTAGTGCTGTCAGGAGATGGTTCTTTGCTGCACTGCACCAGCAATGGTGGAAATTATTTCATTCCTGAGAATTCAAGATAGTGTAACTTATGGAAAGAGTAAGTCAATTGTAATCAAAATTAGGTTATGTTCCTAATTATTTCATAGAAATTTTGGGGGACTTTGGACACGCCAGTTTATACTTGCTCCGTTTACCCAGCTGTAAAATTACATTGATTTTAAAAATTCCTAACAAGAGTACTACAAGATTTAAGTAATTCTTGTGTGTAAAGTATTTTACCTCTACAAATGAGTGGTGCTTTCCATTTTAAGTGGAAGATAAGTAATTTTATAGCATTTCATTGCAGGACATGAAATATAATTGCCAGATAAATATGCCTGTGTTTACCAGAATTGACTGCTAGATGTCACTCTTGTTTCACATATATAGCCAGAAAGACTGCTCTCATACTCTAATGCCTCCTCACCATTTTGAATTTATACATGAGTAATCATTTGCTGTCAAAACATAACGTAAGTCATCTTACTGAAAGAGAAGTCTAGGAAGGAACAGGAAACTACAGTCCAATTAAAATATCCTTGTAAGTTATTCCACAGCAATTACTTACATATTGGAAACTATAATAGATGTAGCAGCTTCTTCATCCACAGCAGAGGAATGTCCTGGTGCTTTGGTTTAAGGACTCAAAGCATGATTTCATAAAGGTCAAAAGCCAACAAGCAGAAGCACTGTAGTGAGGTTTCCTTCCCAGAGCTGCTCTGCGCTACTTGCATGGTGCAAAGGGGGCACAAGAGAAGGCAAAACCTCTCTGCTGACGAGTCCCACCTCAGAAGCTGCAGTAGAGAATTAGAGAGTAAGAATGATAATCAAGCTCCCTAGTTTCTTTTCTTTATCATATATGTTTTGGACTACTCAAAGGGCTGTGGTATTGAAATGAATCATCCTTTGCTAGAGACTTTTCTAAGCTTTACTCTCCTCTTAATGATTCTTCTGCATCCTGGGAAAGACCTTCTTCCCTCTTGCTTTCTGTTTATCTTCTGCTGTGGCTCAGCCGATAAAAAAAGGTTTACTGAATTCCTGTTTTGGAGAAGAGAGAGAAATCACCACAGAAAATGTCATTCAGATGCTGCAAGGAAATTGTGCCACCTAATGAAAAGGCTTACTAAATTCTACTGAAGGGAATTATTCAGGAAGAATATTTTCATAAATGCAAGCTTATTTCTAGTGAGACTGGGTATGTCCACCCTCACGTTCCCATTTGCTACAGAAGGCATTTATTTCAACATGCTTTTGAGATTCAATATATCCTTTTTATTACTTATATCTCTGATGGAGAAAAATAGCTAGAGTCTTTAAATTTTTCCTCAAAAAATCACAAATGGATAAGCTGAGAAATATACATTGGTGAACTAAAACGTATGACAAGTCCCATCATTATCGAAGAGATATATTCCCAGCTTAAAAGGTGACGGCATCTCATGTTAAGCCAGTTTTGCTGACATTAAAGCTAGCAATTCAGACACCTTCTTATTGAAACCCTATGTCTTGAGATATGTGATAAACACTTCTGAGGTCATGTTGACATGTTCAGAATAAATCCCTTTATTAAATTCCCATGCTTTCCCCCCTTACATAGTTTGGACCTGATTTATTTCTTCCAGGAGTGATATTTGACATTGGAATAGTCAGCTTTTGTAGGTTCATGAGACTGTAGGACGTGACTCTGAAGATAACCACTAAAGAGAAGGAAAGTCCTTCAGTCTTGCTTGCAATATGCCTTTTAGTAACAGATTCACTAGTCGTTATCCATTCCCCACAGAAATGCTGAAGGGATAAAGGAAATAAACAGATGCAAAAAGATAGCTAAATTCTTTTTGCAAAAGGAGGCACAAGTGTTTGCTCCAATGTACATCTTTTTATCTAAGAGAAGTATTTCCCTAACTTTTCCTAAACTCCTTTTGATACAAGAATTATTTACTTTAAGAAAGAAAGAGAGAAAGAAAAAAAATGTTTACATATCTATAGTGAAAAACAAGCAAGAATTTGTAAAACAGGGGATGTTAGTTAATGCTTACAAACAGGTAACAAAACATGGCCTTCAGAGAAGGAATAGACACCATAAATATGCCAAGCTGGGGCACAAGAAGATAAGCTCTAGGAGAACCAAATGGTTAATGAGACTAAACAGAAAATTACTGGGACTATGTGTGAACCATCCTAATTAGCACACTAAAAGACCCACCCTCGAGCAAAGAAAGCCCGATCCTAACAAAGCCCCCTCTGCACAGAACATGCCTGGTGGAAAGAAAGAATGCTGTACCGTTAAATGGAGACGATGCTCATAAGAACCAATGACAATTAACTGTAACTAAAGGTAATTATAAACAATCGCTCAAAGTGCATAAAATGTTTTACCATGTGTTAGGACGAGTGCCAGCTTTGTGGATTTACCACCTAGCACCCACTGCTGCACAGACATGCAATGAACAAATATCTCGACTTGTGTGTGGACCGGCTCTCGCACGACAGGTGAAGAACCCAGATTTGGGACAACCCTTTGACTAAAAGCTGGCGTAAAGGTATATTTGCAAGCAGAATTTACAGCATAACTCAATTACAGGATAACATTTACAGCATAACTCAAATAAATCCACAATGTTAAAGTTGTCCCATTCACATCCAGCAAACTGTCGGCAAAAGGACAAAGTAAACTTGCAAGCAAAACAAAAACCATGCTTAATGGTATGGAACTATTGTGAAGGATTATTCTCAACATGCTCAAAGATCTAGGAAAGACAGAGAAAAGACAGGGATGGGAAAGCTCTCAGTGAGCAAGGCAGGCAGCCTCCAGAAAAGATGCAATATGATGGTGTCCCCAACTGCTCATTATTTATTCTAATCAGAAGAAGCCTTTAAATAAAGATTACAATTAAGGCAGATTAAAGCTGATGAAAAATTGGGACTTTCTGGTTTAGGTGTTTTTGGAATAGAGTTTGAAGATGAAGAAGAGTGGAACTCCACAACTACACAGGTATTTGGGAACTCAGGTATTAGCTGTTAGAAAGCAAATTGCACTGAGCAAGGCAGATATTTCTGAAGGTTCTATCTTCTTACATATTTAAGAACACAACATTAAATAACAAGTGCCCAAAATGGCAAAATATTTTTCAGCATATCTTTGTAAAAGAACCTGAAAAGTTATATTGGAAGCTAGAAAAAAGCAACACCTGAATGTTTGCTTATCCAAAATATTTGTGCTCTTTTGAGACTCACAAGAGTTGGATAGAATTCTCATAAGATTAGCATTTCTTCTGGGATTTCCAGTTCTTATTGATTTCGATCCTAATCTTATGTAAAGAAAGAAAGAAAAAATCCCATGTGGTTGTGCAATTCACAACCCTAACAAAACTGGTGGGAAAATAGCTTTAAAACAAGCATCTTCAGTTTCTGAAATTTCTGAAACTAATCAGCCATCCCTGGTAACAGCATTCCCCAAACCATTACACTACACTACACTGTAAACTACAGTCTATAATTTGAAGATACCTGTGAATTTTAAGTTTCTACAGTCATTATTTAACATTTGGCACTTAATAACCTATATACACATTAAGAACCTCAACAAATGCATTCATTGCCAAAAATTGAGAACATAAGTCACTTATTTAATATTCAAAGCAGATCATGTCCTTGGGACTTCACATTTCTTCTACATTACTGTTCACACGTGTAACTATGAATCTGGAAGCCTTTCTTTAGTCAGTAGGTAAAACTGAGTGCAATTGGAATTCCAGGTAGCATACTCATTAAATACAAGAGAGACAGACAATACATATTTAACCAGTTATGTGGTCAGGCAGGTTATCTAAACTGTGAAGTCCTAACATTGCTATGTAGCCATACCACAGTCCTATATCCTCACCCATTGTTGATTCAGAGTTCTGCACCATTTGGCCTCAGATCTGTGGGAGGTAGGATGCCCATAGGTCTGCATGGAGATATGTTTGTCTCTTCCCAAGGAAAGAAATACAGAAACGTGCCGTGCCGTGGCTGCTTTCAGTTGGAAATAGTTCAGACTGAGTATTTCTTCCATTGCCTTTATCTGATATCTATGACATTAAGCAGATACAATAAAAACAATTTTAATTCATTTAAAAATAGCAAGTCAATGTAGTACTGCTTCTAGCTGTATTTATTATTATGCATCCAGAAGAAACTGGCATTTCTTGCTTACATGTAAAACAGCAACAGAGCATTTCAGCCGTGCCCCTGTATAAGTAGTGTAAACT
Organism: Ibycter americanus; assembly: GCA_035590275.1. Taxonomy (NCBI): domain Eukaryota; kingdom Metazoa; phylum Chordata; class Aves; order Falconiformes; family Falconidae; genus Ibycter; species Ibycter americanus. Next base: position 1,575,871 of record JAVJGI010000032.1, read on the forward strand.
GAGTTATAACTGAAGAATTTCTCACCTTCTTTTAAAGACAAGAAATCAGGTATAATCCAAAGATTTCCTCTGGGTAATGTTACATCTGAATGTTAAGGTGCTGAAATGATTCTAGGTGACTCCATGCATATGTTACCAAAATGGCTTGACATTTAGGCATATTCCTGCAAGATCTTACAGGTTAAAGGGGAAAACGGGGATAATTTATTTCTGGTTGTCAAGCACAATAAATCATTGCTGCTATAACTCACAAAGGAAGAAAAAATCTGTTTCTCAATAGTTTAATGCTTAGAAGTAGTAATACATCCTTCAATAAAGAAGTAAGCATTTCAAACTAACTGAAAACAGGATCACTGAGGCAAATAGCAGACTGCTATCATGCAAAAGCACGATAGCATGCACTATAACGAGACTGGAATTAGCTTGGAAACATATCCTATCAATAACAATGTAATTAGCATTACTTGATCTTTATGAAATGCCCCAGGATGTGCTACAGGCATTGCAAATGAATAAGAATAGGTGGTCCCTAGTCTGAATAATACACCTAAAAGGGAGGGAAATCAAGAAGAGTGAGAGGAAGTGGGAAAAGGGAAATAAAGAATTGGACTAAATGGAGCTCAGGGGTTTCTCATGTACAAGATGACATCTGTTGCTACATCAGTTGTGCCTGGAGTTAGAAAATGCCTAGGACCGAGACTGAGACTACAGATTCATCAGACAAATAAGAGGTCAGGAAAGGATAAAAGCAATACAGAGTTCATCCCTAATGCTTAGGTGCTTCAAGCTACATCAGTGCAAATTTCCTCAGTCTTTGAACACTAACAGATCTTTCAGAAACCTCAGGATCCAAGAGACTTGTTTGCTTCTTGTATCAAGCCAAAAATCAGCTCATGCTGTACATTAAACTCGGTGCACCAAGCAAATGCAGAATGAAGACACTTCTGTTTCTCAGTAGGCTACTTGTTGGTTTGTTTTCTTAATAATCAGAGCTTGCCTTGCTCATACTATTAGGAAACAATGAATGCTCCTGAAATCAATGTTCTGTCTGAGTGCATGCTTTATCCAGAGCTGCCGAATCCCCAATCCTTATGCACAGCTGTCCTGGTTTTGGCTCGGATAGAGATAATTTTCTTAGTAGCTGGTACTATGCTGTGTTTTGGATTTAGTGTGAGAATAAGGTTGGTAACACACTGATGTTGTAGTTGTTGCTAAGTAGTGCTCGCACTAAACCAAGGACTTTTCACATTTCCCATGCTCTGCCAGTGAGCAGGCGTACAAGAAGCTGGGAAGGAGCATGGCCAGGCCAGCTGACCTGAACTAGCCAAGGGATATTCCATACCATAGAGCGTCACGGTCAGTGTATAAACTGGGGGGAGCTGCCTGCTGGCCGCTGATCACTGCTCAGGGACTGGCTGGGCATCAGTCCATGGGTGGTGGGCAATTTTATTGTTCATCACCTGGTTTTGTTTTTTTTCCTTTGGCTTTTATTCCCCTCTCTCCTTTTCATTACTATTGTTATTATCATTACTGTTATTATACTTTATTTTATTGCAATTATTAAATTGTTTTTGTCTCAACCCATGAGTTTTACCTTTTTCCCGGTTCTCCTTCCCATCTTGCTGGGGGGGGAGTGGGAGGAGTTGAGTGAGTGGCTGCATGGCACTTAGTTAGTGGCTGGGGGTAAAGCACAAAACCAACTCTTTTCAAACAACCAGACAATCAGGTGCACTTAAGTGTAGAAAATATTCTTTAGCTTTGCAGTATACTACAGAAAACCGACAGAGTGCGCTCAATATAGCTCTAATAATAGAGAAGACTCTAGCAATTATATAGCTGTAACACGAGAAATTTTTCCCCCCAGGAAGACTATATTGCCATGGTAACTGAGAAAGGAAGTCAGTTTAACATAGCAGCTCACATTTCCCTCATTTTCTGTATCAGCATTTGCTCGTGGCACTTACATTATTTAAAGCCAAAGAACTTTGATTAAAGATGCAAACTTTCTGGAAGCAATGGGAATTTGCTTACCTTATGGCAAAATAGTATCCCTCCATTCTAATAAGTACACTTTAATATAATCATAGAATCATAGAATGGTTTGGCTTGATCTTTAAAGATCCCCTAGACTAACCCTCCTGCCATGGGCACGGATACGTTTCACTAGATGAGGTAAGAGTATAATATATATTATTAGTCTTGAATGTGAAAAATTCGGAGTAAATTAAAGCAAAAATGCTTTAAATTCATTTTCAACACTAATCCGGATTTATTTTCTTATTTACATTGGCCATGAAATGCCATCCATGAAAATAGCTAAAAGATATGGGTCTATAAGATTCAGAACACCCAAAAAAACCCAACTAGAAGGAGAAGTAGATTTCATAAAAGGCATCCGAGAACAAAGGAAAATAGAGAAAAAAATCATAGACTGTCAAGGAAATCAGAGTAGCTGGGACAAGATAAAAAGGCACATAGACACAAAGTATTTGGCGATCTGTTTCAAGGTACTCCACAGCAGGTTAGCTTTTCAGTTCTTACGTGCCACTGTAAGAGGGATCCTACACATGCTTTAGCTACAGAACACAATGCACTGCACTGCACAAAATGGGATGTCTTACACAGAGAACAAATCACCTAAGTCTGGCAAAAGGGTCAGAAACAGAGAGCACAAACTGAACATAATGGGCCAAAGCAGCCAGTTACAAAATAGGAAAATGGGAATACCTATCTAAAACTAAACAATACGTTTGAGGCAAAATAGAAAGAAGCATAGAGCAGGGAAGGTCACACACACCTCTCCTTGGGAAGGGATCGCTTATCTTCACCTTGCACCCATTTAAAAACGTATAATATTGAAAGGCATAGCTATCAGTATTGACTACAGTATTGCCCAAAGCTGCATTTGTTGCTTAAAACAACAACAAAGCATGGTTCAGCTAAGCCAGAAGATTTAGAAACTTGCAGCATTCAGATCAGACAGAAAGTAGGTATTTTATGAGGAAAATCGTGAAGCTGTAATAAGGAACACATTATAAAAAAATCACAGCACCGAAAGGGTGGAGAAGAGATACTCATGTTCTCAGTTCTTTTTATTACTTCCAGCTGTGAGATGTGTGTGAAAATGGTGATCCCATCCTCAGACTGCACCTGCAGCAGCACAGAAGGCCAGAATCAGAACTATGTGCAATAAAAGAGGTACTTGCTTTATTCTTAGGAAGCAACGAAGAATGTTGCAGGAGTAGGTGATCAGGCTAAAAATAATCTGTGATGATAGGGTCCCTGATGATGTGATGACTTCAGATTAGGGCAAAGAGGTTGTACAACAAGACCAGCCTTCAAGCCTTACCCGGTACTGGTGGAGAAGATGCTGATTACTCCTTGGGGAAGGGTGATTGTGCGTTTGGGGAGGGTGGTATCGTGCCATATACAAAGAGTGACCTGTTGCATTCAGGCAAAAGTTTTGGTCTCTTGACAGCAAATAGAAAAAACTACAAACTTCACAGTGGAAGACAGAGATGGCTGGTGACTTCTTTTTGTGGACGATGCAGGAAATAATTTCCTGATTGGACCTGAAATCGTGAAAATGGGCTGCCTTGGGGGAAGACAAATCAATTGACAATGATTGTCAATGGGAGTTACCCAGTCTACATTGCTGATCTAATTTACTGATGCCACCACCACAACCTGGGATTATTTTAAGCAGAAGTGAGCAGAAGTTGCTTGGTAGCAGAGCTTGGTAGGCATGGGTCAGGCCCCAGCACACTGTAGTAATTTGTGCATTTCTGGAATTGCCAGGGTGATGGCATATTTTTTCCAAATATTTTACTAGTTTTTCTGGATTCTGCACTTGTTCAGAGGTGAAGTTCCAAAACACTGGATGTGCCCATTGTTCTAAGTACTTGCCCATACTATCCCACACACCCTGCCACTCATAACTATCCAACTTCGGGACAGACCTCTGGGTGGTATTCTTAAATAGTTGTTTAACCTTAAGACCAGGAACACATTCAGCATTCCTAGCAATAATATCATGCTGGTTTCAACATCTCAAGGATATTAAAAATTTTCAGAGTTCTCAAACGCTGCTGTAATTAACCTGGTGGGGAAGGGCAAGATGTGGAAGGATCTCTCTTCCATAGATTGGCTCACCAAGGAGAAAAGGCAAAAGGTGTAATTATTAATAGTTCCCATTAGGTGACTCCCCAAGTACAGAGGTGATGGCAATGCTGAGTACACAGACAAGATTAATTTCATAACCCGCGAGTCTATCATATCAGAAGCCAGCACTATAAAGTACAACACAATGATAACTTTAGCCCAGACCCCAAGGACAATAGCAGCACCACAGGGACCACATACTGCAAGTAAAGTAAATAATGTAACCCTGAGATCACGGGCAGCAACTCTAAGAGCAAAGAAATCAGCATTGTAAACAGTGATTATTAAACCAATAAAATGAATACTTACAACAAATTTGTTTTAACACACTCTAGTCAGACCTGTTGTTATCACAACCCTTCGTGCCCCATGCTGGGTGCAAAAAAGGACTGTCGTGGTTTAACCCCAGTCAGCAACTAAGTACCACACAGCCACTTGCTCACATCCCGCTCCGCCTCAGTGGGATGGGGAGGAGAACTGGGAAAAAGGTAAAACTTGTGGGTTGAGACAAGAACAATTTAATAATTGCAAAAAAAAAAAATATAATAAAAACATTAACAATTGTCATGGGGGGGGGGGGGGCGAGAATAAAATCCAAAAGAAAAAAAACCCCAAGTGGTGCACAAAACAGCTGCTCACCACCTGCTGACCGATGCCCAGTCAGTCCC
>JAVJGI010000032.1:1589832-1599996 GCA_035590275.1 Ibycter americanus
CCCCCAAATCACCTATACCTCTCCCTTGTCCTATCTTTGATTCCTCCCCTAAACATCCCAAAAGAAGTCCCATGCCACCCTGAACTGCTTTTCCCATGCAGCCCAGGCTGTATCCCACTCCTTGGCAGCAATGCCATAGGTCTGAGGTAGTCCAGAGAGCTGCTCCCCATGGCTCCTCGTGGTGGGTACCACCTGGACACTGGGGCTGATGGCTTTGCTGGGACAGCCCTGGGAGGTGCTTGGACAAGGTGCTCGCTCTTTGGGAGTCCTTGATTTAGCTCCCTGCCTCCATTGTGCATCCCTGCACTCCTCTGGGCTTGTGCAGATGGGTATTTGATGGGCTGATGGTCCCTGTGACGGGTTTGGGGGTAGCCCAGCAGGCTGTGGTTTGGATTCCTCCTCATGCCATTGTCTCTCTGAGCTCCTTGGTGGGTGCTGTCGTGGTTTAACCCCAGCTGGTAACTCAGCACCACGCAGCCACTCGCTCGCTCCCCCCTCGCCCAGAGGGATGGACAGGAGAATTGGAAAGGAATGTAAAACTTCAGGGTTGAGATAAGAACAATTTAATAAGTAAAACAAAAGCTGCGCACATAGGCAAAGCAAACCAAGGGATTCATTCACCACTTCCCATGGGCAGGCAGGTGTTCAGCCACCGCCAGGAAAGCAGGGCTCCAGCACGGGTAATGGTTACTCAGGAAGACAAATGCCATAATGCCGGATGTCCCCCTCCTCCTTCTTCTTCCCCCAGCTTATATACACTCAAAATGTCATCCTATGGTATGGAATATCCCTTTGGCTAGCTCGGATCAGCTGTCCTGGCTGTGTCCCCTCCCAGTGTCCCGTGCCCCTCCAGCCCTCTCGCCAGCAGGGCCCAGGAAACTGCAAAGTCCTTGACTTGGTATAAACATGACCTGGCAACAACCGAACACATCGGTGTGCTGTCAACATTGTTCTCACACCAAATCCAAAACACAGCTCTGACCAGCTACTAGGAAGAAAATCAACCCTGTCCCAGCCAAAACCAGGGCAAGTGCGTAGAGGAGCTTTATCACAGAACCTTACATTCCCCAATTAGGAGACCAAGCAGAGTATTTTTATTCAGCTGTAAAACCTCATTAAACCTCTATCTGCAAGAAGCTTAACACCTGTCAAACTACTGAAATAGTAAAAAACCAAAGACAACAGGAGGCATTTTGTGATATTTCTTTTTTTCGATTTGCTGCTCTTGTCTGGTACATACCAAAATGTCTCAAGACTTCACTCAGACCAAACCAAGCATGTGCATTATTACTTCAGTGGAACGGACTGTTAAAGTTAGGATTCCTAACAGTATTTACACAAACGTTCTCAGCAACCTTTTCCAGTGTATGAACACTCTCATTTGTGAACATTTTCGTGCCTTACGTGAAATCAGAATTTCCTTATTGTTGGGTATGCCCAAAACAAGACACAGGCTTATATTGTGTCTTCCATTTCACTTACTGACAACTTGCATTCAGTGTTAGGAGAATATCTGATTTGATCAAAGCTATTCTCCATCCTTTTTGTACTTTTTTTTTTTTTTTTTTTAATTATTTTTGCTTCACTGTTCACTCAATGTCTGTTGAATCCATTTAATCATAAACAGAATAATCTTCCATATAGCAGCATGGCACTGATCAATAAATACAAGAAAAGGAATAGATTGCTTGTTTGCTAGACTCTTCCTAGAAGCTGAGAAATCTGTTAATTAATGCTGACCACAGCAAATTAAAGATATATCCTTTATGATGTCAATGCAATAAAATATTACATTTTTATGATTGCAGCAACCCCAAGTTGAGTACAGGGAATCTTAAAAGACAATTTATTGTAACTGCTGGCCACACTTATTGAGAAAATAATGTAGTTATGGAAGAGCAGGTCTCACTGCAGCTAAATCATGGCTTCCACAGTATGCTGGCTTAAAAAAAAAAGTCTTTGAAAGAAAACCAAAAGTGGTCTTTGCATGTGACATTAAGTTTCATTAATATTTTTTTTGCAAACTTCTGAATTCCATTTACTTCAAAGCAAAATTTTTTCCTCAACTTGAGATGTGATTTACGGTTTTCCCATATCTAATTAGCTTAGAATTTGATTGCCTCTATTTAAAAAGAAGGAAACAAGCTATTAATTACAGGCTGAAACCCAGGGTGTTGGGAACATCAATACTTTGACCACGTTTTTCTTAATAAACCAAAACTATAAAGCCTTATCCATGCATTTCAGAAGATGAACAAACTTTATATCCATTAACATAGCAACAACATATTGACTGTCTGCTATGACATTATTAAAATGAACTCAAGTGTTTAGATCTGGGAAAAGGCTTGCTTAAAGTCAATTCCTCTGCAGGTCCATCACGACTCTTAAAAAGTTTAGAAATAAACTAACAATTTCTGTAGATGACATTTTTCCTTTTTTTTTTTTTTTTTTTGATTTTTAAAAGCAAAGATCATACAGAATCTAGAGATAAATAAAGAATCTTCTTTAATATCAGGAGATACAGGGGTATCAGGGATGATAATAAAGACTGATCCTGAGGGGCCAAGCTCTTGTGTCAACAGGACATTGAAACTGTTAACGTTAGTGCAAATACTAATGCTTACTGCTAAAGAGAAATATTTAATACTTTGAAACTGAAAAGGCAGCAAGGAAGTTCATATCAATGTGTGTAAGTTTAAAAAAATATTTGTGTTACCGTTGTACTATCCCACCATCCTTCCCCCAAATGCATTTACATATTTTCATTTTCAGTTCTCTATGCTGAATTACGTAAGGGACACCCCCACTCCCACCCCGCAAATTCTCTTCCTATGGTTGGTAATCCAGCATCTCAACTACCTGGTAAAAATAATTTAGCCAAAAGAAAAGTCGTATCATGTGACCAGTGACAACACAACACCACAACACCACCTGAAATGGGCCAGAGATTACACTGTCTCAGAGCTGCAGATTTGCACACATACACTATGGCATGGCACCCAGTTCTCACCTCTGTAGCCATGACAGATGTTGAGACTATAGATGGAAGACTTATACAATTAGCTGATAATTTTTTTTAAAGAGTCATTTCCGGTATATCTGGGATAGTGGATCACTTGCTGTGTAAAGATAGTCAAAATATTTATGAATGCAACAGAAATGAAAGCAATGTTTTTCTGACCAATTCAAGGCAAGCTTTGCAGTGTTGTTGGGACATGGAGTCTGTCTGTGCCTGCTCAGTCCCCAGCTGAAGCACCGGTGTCTGTGCACTCTTGTTCTGTTGAGCAAATAAACCCATTCGTTCTTTGGAGCAGCATTCTGCAGGGCCTGAGAGAAAAGGTTTCTACAGTTTAAAGTCTGTAGTAATAACCTCCTACTCCTGAGTATTTCACATTTGCAGTTTATATTGTGTTCAAGCTCCCTTTGTTAACACGCTGCTTAGTGGTGAGCTGAAGGAACTGTTGTTGAAGCTAACAGTGGAGAGATCTTTGATTTGGGATCACTGATACTGCGGATCCTGATTTATATCCAGATAACAATATCACTATAAAGCATTCATACTAGTTGACGTGTAACTGCCGGATAGTACATTTCCGTATGACACAGTCACTACAACACTCTCAACTGATTTGAGTTCAGATACGTGATGCTGTGCAGCTTCTTCCAGGCTCTCACCATGGAATTGCACATCTGTCTCTGCAACTCTACCACAGACCTTGACTCTTCCTGTAGAAAGTAATGCTGGTAAAATAGAGGTATTTTTTAAAAAAATCAAGAAATAGTGCTACTCAGTTAAGACACACAGCTTAGCCAAGCCATCTTGGAGACGGTCTTGTTTTGATCAGCTGGTAGAGTAGCTGACCCATTGCAAAAGAGGATGGTTCCTGAAAGTATTATTGGAAGACAGCCTTCTTTCGACTACCTTCTTCTGGTATACTTCACATTATGTGGCAGCATAAAATTAAAGAATGGCCTTATAATTACAAGCTTTACTATGTCTCCTCCTTAATTCATATTTTTCCAAGGAATGTTCTACATCTGAAGAATTTTGAAAATATACGTACTTGGAGTAGAGGGCTTCACTTTGAGACAGATATGTTATGACCAAAAAAATGTCTCTATGCCTTTCAAAAGCGAAATTTCTGATGTGTCCAGACAGAATACTGACCACCTATGCAATTAATTTACAGTAAGAAATTACTCTGTACAAGTGGCAAACAGAAGTAAAGAAATGCAATAATAATTGAGAAATTATGGACTCAAGGGTGACAATGACACACAGGAAGAACTCAGTGGGCAGAGGGCCTCTAATTCATATTTCTACAGGAATTTGTAAATTAGTGTCATAACACAGTAGAATATAGCCTCATTACAGATTCCTTTCAGACAGTACTTGAACTTTAATGTAATTGGCTTCAGTGACACGCTCCTGCTTTCAAATAATCACAATGGCTCTGGGGTAAGTTGGTTTCCTTTAGCTTTGACTGCAACTTCAATATGACACTAACCATTGCAACTGATACGTGTATTATGCATCAGGTAGGGTATTACATCACTGTGATGATGTTTAGAGTGCTCACAAACTAAACTGGTTTTAAACTTTATAGCATTACTTAGCTAAATTAATTCATTAGCAATAGCCTCCATTCTAATGGTTAGTTCTTGCACATTTTTATCATTTTCACTACATTCAGAAAACTGTTAGCCTGAAAACATCACAGCCCAAATTAGCTGTGAGTGTAAAGTATCACAAAGCTGGTGTAATAAAGTTAGTGCTGATGGCTCTCATCCTTCATGGTTCTTAGCTACAGAGATCAAGATAATGAGTCACTTTCATGTGAGAAGTGAAAAATGAAGCCAGCTGTTTTCTCTCTCTCTTTTTCCTTTTATGCCTGATGGTTTTATCCTACTTGTCACCTCCCAAAAGGGAGAACCAGTTTGCAGGGCTGATTCTCATGGGGTTCTTTTGTGTTTGCTAGGAATCCTTTCTGTGTATTTGTCAGGATGTCCTATCTTTTTGTAGTCCCTTGTACTTATCCTATTCTTTGTCTTGGATGTGTCCTACATTCAATGACACACCTTTGCCATTTTGGTAGTTAAGAATGTTCAAATACTTATGTAAACGCTTATACATTTCATCTTCTTATGTCATTAGAATGATATAAAATACCTGTATACAGCTGTAAAATACCCTGTTTTAATATACTTTTATTTAGGTACAAGGGAACCTAGTATTGATTAAATCCTGAATTGTGCTCTTACAATTTCTAGATGCTACATGCTTCTGGGGTTACAGTAAAACATGATTGTCTAACAGCGACCACTCAATTTATTTTGAAAATGTAAGACCCTATATTTTCACTGAGTTGTTTTGGGGGCTGACTAATTAATACTGAAAAATAATGGCACAGATGATGGATTATTCTATTAAAAGGGGAAAAAAACCCTTCTAAAGCATTGCTGTGGGTATCAGAATGAACAGATAAGTTAACCATAAATTTTCCTAATTAAAGTAATAATTGTCACTGGTAAGTACTGTGGAAAACTTGATAAAAGAATGGGTAATACTCTTACTTGATTAGGAACATCCTGAGATCCCTCCAGGGAAAAATGGATTGGACCCTCACAAAAAATGTATGGAGACACATATTTAGCTCAGATAGTCAGCGAACTCTGGATTTGGACAAGATGTATCCATCCTGAGGCAGCCAGTAGTCCTTAGAAATGATCATTGACTGGTCAAAAGCTGTTTGAATAGAATAGAAATCAGGTTTTGGATAAGTATTTTTCCTGGATTATCCAACAACTCCATCTGTTAGGGCACATTTGTATTAAGGAGGCTGTTTAAAATGCAAAGGCTCTCTTGGCACCTAAGGGTGATATAGTGAATCACTTATTGCAATACCAGACAATAAACAGAAAAGATATATTTTAGCAGCATGTTCTTGGAATGAAATTGAGAGGAATGGTGGACACACCAGACATGCGCGGCCAGTCAAAGAGACTTCAGCAAGCCAAATAAGTGGAGACACATGATCTCCTAAAGTTCAACAGCGGGAAATGCAGAGTCCTGCAGGTGGGGAAGAATAATTGCCTGTACCAGTACATACTGGGGGCTAACTCAATGGGAAGCAGCTTTGCAGAGAAGGACCTGGGCGTCCTGTTGGATGGGAAGTTGAACCTGAGCCGGCAAAGAGCCCTTAGAGCAAAGGCGGCCAAGGGTACCCTGGGCTGCGCTGGGTGGAGTGCTGCCAGTGAGCGGAGGGAGGTGATCCTCCCCCTCTGCTCAGCACTGGTGAGGCCACGTCTGTAGTTCTGTGTCCAGTTCTGCGCTCGCCAGCACAACAGGGGCATGGGCAAAGTCTAGTGAAGGACCAGAAATACGATGAAGAGACTGGCATGTTCCAGTCTTTTCCTCTTCTATGAGGAAAGGCTGAGAGGAACTGGGACTGTTCAGGCTGGAAAAGAGAAAGTTCAGGGAATATCTCATCCATGTAGATCAATAACTGATGGAGGACAGTGAAGAAGGAGCCAGACCCTCCTCAGTGGTACCCAGTGGCAGGACAAGAGGTTATCAGCACAAACTGAAGTACAGGAATTTCATTGAAACATGAGAAAAGTCTTTTTTAATGGTAATGGGGATCAGACACTGGAACATGTTGTCTACAGAGATTGTGGAGTCTTCATCCTTCAGGATACTCACAGCCTGACTGGATGCTGAGTAGCCTGTTCTAGCTGACCCCGATTTAAGGCATCAGGCTAGATGATGTCCAGAGGTCATTTCACCCTCAACCATTCCATGATTCTGTGAAACATCAATAATTATAAATTCAGCTAGTAAAAATATTTGTAAACAAATAACCCTAATGTTTTTGATATCACATTATTTTTGTCCTCCAATACTAGCAATTCATTTTAAAGCTCACCAACAGTTTGCAACTGAAAAAATTCCTCATTCAAAACCATGCTTTTAATTATACCAGGACAATGACTGATGTAATGACTAATAGTTTGAGATTGGCTCCTTGAGTACACTGAGACAATCCCAGCTAGTGGAGCACTGGTCTTTGGACTAGCAGAGTCTTCAATTCAAATACTATTACTTTTCCCAAGAATTTAAGAGCATGCAGTGTTGGGATATCCCTGAGTACTAGAGACACCGGGAACATAATGAGCAGCAGAAAGGAAATAAAAGAATTTCAGAAGAGAATGGCTAATACTAAATGCCATCATCCTACTGGAATCTAGTACTTTCATAAATCTTTCTTGTTTGGAAAGGTCTTAACAGGTAAGACATCAACTGAGACACGAATAATATTCAGTGACTGGGTCCATTAAAGGTCCTTAGTCCCTAACAAAAAACGACAATCATAGTAGGAACGGCTATTTGTCCAAAAGAGAGATCCTAAACAATGGCAAAAATGGTAAATGAAGAAAATCAGAAGGGCATCTAGAAAAAACCCTAAACACCAAACAAAAATACCTCTTCCTCCAAAAGCCAGTCAATAAGTCAGAAATATATTTAAAATACCCTATTGCCTTCAGTTAATTTCAAGTTACACTGAAGCTTGGTTGTAGAAGCGATCAACCTCAACAATTATTTTTTCTTTTATATCAGAAAGAAATATGCAGTTGAAAGCTTATAATGCCCAGAGCACAGTAGTAGCAAAGATAATCTGAAGAAGCAGCAGGGGGGAAAATGTTGTAATCAAACATGTATTTTAGAATTATGCACTGCCTTTGTTAAGGAGGGGACATTCAGACAGCAGGTGTCTCTGATACAAAACCATATTAGCATCAGCTTGAAATATCTCCTGCTCACTTGCCTTCATGGACTGTACACTGATCCCTTCCCTTTCTTTTATCTGTAATTGATGTTGGCATCTAAAACCAGAGTAAGGTAGCAGTCACTTATGGTCAAAGTACAAGAAAGTCCTCCACGTGCTGCTTGTAGTCAAGTCCAGAGCACATGGACACAATGACAGAGGCATTCAGTTCATCTGTGAGAGAATGAGAAAGGTTCTCTGGGCATTTCTTACTCTGTCCCCTTTCTTAATACAATTTATGTTTACCTGCAAAGACATCGTTTGTTTTCAGCAGGACTATTCCTTCAATAAAGGACACCACCACGTAAAATTAGTGTCAGTGGGCCTGCAGGAAAGTGGCTTGCAGGCTGAAGGTCACACACAGATGTGAATTTAAATTAGTAATATTCAAATGAGGTTGTGAAGTGATGTTAAAAATTAGTAATATTAAAATGAGGTTATGAAGTGATGTTAAACATAAAATAAGTATAAACCTGAAGCAACGAAAAATAAAGATTAGGATGTGTGGAACTGAGAGAAGATTATTCGAAGGAGCAGGAGAGGTAATTTAATTTCAAATAAAGTATCATAAATCTTTATGGCAATTATTATTCCTATTTGATAAGTGTACCTTCAGAAGGTCACAGAGCAAACTGCTGCCAAATGAAGAAATCAGGTGTTAGGAATGTGGAGACAGATTTCAGTCCATGTATGTCTTACTACAGGTGATATGTTTTAATTCAGCTGACAATGTTTCTTCTTATGGTTGTTTAAAAAAAATAAAATTTGTCCCTGATTCCTAGCTTTCTTTAACAGACCCACTGACATTCCCCAAAGTACCTGGCTGACTATTTAGGGTTCTGGGGTACTGAAAGCCAGCATCAGTACTCACTGCATTATTTTGTGCAACCATTAGAATTAATTTGTATCTAAACCTTTTTCAGGCTACCTGGAAAGAAAAATGCAGCCACTGCTCTACCGCGCAGCTCAATGCCCTCTGTGCGTGTAACATCCCTGATGACAATGGCACCTAACCGACTTCCAGCCCTGTTAAGGTAGAGATGTGCGATGTGTGGCATAAGAAAAATTAATATGTAATTTTAAGAAGTGGGGATGGGTGGGCTGCTGGTGAATAAAAGCTGTGCACGCAAGCCCATGATAACCTTTCCCTGTTCTGCCATTAGTTGCTGTTACTAATACTCAGCTGGTTATTCTCTAATTCCACTCTGGTAAATTCTACACACCATTAAACTCATGTAACAGAGTAGGTCTAAACTGAGTAGAGCTATAACCCCTTTATATGGTAACAAGATATTATCATTTTCTCTTAGCCATTTAAAGGCATCAAATTTATACATAAATAAAACATTGAGTGGCTTTTTCTGTGTTAAAATCCTGTAGTAGATAGCTCAAAACTTTTCTGTATTGCCTAGGTTTATTGAATTATTTTTCTGACTTCTCAGAATGGTTTTGGAAGGGTGTTGCTTTCATTTACTAACATTTTTTTCTTTTAGCTGTAAAGATCAATGGAGAGCATCAGAAATAAACACTGATACATAAAAATAGGGTCTATGACTTTTCTAAGAAGGCCTGCCTTTATTAAAAATCTCCTGAAGTGAAGGAAACACCATATTCAATGTCCCTTATCTATATGCTGAGATAGAGAAAGCAAAATCTTAATCTGATGCCACCCGGAGGTAAAGCACACTCACAGAGCTATAGCTCTTCCCAGAGCTAGCCCAGGTAACACTAATTATTTGAAAATTCACATCTTCATTTAAACACTAGCACAACAGGGGAAAAAAAAAAAACCACCCAAAAAACCCCTTCAGCAGTATGGATTAGGTGGTTTTTTACTTTACTGCTCCTTATATGAGTATTCCCATATAAAGTGGAATTTTTCACATGCAGCATAGCACTCCTTTCTGCAGAGTGGGAACATCATACAACAAAAATAAGACTTTCTGGCAAGATCTCTTCTCTTCTTTTTCTTTTTCTATGGTATTACACACACACAAAAAAAAAACAGATGGCCATAGCTGCAGTTAATTGTGTTATTTGTTGCTACCTCGTTACACCCCGGTGTAAGCCCGGCCGGTCACTACGCGCCGCGCAGCCGCTGGCTGCCCCCCCACCCCCCACCCCGGCGGGGAACGTAAAGCTCGAGGGCTGAGATGAGAACGGTTTAACAAGGGAAATACAACAGAAACAAGAGAACGATAATAATAATTATAACAACCACAGTTGCAATGAAAAGGAGGGAGGAGGGGAGAGGCACGAAATCCAAAGGAAGGGAGAAAAGAGGCCAAGCGAGGCACAACGCAGCCGCTCACCGCCCGCTGACCGACGCGCAGCC
>JAVJGI010000032.1:1600096-1622995 GCA_035590275.1 Ibycter americanus
AGGGCACCCACCGGGCCCCGCCGCGCCCCCCCGCCAAACCCAGCACCCGGCGCCGCGCCAGCCCCCCAGGGCAACGTCAGCCCTGTCCCAGCCGGAACCAGGGCAGTGGCTGCGGAATGCTCTTGTCAGAGGAAAGGATTTATTTTGGGCTTTAATTAAGATTCTTTTATACCAAACGGAAAGCAATATCGTAGCGTTTCGGTTAAGTGGAGAAAAATTCTATTTTGTGCTCCGGTATCTGAGTACAACGCGAACAACCGAAAACATCCTTAATGTGTCCCCTCATCCTTAGGAATTAACAACAGGCTGTAAATTTCTGACTTAACTATGAAATTCCTTCACTGTTGCTCTTTTGAAACAGACCATTAACTTTTTAATGTATTTTTACCCAGTGACTTAATATAATGGATCTACCAAGGAGTCCAGGAATGCTAAACATAAATTCTTCTACTCTGAGAGCATGATGAGCAGGCACAGATGTGAATGCAAGAAGTGAGGGATACATCTGATACTGGCAATAGTAACTATTAGTATTATCTGTTGCTGACACACTAAATACACTTCTGTCCCACCATATTATCTCATCACAGACATGCTCTTACAATGGTACTTTAGATGAGAATCTGAAAGGACAAGTAGAAAACTGATAACTCGTCAACATTTCATCCTTAATTAGTCATTTTCTGCTGCATCACAAATGCCAACTAATTTATGAGTTATTTATAAACGTATACATTTAATTACACTAGAGGAGAAAAAGAAGCATTTTTATTTCAAATCATAATCTAAGTTGATATGCAGTACCTTTAAATCCACAATAGTTATTTTAATCATGTACTGAACTGTACTCCTGATTTCTCACATTAACAAATAATATCTCTATTAATTATATATTTGTAAATGTGCAAAACTTCTATTGTACAGGTATAAAATATAGATGTCACTCTTCATAATTATTCTATCACCAATAGGAGCATTATTCAATATGTTCATTTCTATTTATACACAAAACAGAAAAAAAAGCCCAAATCTCCAAGCATTGCCAACAATAAGTAAGGAACAAATCCTAGAAATAGATTACGCAGCAAAAGACTCAGACTAGCAGGGTAA
Source organism: Ibycter americanus (assembly GCA_035590275.1). Taxonomy (NCBI): domain Eukaryota; kingdom Metazoa; phylum Chordata; class Aves; order Falconiformes; family Falconidae; genus Ibycter; species Ibycter americanus. The sequence continues at coordinate 1,601,207 of JAVJGI010000032.1, forward strand.
AAACAAGGGGGAAAAAGCAACATGTTCCCAAAAAGGAAAATCTTTTTATGTTTAGGACCTGATGTTGCAAAGGAAACATTTTATTTCTGCAGAAGACAAAGCATAACTTAGTAATATAGGATACGACCAAATGTTTCTTGTCAAGGACCAAGATACTATTAGAAATGTGAAATAAACAGCTTATCTCTAAACTAAGATGTTGTTAGAAGATAACCCCTTACTGTAAACACAGACGGGTCTTTTGAATTTCCACCTGTATGGTAAAATCATAGAATGATAGAATGTTTTGGGTTGGAAAGGACCTTTAAAGGTCCTCTAGTCCACCCCCCCTGCAATGAGCAGGAACATCTTCAGCTGGATCAGGTTGCCAGAGCCCCATCCAACCTGACCTTGAATGTTTCCAGGGATGGGGCATGTACCACCTCTTTGGGCAACCTGTGCCAGTGTTTCATCACCCTCCACATAAAGAAATGTCTTTCTTATGTTTTGCCTGAATCTACTTTATTTTAATTTTAAAACCATTACTCCTAGTCCTATAGCTACAGGCCCTATTAAAAAGTCTTTTCCCATCTTTCTTATAAGCCCCCTTTGAGTATGGAAAGGTCTCAATAAGGTGTCCCCAGAGCCTTCTCTTCTCCAGGCGGAACAACCTCAACTCTCTCAGCCTGTCCTCACAGGAGAGGTGCTCCAGCCCTCTGATCATTTTTGTGGCCTTCCTCTGGACTCGTTCCAACAGGTCCATGTCTTTCCTGTGCTGAGGACTCCAGAGCTGGATGCAGTACTGCAGGTGGGGGTCTCACTAGAGTGGAGTAGGGGGGCAGAATCACTTCCCTCAACCTGCTGGCCATGCTTCTTTCGGTGCTGCCCAGGATACGGTTGGCTTTCTGGGCGGCAAGTGCACATTGCCAGCTCATGTCCAGCTTTTCATTCACCAGTACCCCAAGTCCTTCTCTGGAGGGCTGCTTTCAATGCATGGCACTGCAAAGGTTGCACAATGCCAACTACACACAAAGAAGGATATATACTATGCATGAAATTATCTGTACAGAGTAGCTTATTAGTGGAATTGATTGCAAGTAGTGTCTGGGGTTCCATTTCTCTTTAGGAGACAGTAGAGCATTAGAGAACTTGGATGAATCATGTAAAATGTGATACTCCATTTCATCAGTGACATCAGAAAGGTCCTTCATTCTTTTTTTCCTCTTTTCCACCTGAAAAGAACATCAGAGGTTGACTTTTGTGTGTCTATAGAGTACACAATACAGCGTACCAAAAAAGATGTGATGGCTGATCTAAGTAGTAAAGCAATTTCACAAAGTAATTTGCCTGAATGTGATCTATACCCTCTATTAAATCCATTTGCTTCACTGCATTTTTGTCCTATACGCTACTTTGAAGAGTTGACCATCTCATAGTTGCATGCAGATTATTCTGTCATCCAGGAAAAGTGTGCATGCTGTATGTACGCATGTGATAAAATACATGGTTTGCCTTCTTGGCTGCCAGGGCGCACTGCTGGCTCCTGCTGAGCCTGCTGCCTGCCGGCACCCCCAGACCCCCTTCTGCCGGGCTGCTCTCCAGCCTCTCCTCTCCCAGTCTATATGCGTGTCCAGCGTTACTCCATCCCAGCTGCAGAATCGCACACTTGGTCTTGTTAAATTTCATGCCATTGATAATTGCCCAATGCATTGGTATTTCTAGATCCTTCTGCAAGGTGCCTTGTCCTTCAAGAGAGTCAACAGCACCTCTCAGTTTGGTATCATCAGCAGACTTGCTAATGGTGCATTCAGCTCCTGTCTCCAGATCATTGACAAAAACATTGAACAGGGCTGGCCCTAAGATTGAGCCTGGAGGAACACTGCTGCTGACCGGTCACCAGTGAGATGTAGCCCCATTCATTACAACCCTTTGAGCCCTGCTGTTCAGGTAGTCACTCTTCTTGCTAGATTTTACACTTAAAGCTATATACAAAATCTTTTTAGGATTACTAATAGAGCATTGTGTGATCTATTTGGCGTAGTCACACTCCTTTCCTTCAGCAAACTAACTCATTAGGAATAATGGATTGTAACCTGCCGTTTGAAAGAATCTTTAAACAATTGCTCTGACCTGCAAATTCATAACCATAACATAAAAGCTAATTTAACAAACTCAGGTTGTGTACCTGTCAAAACCAAAGTATTCAGATAAGATAAAGAAGAGTTGATAACAGAAAATTAAAGTTGATAGGAGGTACTCATGAATTATAAACTGGCAGAAGTGGAGAAAATTGTGCAAGACTTGTGTGTCCCCTTGTATATGAGAAAAGTGTGATCTTGTGATTAATTAATTCTTATGCAAATGCACAAGATAACATGCTGAAGTTGCAGAAGCATTAATTCTAACATTTCCGAACTCTGAGTGCTTGACTTTGCAATCCTAATGTTCTCTTGAACACCCTTTTCAAATATAACTTTCCAGAGCTTTAAAATAACTTTAAACATTAAAAGAACAGTGACTACAGTGAACTATTCTGAAGCCGTTGGGATAACAAGGAAGGGAGCATATTTGGATAATAATAATCTCTATTTCAGTAGATTAAGTAGCTAGTAAGGGCTGTTGTCTATGTTTTTTTTTTCTGCAGAAGGGGACTCACAGTTCTGTTTCTACCTGTAGGTCTTACAGCTATTTGCTGACAAATAAATAAGGACATAAATAGTATCAGGTTTGTAAGGAGAAGTAATATTTCTTTTTAGACGAACTTGTATAAACCATCTTTAGGTCTTGAAGTAGCAATCTAGCACTGCTGACGAGCTTCTTGTCTGAAAGAGAAACAGTTACTCAGTGACTGGGTTTTCTTGTTAGACTAGAAGCATTTCCTTTAGCGGAAACTAAAATACCAGACAAAATTGTATTCAAGCAGAGACCAGAAAACATTGACGTGCAGCGAACAAGTATTGAAAAGTTCAACCAAGCAGATTTAAATCTTGGAAAGATGTAACTGAGCCTATATACAAATTCTGTGGTTGGTTTAGTTTTGTTTGTGTTTTCATGACAAGTGTTGAACAATTTGAACTTCAAACTTGCCCATCACATCAAACAAATGAAGTATTAGATAAATATAAAAATCCAAATGATTTCAAGTAAATATTTATTCACAATCAAAGACTTAAATAGAGTTTTTCCTATTGAAAGCAAAGAACTGAGGAACTGCAAACATAATTTTTTTTCTAACACAAAATAGGCAAAATTAAAGTTTTGACTACAGTAAACTATAACACTATATTATTTTAAAATTGATTATATCCCTTGAAAGGCAAAAAAAGGAAAGAAAAGAAAAAGAAAGCTAGATACATTACATAAGGCTTTATGTGAGATAATTTTTAGTGCAATTGGTAATCTAAAAAGAACCATTATAATAAAATAGATTTAGACATGAATTTTCATAAAAAAGGAGTAGAACACAATTCCCTGACACCTCTTATACAGTGTATTCTTGGGTTGAATGTTTGTGAAACACAGGATCTTATTCTTGCTGTACGAGATTACACTGTAAGAATATACTTAATGATACACCAAGTGAAAAACAAAGCCAGAGACCACTTAATAGATAATAATTTCATCTGTTATAGTTAAAGGAATTTATAATGGACCAATGATCGACCATTGTGTGCAAGTTAAGTATGTTAATAGGTCACTCAAGCTAAATCTGATAATATTTCTGAGAAATGATTGCTTTGTAGTGCGAAGTCTGTAATTTCCAACACATCCAACACAAAGGATCTGCAACACATCCTTTCCTTGTAAGCTTCATCCTCTACTGTTTTGCAGTAAAGGCCAACAGAGAAAAGTTCTTTCAGATAGATGTGATTCAGACTGTTTTACAGCAATTATGTAGTAGCCTAGGAAAAATTCTCCAAGACACAGACTAGCAATGGATGCAGATATAACATGCTTTCAGCATAATGCTTTTTTGAAAAAGTGAATGTTCTGTGGTGGCTAAAGATGCTTGCTGATACTGTAACTACAATGCTATCCCAGGACACGGAAACTTCTTTTTAATTTCTGCTTATGCATCTGATCCTTGGTGAAATGGACAGGATGTTTAGCAGTAGACCTCTTCTGTTTATGGGGTGCAACGAATATGATTCCACACCTTGGGAGTGTGCATTGGAATGGGTGAGGGTCTCACACCAGTGTGTGGATCACGTGATACTCATAAGCCTGGAGCAGCCACATATGAACATAGAAGGGGTGAGTAAAGAGGAGAATATGCAATTCCAGGTGAGGTATATACCTGTTTACATGTAGCTTCAGTGAATGTGAGCGTGATTTGAACTTCGGAAGACTGCAGAAGGATTTTTAGAACCTTGAAGGTGTTTATCGACATTTTTCAGACGTATAGTACTTGATTTCACTGCTGTATTGCTGGTATTGATCCTGAATATATAGTTTACTGAATGCCAGTTAATTACATGTCAGTAATAGATCCCATCTCTTTCAATCCTGATTTCATTTGAGCTGTGTGAACTGGTCACATTGCCTTGTGACAATGACACACTGTAGTACAGTCCTGTCCTCTGCTTCAGGGAATGTCTGTCCTGTAAGCCATCATCCAAGAGGCCATTCTGGGATGTTAATCAAGTTATGCATCCTACTGAAGTTATGTCACTGTACAAAAAAGAATAAAAAATACAGACCCTCGGGAAGAATGAAAGAAGGAATCTGTTTATTTTTATTTTGTGTGAAGTGACAGATTCTGCTGGTTCCTGTATTACCATCTGTTTCTGAGCCCATTCTGACATGTCTAATTCACCCTTTTACCTCCTGGAAAGAGCAAATCTCTAACTTACAGTAATTGCCATAATTAACTTGATAGTAACAACTAGTAAAAAATATGTGTGATAGATGCTGAGTGTACAAATGCTGGGATGTATATAATTTTATTTTTTCTATTGCTAAGTAACATAAATTTCCAGGGACCCTGAAAAACCTGGGAATTCTATATCAAAAATGTATACCAAGCATGCTTAAGTGTGCTGGTACTGTCAAGAAACACATCTGAAACACCCTGAGGGGCCATCTGAAGAATATCAAATGAACTATCACAGCATAATAGCAGTGGCTTGAAAGTACCAGCACAAAAAGAAACCAGGGTACCTCAGGCTATAAACACAGATGACCATTTATTGATTTCCATCCTGTAGAATCTGAATGCACCCTGTAGACCCTATAGTTTTTAATATATGAAAAAAATAGATATGACTTGGTTGTGCTGATGAAGCCTGGAGTGATACAACCAGAAAAACATCCTGACAAATAGTGAGGAATAGCAAGAGGAATCTCCTGCTGGAGGAAGCTATGCATCTTGAAGTTTAAGGAAGAGTAGGATCTCTCTGTTAAGTTCTTTGCCAAGGCATAGCGAGGGCTGCCCACTCTCTAGAGGACAGGGAGCTGGGCATGGTAACAGGGCTGGCAGGGCAAGCTGTCAGCAGCCAGGGAGTGAGGCAGCACCCCAAAGACCTTCCTCCAAAGCATGCTGGGCAGAGGGGTGGCAGGGAGGGCTGCGTCACCCCCGTGCCGTAGTGCCACCAGCTTGCAACACAGCAGTCACAGTGCCTGTCCCAGGGTTTGACCACTCTCTCAGTAAAAAAATGCTTCCTATGTCAAGGCTTTGAGATGCAGCTTTGAGCCCTTCCCACGTGTCCTGTCCCTGGATTCCAGGCAGAATCTCAGATCTCCAGGTCTCCACTTCTCCTCCTCAGGAATCTGCAGAGAGCAGTAAGGGCACTCCTTGTCCTCCTTTTCTCCAAACCAGGCAAACCTGAAGTCCTTACAGCTTCAGGAAAAGCAGCATGTCCCACCCTTGGCATGGGTAAAATGGCATATCTCCTCTGTAGTAAATGATGTTGCTCTGAATTTCTTCAGCTGAAAGCAGCAAACTTTGACTTTAAGCAAAGGTGCCAAACAGTGCCTTCCCTGGGAGATTTTTTTGTTGGTACTAGGTTCTGGGTTTGTTTGGGCGTTTTTTGGGGTTTTTTTTTTGTTTGTTTGTATTTTTTTCCCCATGGAATTGGGTCATTCATTTCATTAGAATTTTACTTGGATCTTCAGCCTCTTTCTGAAGAGCCTGCAAGCAACCATCAAGTCACTGCAGGTTTCCATCATCTTTCAGTTAGCTAGAGCAATGACCTAGCAGAAGGAGGCTCATCTATTTTGTTGCTTCTGCCTCTCCACGGATCAGCCTTCTAGAAAGTTGTCATTGCTAAACTGATTTGTCCTTCTGGATCTCCCTGTAGTTAGAAAATATTGTTATCAAACTCTCAGGTTTATAGCTTTATAAATACAAAGTCCCCAAAGTACCCAAGACCCATTATGGTTAATAAAATGTTGTGCCTGAAACTCAAGCCAAATGCTTATTACTTACATTTCAAAGAGCTCTTTGGTTTCCAAAGAGGGATTTTTGGAAGTTGTAAGGTTTTTCCACATTGTGTTTTATTTGACTGCATTCCTGTCACGTGGACATTCATTAATGGTGCAGTTCTATGAATAATTTGAATCTGAATGCAACAGCCCTAAAGACAGAGTAAGGAATAGCACTTTATAAATAGGTAACAGATCCTTTAGACTATATTTCAATAAACTGATATTAAAGAAATATTGAGACAGGAAACCATGGCAGGATTTACACTTCTGTGGGGAAAAAAAAATACAAATGGGAGATATTTGTGCCTGTTATCTTGGAATCTGTGAGCAATGATGAGCTTCATGTAACACAGGTATTTCAAAGTACTTTTGCAAGAGGATCACTGCAATAGCTGCAGTAGTGTACTTTTTGGCACTCTCCTCTTTGAGTCTGTCATCAAGAACTCATTTCTATATCTACATGCTGCCTGTTTTCCTGTTGCCAAGAATGTTGCAGCTGAAACCTGGCTTCACCCTGACAGAACAGCCCACCAGTCTTTTAGATTATACTCCCGATTCCAGTAATGTTAACATGACTGAGCAAACCGAGCACAGTAGTTCTAAGCCTCCTCTGAAATTGCCCAATACCCTGGACCCTCAGGTTCAAATTATTATTTGCCAAGCCTGGCTTTGCCACCATTTCTTGATAGACCATCAGTTACTGTGCCTGACCAGGTTTGTTTCTGGTTATTGTCTTTGTTAACACTAATTGGTCAGGTTTTATGACTCTGTGTGTTTGTCTCCCTCCCTTTCCTTACCATCCATACAGAAAAAATAAACATTTTCACACTCCACATACCCTTACCAGCTGGTGACCTCCTGCCTCTGTGCCAGCCCCAGCAGACGAGGGGATGTGGCTGTTGATGCTGGTGTGTGATCTGGGTCCTGAGTGTGTCAGCCCTGTTACCATCTGTGTCAGTGTCCTGTGCATGTGCATGTGTCTGTCATGCTTCTGGGACATGTGCTCAGCTTTGCTGCTGGTTGAACCTGTAAAGGGGAAAGCAGCAGCTGCGTTCCTCAGCCTAGGCAGAGACCCTGGGGCACTGGGCTGGACTCCAGCAGCTGGAGGAGGTGGCTGTGCTCTTAACATCCCTTAACAGTGACAAGTAGTTTCAGTGTGACAATAAATAAAAATGGTAGAGAATGTTAGAAAAGGTGTTACCCAAACCTGAAGTATCACATCTTTTTGATATAAACAGCAAGCAAAATCGTGGTACAGCACTTTTGTTATACCCTGTTATAAAGGGTGGAGTTTTTTGATGCCTAGTAACAAAAGTTGAAAGGTGGTCATTTTCTGATGTCACGAGGCCTTTGATCAACATGGTTAAAGACGTTTCATCATTTTGTACTAGGCTGAAAATCTGGAGACCTGGAGCCATGCATTTGGCATCTATATGCTTACGCACTGGGAGAAAGAAAAAAATTTAGATGGAGAAATAGGAGAAATCCTAAGTAAGTGGAACTGCACTTGCTTCTATTAATTTAAACCTGAACTTTCATAAGAACATTCACGTACAAGAAAAGGAATAAACTGACTTTGTACATAGGTTCCTTTGGACAGGCATTTACATAATGGTAACATTGATTAAAAGAGCAAAATTACAATAAATGCAAGTGCAAAGTTTTGCTTTTAATTAGGCTCTGTCTCAACAGGGGGTGAACACATTTAATATATACTAGTGCTACTTTCTGATCAAACAGGGTAAAACTACTTATACTGAAGTTAACTATAATGTACATTTTCCAAATTATTTTTCTGTCATTGTATTTTTCATCCTGCGGGTATTTTTCTAACTCTGCTATTATCAGAAATGGTCTGTGGTATGCATAGCATTGAAGATCTCTATCTCTGAAATTTTAATCTCACATTAGTGTGCTGTGTCACTGCGCTGCTTTTCCTTCAGGTGTGGTGCAGCATCGGAGACGATAAGAATGAGATTGGATCTTCTCTGGGAATGAGATTGGACTCTGCAAGTTCAGGAGTCTGAACCCCCAGTAGCACTGAAGGAGGTGCAGGCAAATTCTGAGTTTATCCGGTTAGGAAATGGAGATTCCCACAATGACAAAGGCTGGAAGCCTGTGACTTCTGGCTCCTACTCCACCTGCAGATCTGCAATTACAGAATAGATTCGGTGCCCAGGTAGCAGGAAAGGGACTGGGAGCTCTATCAAAGTATCCATGCTGGCTGAGCCTGAGCCATGCGGGAACGCCAGGAAGAAGAGATGAGTCATAGCAGTAGGAGACTCCCTGCTGCAGGGTGCAGAGCTGGCATGACCTGTCACACAGGGAGGTGGGCAGCTGCGCTGGTCCTGACCGGCACACCATCGTACACTGAGGAGTGAGTGATCCATGTAACAGTTTGCCTAAGTAGGGCCAGACCTGTGCTGTGCCGCAGTGTGCTGTACTGTTCAGGCCTGTGTTATCCTGCACAAATCCCTTGGCTGCAGGATGAACTCAGCTGGAGCAGGAAGGCGGCTCCCGCGAGGTCCCAGCAATTACACCACCTGTATAGCCTTGCCTTAGTATCTAAGAGTGCAGCAGGAAGTTTTCATGAGAACATCACTTCTGTTTGACAGTAGAAATTGCGCATAAAATTGATTCCATGTAAGAAAATCCTATAGTAACTTGGATGACTGAAATGGGACAATCCCTTCTATGGATGGGGTCTGCCCAGCACGCTTCATATGGATCGGAGGCCCATTGGATACTACATGACCTGGGGTTCCTACCATCTACAGGCACACAAGATTATGTGTAATAGTCCTTCCTCATAGTTAACCGTAATAAATAACATTTTAAATTATACCTTACAGAGTCTGAATGCCTTTCCTACTGGTATCATAGCGGACCAGCACTTCCTTGTGTAAAACAGCAGCCTTGGATGCTCTCATCACGAGATGGCAGGTTTCAGGACTGTGAGAACAAGACAAATAGCAGGATCACAACACTGGGCTTCAGGAGAGCAGACTGGCATGGTCAGGGACCTGCTTGGAAGAACACCATTGAAGACTGTTCTGAATCAAAGAGGGGTCCAGGAGAGCTGGCTGATTTTCAAGGATCACCTCCAGGCTCAAGAGTTGTCCACCCTGATGCGCAAGAAGTCAAACAAATGTAGGCCAGAAACCTGCATGATTGAACAAGAAGCTCCTCACAAAACTCAAACACAAAAAAGAAGCATAAAGGAGGTGGAGGCAGCGTCATGTGACCCAGGGAGAACATACAGTGACTGAGCATGCAGGGATAGAATTAGGAAAACAAGAGCCCATCTGGATTTGAACCTGGTGAGGAACATGAAGGACAAGTAGGGTTTTTACAGGTACATCAACAGATGCAAAAGGAAGACCAGGGAAAAGGTGGGCCTGCTGCTGAGTGGGAGTGGAGACCAAGGTACTGAAGGCCTTTTTTTGCCTTGATCCTTAGTGGTTAAGATTTCCCTTCAACACTCCTAGCTTCCTGAGACCAGAGGGAAAGTCTAGAGCAAGGAAGATTTACTTTCAGTGGAGGAGGATCAGGTTAGGAAACATTTAAACAGACTGGACATGTACAAATCCTTGGGTCCTGATAATATGCACCTGTGGGTGCTGAGTGAGCTGGCTGATACCATTCTGAGGCCACTCGATTATTTTTGAGAGGCCACAGTGACTGGGGGAATATCCTGAGGTCATGAAGAGAACAATGTAAGTCCTATCTCCAACTATGGTGAAAAGAAGGATCCACGGAATTCCAGGCTGGTCAACCTCACTACAGTCCCTGGGAAGGTTTGCAGCAAATCCTTCTGGAAACCATTTTGAAATATATGAAGGACAAGAAGGTCAATGGGAGTACTCAGCATGAATTTAAAAAATGGGAATCATGTCTGACTAACCTGGTAGCCTTCTGCAATGAATTGACAGGCTCATTGGATGATGGGAGAGGAGTAAACCTGACTTTAAAAGCCATCTGATGCCATGTTACCTTACATCTTCATAAATAATCTGATGAAATATAGGCTAGATAAGTGAACAGTGAGGTGGATTGCCAAACTGCCAGGCTAAGAGGGTTGTGATCAGTGCATGAAGTCCAGCTGGAGGCCAGTCAGTAGAGGTGTACCCCAGGGGTGATATGTTAATACCACATTACACTATGTTACATATTTTTTTAACGACTTGGATTATGAGACAGAGTACCCTCAGCTCGTTTGCACATGATACAAAACTGGGAAGAGTGGTTGATAGAGTAGGTGGTTGTTCTGCCATCCAGAGGAACCTCAACAGGCTGAGTAAATGAACCAATAAGAGTCTGGTGAAGTTTAACAAATTAGACATAAATTGTCATATAAAATATCCACTTAAATATAAGAAAATACATTTTAACTGCAGGGATGATAAAACAGGCAACCAGAGAGGTTCTGTAATCTCCATCCTTGGAGACATTCAAAGCCCAGCTGAAATCAGTCTTGAAATACCTGCTCTAACTGATTGATTCTGGGGTTGGCTTACATGATCTCCAGAGGCCCCTTCCAAACTCATGATTCTGTCATTCTGTATAATATCAGACCTTTTGAGTCATCAACAACTCCGAGGTGAAATATGAGTGTACGTTTTTACAGTTTACCTTCTCAAACTTTTCACTCCATTTATCAATCTCCATCTCCATCCTCACCTTTTTTTTTTTAAAAATTAGTTCTTTAATGTCCTGAGAAGAAAACTCACTAAGACATTTTAGGCTAAGAGGATCTAGCCTATGTACAAGAAACAATAAATGTTACTTCTCTGCTTGTAGTTAATTCTCCAAGTAATTGTAGAATTACAAATTTAAAAAGTTTGAATATACTACACTTTAATCTTTTCTAATTATTATTATTGTTTCTGTAATGTGATATATTTTTAATTCAGATCTGAATTTTTGTATGCTTGTTAGTGTTGCCACGCTGATCTAAAATAAGCCACAGAAAGAAGCAATTGCAAAGTACACCAAGCCAAATTATTTGAATAATGGTCTGATAAGGGAACCTTAAGCAGAAATTAATCATATTGGCTAATACAAGTAAGCCATTTTCTAAGAAGTTTTTTATCTGTTGTTTAATTCTGAGTGATTGAACTTCAGTTTTATACAAAAATGGGACAACATTCTAGGTTCAAGTTAAGCAGGTTGCTTACAGAATTCTTCCTACATCACTTGGCTCCCAAGAAGTGCATTTGAAAAGTTACGGCAAGAATTCTGGACTTCCACATTTTCCAGCTCAGTGACCAAGGTCCCTAGGGCTTCACAAAGATCTCAATCTCAATGCCAGTTTGCAAGCAATGACATGTTTTCTAGACTGAACTGTTCTGGCAGCTGAGAAACTTGAGAAGCTGATAATAGACTTCATAAGCCATTTGGCATCCCAAATGGAAGAATACTAGGAATTCAAGAGAAAATACTTTCAAGGACAAACCAAAATTTTCAACTTTCCAGCTTACAGTAAGTTCTAATTTTTATTCTTTTGTTTCACAGAAGCACTGAAAGTATCTCTGAAATATCTGGGTTAACGCCAAGTTGCAACCAGGTCTAATATCTCTTCAAATTCACCATCACACTCTGATATTATTTACTTGGCACTAATTCTCATTGAGCAATATGTGCAGCTATCTTATCTTAATAAATACATAAGCCTGGGATGTGTAGACTTAGGAATGATATGTATATTGCAATGTGATTTTCCTGAATATAATTTAATAGCTGCCCCCCTCCACAAACTTCAAAACCCTGAAGCACAAATGTTTCAGAAATGGCCTCCAATGCCCTAATACACATAAAGTAGCACAGTACTCCAAATGTGGTTGTCCCTGGAGTTAAGAAATAAGCAACTAACTTCAACTGTAGCAGAACCTAATATTGAGAGTCAGATTTTAGGGACATGATGAGTTTTGATTCGTGATGAAATGCATGAAATTTAATTCTGCAATATCTGTAAAATTACTTCTTAGTGAACAGATCTAGATATTGTAGATTTCCATAAAGAATAGAGAAATAGTAATAAAATAATTTCATTACAGAACTCAGCAACAATATCCTTCCATCAGCTGAATCTAACATGCATTTTATAGTTCTATTTGGGCACTCATACTATGCAAATATTACTTTATAAATCAAACGCTTTTGGCAACTTTACACTTAGATCACAGCATGATCTATTTTATACCCATCTTACACTTTTCTATTTTTAGGTTTTGTCTTAAAATGACCTAGTATCCCATCTACCTTAAGAAATGTGTCTCTAACGTGGTTGCTTTTTGTATCAACAACTGCTTACAAACTCAAATCCATTTTCATTTTTAATCTGTTCTGTTCACATTGGTATTGTATTGATTACAGCATTCTGGCTATTTTGAAAAGAGAGATACCTACTTTAAAATGAACAATCAGGAAGAAATGGTTTTCATAGTCTATCTGAATAAGTAAAATGCTTCCAGATTCTTTATGAAAACTAAGTGAGTGTCAAACTGTAGGCAGCATATTAAGTAAGCTCTTCCAGTCTTACATTAGTTTATTTTGGGGGTTTTTTAGGTATCATAGAATAGAATCATATATCATAGAATCATTCGGGTTGGAAAAGACTTGTAAGATCACAGTGCAACCATAAACCTAACTCTGCCAAGTGCATCACAAAACCATGTCCCTGAGTGCCACTCTACACATCATTTAAATGCCTCCAGGGATGGTGACTCACCACTACCCTGGGCAGCCTGTTCCAATGCTTGACAACCCTTCTGGTGAAGAAATTTTTCCTCATATCCAATCTAAATCTCCCCTGGCACAACTTGAGGTGGTTTTCTCTTGTCCTGTCGCTTGTTACCCGGCAAAAGAGACTGACCCCCACCTGCCTACAACCTCCTTCCAGGTAGCTGTAGAGAGCGCTAAGGTCCCCCCTGAGCTTCCTTTTCTCCAGACTAAACAACCCCAGTTCCCTCAGCTGCTTCTCACAAGACTTGTTCTCTAGACCGTTCACCAGCTTTGTTGCCCGTCTCTGGACACGCTCCAGCACCTCAGCGTCTTGCAGTGAGGGGCCCACAAGTGAACACAGGATTCAAGATGCAGCCTCACCAGTGCCAAGTGCAGGGGGACAACCACTTCCCTTGTCCTGCTGGCCACACTGTTTTGGATATAAGCCAGGATGCTGTTGCCTTCTTGGCCACCTGGGCACACTGCTAGCTCATGTTCAGCCAGCCATCAGCCAGCACCCCCAGGTCCTTTTCTGCTGGGCCGATTGCCAGCCACTCTGCCCCAAGCCTGTAGTGTTGCATGGGGTTGTTGTGACCCAAGTGCAGGACCCGGCACTGATCTTTGTTGAACCTCATACAGCTGGCTTCAGACCATCAGTCCAGCCTGCCCAGATCCCTGGGCCGAGCCTTCCTCCCCTACAGCAGATCAACACTCCCACCCAGCTTGGTGTCAATCTGCAAACTCACTGAGGATGCGCTCAATCCCCTTGTCCAGACAATCCATAAAGATCTTAAACAGGACTGGCCCCAATCCTGAGCCCTGGGGAACACCGCTTGTAACTGGCCAACAGCTGGATGTAACTCCTTTCACCAGCATTCTTTGGGCTCGGCTGTCCAGCAGCTTTTAACCCAGCACAGAGTACACCCATCCAAGCCATGACCAGCCAGTTTCTCCAGGAGAATGCTGTGGGAAACAGTGTCAAAGACTTTATTTTTTGTCATGTGTCCTGTCTGCCTGTTTGGCCTGTCCCAGTGATGGAAGGGTGTGGTTCCAGTAGTTTGTCTCTCTCTCAGACTCCCTGGTAAACTTCAACCTACTCATCTCCTCCTGGAGCTAGTAAAAGTAGAACATGCATAACAACACTAAATTTCACTAATTGTTTAAAAACTTTTTATTTCACCCATCCTACTGCTCTGGGTTAGGGCTCCAGTGAGCCCTAATTTTCATTAAAATATTGATTTAGTGAAATGTCTTTTGGACTTAAGTAGTTAAAAAAAAAAAAGAATGTTCAAAAAACTGTTTTGAAAACTTTGTGGTGCTTACTTGCATACAGCAGAAGAAAAGTTGTAAAGTTGCTTGTATTTTAGCTTCTCCTTCCCTTCTCACTCATTATTTTTTCCCCTTGTTATTACATGCACGTCATTTTCCAGCTTCATTACTTGACAGCTTTTGATTTTGCACATTCATCTTTTGGTCGGAATGAGTTTTTTTCAAAATCCTTACGTCTAGTTTTGCACCTTCTATTTTTGAAATTAGAACTTCCGTTTTCACTTCAAAAAGAAAAGATCATATTTTCACAGAAGGAATTTGTAAATAGGTTTTTATTTGAAAAATCGTGCTTCATATGCAGATTGCCTAAGTGGTCACTTCCTTTTGACACGTACGTAACAGTTCAGTAGCCTGGCAGACCATCTCTAACATGCAGTCCACCCATTTCCTACCTCAGACACATTCATGCAGGTCCAGCCCTCTTAGGTATTTCCAGATCTAAAATTCCTCCTCAGACTTTTAATTGCAGCATTATTTTCAAGAAATTTTAACTTTTACATAGAAGATTAGTCAATTCTCACTTCTTGTCTAATTGTTAGATCATCGGGTACCTAGTTATAGAGCTATAGAATCACAGATCATAGAATCATAGAATGGTTTGGGTTGGAAGGGACCTTAAAGATCATCTAGTTCCAACCCCCCTGCCATGGGCAGAGATACCTTCTGCTACAGCAGGTTGCTCAAAGCCTGGCCTTGAACATTTCTGTAGGTCTGCTGTCAATCCATCCACTCGTCACCTAGCCTGTATTCATGTTTGGGATTGCCCCGACTCAGTTGCTGGACCTTGCACTTGGCCTTGTTGAACTACGTAAGATTTGCATGCACCCACCTCTTTAGCCTGTCAGGGTCCCTGTGAATGGCATCCCATCCCTCCAGCGTATCGATCACACTACTCAGCTTGATGTCATCTGAAAACTTGCTGAGGGTGCACTCAATCCCACTGGTCATGTCCCTGGCAAAGATGTTGAATAATACTGGTCCCAATATGGACCCCTGAGAGACACCACTTTCCACTGGCCTCCACCTGGACATTGGGTTGTTGACCACAACTCTTCTGCATTCCTTCTGCAACTGATACAGAGTAGCCTTTTCACCTCAAACTTTAACATAGTAATATCTCTACAGAATTACATGCAAAAAGTGGAAGTGCTGTTCTACACATGGTAACAGAGGCAAAAGTGTTTTAACAGTATCCAAAACAATGCATATCAATGCTGGTGAAGAGATGACCAAATGGTTTTATTTTTTTCCAGATCAGCCAAAGACAGAGCTCATGCTAACAGTTACATACAGCAATACAGGGCAGAGGCTTAACTGTGCCTTTCTGAGACTCACTTAACTTGCTCTTTACAGCCTCAGCAAATACAGTCATAAAACAAGCACCACTCTTAAACTACTCAGAGAGAGAGAGAGAGGCAGCACCAGAATGGTGTCTGGCAAGTGTACAAAGTACTGAGTGATCTGCTTGACCGTTAATCCCAAACAAAGGGATCTTAGGTACAGAAGTATCTGATGTCCCAGAATCTGCTGAGACCTCATTTTGGATTTATTATCCTACTGTTTTATGCACTCAGTTTATGCCACGTACTTTCAAGGTGAAATCTCATTTGTCAGGTGGTTTCTTCTACAGAGAGATATTTTGAGGCGGAACTGCTATGGACCTAGATTGTAAAGGAATAGGGAATATAACAATATGAAATAACACTAAAAGCTACTTTATTTTTTTCTGCATAGTAAAGAATTTCATGATTATGACTAAAACCATAACAGTTGCTCAATCCATGAATTATGACTAAGTCCAAAGTTGCAGCCTCAGCCTTGCAAAACCTGCTGTGGGAATCATCCAAGCTTAAAATAATTTTAGTGTGTAAGTTTAAGACTAATGTCAATGTTCTTTACATATGTGTCCACAGGCTTTGCTAAATAGAGATTAGTTTAGGCACAGGCTTAAATTCTTTATCAAACTGTAGCCTTAATTTGAGAGTAAAACCCTACTTAAATTGTGGTTGGAAAAACTATGAATGTGTTACTTATTTTTAGAAAGATGGAGTTCTATAATCAAATTATATACACAATAAATGTGGACTTTGGCACAGGTTCTCAATTTGCAGCCCCACCGCTATGCCAGGACTTCTGTTTCGTCATGAACAGAGACTATAGGATTCTCTAGGAACTTAATATACAATGTAGGTTTTCACGCTCTATGACTCCGTTCTGTAATTGATACTAATTACATTGCAATGACTAAGTAATTAACTAACTAATTAAATTCATAAATAAACACTGGAGAGTAACAAAATCAATTATTAATAGGTATTACAGTGATAAACCAATATGAGTCAGAAAATACTAAATTGACTCAGAAAGTAATGTGCCTTTTTTTCAAGATCCTATTTTTGTCTCAAATGTTGTGGACCTGGGAACTCTGAGCACTTATTTAAATTCTATAATCCCCAAGTAATGAAACACCATTGTGTTGCAAGTGAAGCAAACAGTGCAGAAGACAAGCTTGGCTGAACAGAGAACTCCTTTTGGAGCACAGGAGGAAAAAGAAATTTTATGACCACTGATCGCAAGGTCAGGCCTCACAGGAAGGTTACAGAGCTGTGGTTCATGTATGCAGGAAGAAGACACAAAAGGCCAAAGCTCAACTAGATTTGAAACTGTCCAGTGTTGTGTCAGACAACAAAAAAGGCTTTTGTAAGTACACTAACAGCAAGAGGAGGTCTGAGGAAAACATTGGGCTGATACTTGTTGAAGATGGCCACTTGACAAACAGAGATCAAGAAAAGGTGGAGACATTAAATACTTTTTTTGCCTGAGTCTTTAGTAACACTGATAGACCTTGGGCTGCCTGCTCTTCTGAGTGGTTGGAGGAACACGAGTATGGGAACAGTGACTTTCCATTTGTGGACATCGAAACTGTAAGGGACCTGCTGTATCAGCTGAATGTTCGTAAGTCCATGCAGACTGAAGGGATTCATCCCAGAAGACTGAACGAGCTAATGGATGTTACAGCAAGACCTGTCTCAATCATCTGCCAAAGGTTTTGAGAGTCTGGGGAGGTCCATGCTGTCTGGAAGCTAGCCAGTGTTATCTCAATTTACAAGCAGGTCATGACGGACAACCCATGTAACTACAGACCTGTTAGTTTAACCTCAGTACCTGGAACACTTATAGCGAGGGTCATACTGAGTGCTATGAAAAGGTATTTAAAAGACAATGCAACCATCAGGCACAGACAACATGGGTTCGCAAAGGAAAAGTAATTTGATATCCTTCTGCAACAAGGTCATCTGCCTAGCAGATGAAGGGAAGGCAATGGATGTCATTTTTTCTGGATTTTAATAAGTAAATTTTGACACTGTCCCTCACAGCATCCTTCTGGACAAGTTGTCCAACTGTGAGATGAGCAGGTACTTGGTGCGCTGGGTGAAGAACTGGCTGAGCAGCAGGGCTTTAAGGTGAATGGGGCTACATCTGGCTGGTGACTGGCCACCAGCAGTGTCCCTCAGGGCTGAATTCTAATGCCAGTTCTGCTCAATATTTTTACCAGTGGTCTGGAGGCAGGAGTTGAAGGCGCCATTAGCAAGTTTGCTAATGATACTAAACTGTGAGGTGCTGTTAACTCTTCTGAGGGACTAGATGCCTTGCAGAGGAATCCAGGGGAATTGAAGCATTGGGCCATTGTCAATGGCTTGAAATTTAACAAGAACAAATGATGGATTCTGTACATTTGATGGAGTAATGCTGGACACGAATATAGATTGGGAGAGGAATGGCTGGAGAGCAGAAAGGGATCTGGCATGCTGGCTAACAGCAGGCTCAATAGCAGTCAGCAGTGTGCCTGGTAAACTGCATCCTGGGGTGCATCGAACAGCATAACCAGCCAGCCAAAGGAGGTGATTATCCAGCTGCATTTAGCATCGGTGCGGCCTCACCTTGAGTTCTGTGTGCAGTTCTGGGCCCCAGTGTTGAAGAAGGATGTGAAGGTACTTCGTGCCTCCAGAGGAGGGAACTAAGCTGGTGCAAGGGCTGGAAGGCATGTCCTATGAGGAGTGGCTGAGAACACTGAGTTTGTGCAGTCTGAAGAAAAGGAGGCTGAGGGGTGACCTCATTGCTCTCTGCAGCTTCCTGAGGAGGGGAAGCGGAGAGGGAGGTGCTGAGCTCTTCTCCCTCTTATCCAGTGCCAGGACGTGGGAATGGCTCAAAGCAGTGCCAGATGATGTTCAGACTTGACATTAGGAAACATTCCTTTACTGAGAGGGTGGTCAGGCTCTGGAACAGGCCTCCCAGAGAGGTGGTCAATGCCCCAAGCCTGTCAGTGTTTAAGTGGCGTTTGGACAATGCCCTTAATAATTTGCTTTAACTTTTGGTCAGGCCTGAAGTGGTCAGGAAGTTGGGCTAGATGATCATTATAAGTCTCTTCCAACTGAACTATTTATTCTATTCTATTCTATTCCATCATCTCTGCAATATATCAAATTTAATAAAGGCTCTCTAATTAAAATATAGTATCCTAAAAGCTTCAAGTCTTTCATCAGCAGAGCTTCCCTCTGCTCATATAAAAAAATGTTAAGCATTTCAGGAGCAGAGGGTGCAATAGAAAATTGAGAAAAATCAGATTAAGATACAAGGAAATTGCCAAATGAAATTACTTTAAAAGTATTCTAAGTGTTCTTCCCTAATGGATTATCTCACCTTTCCAGAAGTTTGAAAGTGATTGAAAAGAGGTCTTATTTGTAATAGGCACTGTCTGAATTTTAATCTCACTTAGGATGTCACATCAATCTCAAGTCAAGAGGGACAGAAATACAGAACTCTTTCATTAAATCATATTTTGTAGATACAACTGCAACACTATGAATTACTTCGTTTTCATCTTGCTACTAGTAAAAATTACCTTGCTAAATAGAGAGTAATCTAGAATCTCATCTAATATTATTTCATTCACCTGATACAAATAAACCAAAGTGCTGGCCAGTTGTCTTATTATTCCTATATAATTATCAGCACAATTTGCAAAAGAAAGCTAAGAACTAGAGATCCCAACACAAGCTAGCACAGACTCGCATCTGCCATGGAGATTCACAGCTGATCACTTAGTTTACTGACATCTCCTGCAAGCTATAACTCAAACAGCAAGTGGTTTCCCAGGAGACTGCATTTCCTTTTGTTTTCCTACAAAGCCACTCAGTGAATACACAGGTGCATGTTGTAGAAATGAAAGAGATGGCATCTTCCAGGATAAAGTTGAAAACACTCAGTGAAATATGACTAAAGGCACAGATCACATTATTGACAGTTTTACTGAGCATTTGATGAGGATGTAAATGGGTATATAAGCATGATATTAGATAAAATTTGGGTCAAGAAAATAAATGCTGATACTTCTTTTGAAGGATTCCAATGTTTTGAATTGGTAAATCTGTCCTCTAAATATTTTCACAGTTTCTGATTCCACTGCAAAGTTAGGAATTGCATCTGACTGAGTCGGAGTTCCAGGAAAAGCTTCCTCACTAGTGTTTTTAAAACACTCAAATTTTAAATACAAGTGAGATATGTCTGTTGTGCAACTTATCATTTCAGATTAATTCACATGCATTCATAGCTAACACTATTTTAAACATATGATTCTACTAATTCTTTAAGTGATCAGAAACTACCAACCCAGCAGAAAATCATCAGGATTTTTCCTTTTTAATCTCATTATAGTGAAACCCACTTGTCTACTTAACAGCTCTGCATCTTTTTTTTTCTTTCAAATGCATTAGCCAGATCTATATTAGCAAAACTAAATCCAGAAGTCTCTAGCAGTTTCATTATGCCTAAATTTACCAGCAGCATAGTCTCTTTGAGTCAAATGATTTAATCCATCTTCAGTAGAACAAGCTATTCAAAGGCTGCTACAGCACTGTCAGCACCTTTTGTTGTCAGCTTGAAAAAGGAGTTGATCCTTTACCAGACTTTAGTTTCATCTGGCGTTACTTGCCTTTCAATGTTTTAACACTCAGTGTAGCAGAAAGAAAATGTTCCTTTAATATCCATGTACTAAATTAATTCTTTGCTCTAGTTCTAAGAAATTTGAAAACTTCCAAGAAAACCTCAGGGAGAATTAAGGAGGCAGCAATCAAAGAGGGCTGCTGAGGAGGGGAGTCTGCAGCCTCCCAGGAAATGTTTTGACCTACTGTCTCTTATACCTGGCCAGAAACTCTTTAGTTAAAAATTTCACATATACTGTATACAACAGATAATATCATGGTTGTCAATAACACATCCATCACTATTTGCAGCCATACTATGTTCAAAATTGTTTTTTTCAAGGAGCAATAATTACACATATTTTGTACATAAGAATTTTCCCAACTTCCAGTTTCCTATTTGCTTGGTTTAAATAATTTTTATTAAATGGCCTAAGACTGAAGAGAGAAACTGTACTATAGGTATAATAATTAGGCTGGTGTCAGTGATTTAGGACTGTAGGGATTCAACGGGTTCCTAAAATGAAGATAGGTTTTATTTATGTGGGAGTCCCAGAACCCTATCAGGCAGATAGAGGGGTCCATGCTGGTACCCAAGAGAACCCACAAGTGTCGGGTGTCTGTGAAAAAAGGTGTGTGAGCGCATTCATCTGTGTACTAGCGAGCGTCAGGCTGGGCTGACAGGTGAGTAGGAGACCTGTGGACCAGAGTGCTGGGATCTGGGCAGGGGTACCTGGCCACGCTGGTACTCAGGGGATGCACAAACATGTATGTGGTTCAGGATCCAGAGAGTGAGGATGTGAGCTTTCACTGTGCTGACCAGCTGGAAGGAGGATGGGGACTTGGCTGCTTACACTTAATGTTTGATGAGTCCTGGCAGTGTTTTTTCTGGGTGTTGCTGAAGGCAGCACCTTGTCTGTGACAGTCTGTGCAGCTGACCAAGTCAGTCCTCTGTGTGTGTGAGTTTGTGTCTGGGATGCACACTCAGCCTTGCTACTGGATGGACCTGCAACCAGGACAGCAACAGCCACATCCATCAGCCCAAGGCACAGATACCTGTAGGTCTCCAGGCATGCTGGGCTGGGCTCCAGCAGCTGGGCAAGAGGAATCCCCAGGTCGTGGAGCTGCTGGAGGTGGCAGCCACGTAACATCCTTTGACACATTTGCATAAAACCTTGCAGTAAACAGCATGCAACTGTACAAGTGTGTAATTGCATCTTAATTAGGAGCAGATTTTATTGCACTGGTACGCATAGTTTCAAGGACCACAAATATCATCCAGAACAGAAATTTCACGATGTCATACACAGCAGCATTTAACCAATTTTTTTTTTTTTTCTTTTTAACTCCA
>JAVJGI010000032.1:1623095-1658758 GCA_035590275.1 Ibycter americanus
TGTACTCTGGTATTTAGATAAGCATTCCCACCTTATCAGATTGCGGGGGGGTGGGGGTGGGGGTGGGGGTGGGGGGAGCAGGGCATGGAAATACATGTACAAAACAATTCCTGAGCTTTGTAGCAAAACACAAATTATAACAAATTTTGTTATGAATGCCTTTTGAGGGGCATTCAT
Source organism: Ibycter americanus (assembly GCA_035590275.1). Classification (NCBI taxonomy): domain Eukaryota; kingdom Metazoa; phylum Chordata; class Aves; order Falconiformes; family Falconidae; genus Ibycter; species Ibycter americanus. The sequence continues at coordinate 1,623,273 of JAVJGI010000032.1, forward strand.
TGTATCTCTTTCAAACAGATTTTCAAGTATTTAGCAGGATTTGGACTCATGCTTTATTTTCCTCATAGATGAAAAAATTAAAAAGGTTCTTTGCTCCTCGCATCTTATTTCTCAAGACATGCAGAAATTTGATATCTTATGACCATATTGGAATTGCTATATGTGTGCATGTATATATATACATCAGGTAAAAAGTGATAGCTGTGATGTGTATGCTTAGAAGGCTGCTCAATAAAGCTAGCGTTAAACTTCAAACTTCACTAAATTCATCGACAGCAGAGCTCATGCAAATGGCCTTACGCAGTATTAATTGTCATTGTTAAGTATATAAAGGTATTAGTCTTTAACAATCCTGTTCTAAATTAGCTGTGAGTGCACAATTGCACGGAGCTGATACCATGTAGTGATCTATCTTGGCTGTGATCCTTCATGATTCTTAGTTACTGGTCAAGGTGATCAAGGTGGAGAACACTTAGACAAGAGAACTCAGAAATGAAGTGGGCATGTCTTCTTATTTCTACAGTTTTCCTCAGTCACACCTGTAGGATTTATATGCTGTTGCCCCCCACCCAAAAAGCGTTGTCTCCTTCCTTCTTGGTATTGCTTATCTTGTGGGATTTTTTCAGTCTCGTGTTTGGAGGATGTCCTGCCTGCAGTCCCTTGTGCTTGGCTTGTCCTTATGCCATTCTAACAGAAAGCCTTTGCACCTTTCTGTCGAGCTACTGTTCTTGGAGTACTGGAGTATTTAAAATTTCATTGTAGTAGACCAAAAAGAGTGAGCATAACTTTCTAGAGTAGTGCTTTGAACATACAGCTGAAGACAAAATAGATATGAATCTGAAGAAAGCAGGAGTGGCAACTGCAACTGAGTGAGCAGGCCAGCCACTTACTGCAGAGCACCTCTGATCTCTAGATCCCAGGGTTAGAAGGATCACGGATTACTTATAAATGGTGTATGAAAGAGAACTAATGAAACCACAAACCAGACAGAAAACTTGCTATACCTGTACAGCTGGCACCTCTATTAAAAAACTGTGAAAAGCTTAAAGATGTTGAAAACCATTGCTCTGTTTTACAAAAATGGACAACATCTATGTACATCTATGTACAAGAAAGGACACTATCTACAACCTCTTCATTTTTCCTGATCTGTAGGGAAGCAAGTAATTAGTGTTATCAGAGACATAGCTCATAAAAAGGCATAATTATGAGCATAATGGGATTTTAGGCTCAATCAGGACAACAGAAAGCTCTGGCAAGACTGAGATGCTGTTGGATACACTCCTGGTGAGTTAACATGAAATTACCTAAGAAATTTAAAAGTATTTCTAAACATGTTGCTAATAAAAATCTGGCATTTTCATCTATGAGTTGTTGTCATGGTTTAAGCCTGGCAGGCAATCAAGCAGCACGCAGCCGCTCGCTCGCTCCCCCACAGTGCGATGGGGGAGAGGACTGGAAGTGTAAAAGTGAGAAAACTCGTGGGTTGAGATAAGGGTTTAATAGGTAAAGCAAAAGCCATGCACAGGCAAAGCAAAACAAGGAATTCATTCACCACTTCCCATGGGCAGGCAGGTGTTCAGCCACCGCCAGGAAAGCAGGGCTCCAGCACGGGTAATGGTTACTCAGGAAGACAAATGCCATAATGCCGGATGTCCCCCTCCTCCTTCTTCTTCCCCCAGCTTATATACACTCAAAATGTCATCCTATGGTATGGAATATCCCTTTGGCTAGCTCGGATCAGCTGTCCTGGCTGTGTCCCCTCCCAGTGTCCCGTGCCCCTCCAGCCCTCTCGCCAGCAGGGCCCAGGAAACTGCAAAGTCCTTGACTTGGTATAAACATGACCTGGCAACAACCGAACACATCGGTGTGCTGTCAACATTGTTCTCACACCAAATCCAAAACACAGCTCTGCACCAGCTACTAGGAAGAAAATTAACTCTGTCCTAGCTGAAACCAGGACAAATGTCCAATATATTTCTACAGCACAGATGCATTTTAATGTGCTGCCCAGGCTATTCACAAAAATAAACTAATGTATTCAGTCATCACTATCTTCTGTATGTGCAGTTAGTGCCTTATCCCCAATGCAAATCTGCCAATTATGACTGGCATTCCTACATCTTTACACGTGAGCAATATCTGCAGAAATGATCAGCACTTTCTGAGGACTCAGTGATACAGGGAACTGTGATTTTAGGAAAAGAAGTGATAAAGAGCAATAATTTTTCAGGTTACATAAAAATAGAGTATAACCTTTGTTACATGCATAAAAGTGAGAAATATGAAATTAATAGCATTGGGTTCCTGGGATAAAGTAATGTGTGATAGTTTCATGCAAATTTGCTCATGTTGCTCATGTTACTCTCTATGTATTCATGCAATGTAAGCACAAGCAATCATACTAGCTTGCTCCTATTTATGAAGTCACAGACAGGAGATTCTGTGTAGTTAATGTGCATATCATGAATGATTATGAGTTATTTATTTTTGCTCATTTTTTTTAATATTTATCACCAACTGAAGGATTAATGATGTATTCTTTTTTCTTTTACTTCAATTGCATGCAAAATGCTCTGCATGTTACCTCCCTAACAGGACTGATTTTTAGGCATAGCAACAAATTCTCCATGTGTCAAATACATACAAAATTACATGGAAATATCAATCTGTCATATCTGAACTAAACCAAGAGATAAGTACATTGTTCCACATGACTATAAAGCTGACTACTATGTGAAGTAAATAAATTATCCCCATTTATTTATAGAAATAGGTTTACATGTCATTTCAGCAATCATTTAAGCCACCCAGAAGGAAAACACTATTTTTGCAAGAAAGAGGTGATTTGATTTGACTTGATTTTTGTAGGCAAAGAGAAATTTGCTGGCTGAACTCAGCTCCTAGAAAATTATATGGAATAAAAAGCTATGTATATCATTACTACACCTCAGTGATGTGTTTTTCTGTTCTTTTCCCTGGGTTTTTAAAGCTGCTTTCGGGGGAAAAGAGAGAAAAAACAAAAGAATAAGGAAAAAATATTAAAACTTTCATTTACTAATATCCAGAGACTGGCCAATGAGACAGAGTATTCACCAGGGAGAAGACGACCTACAGCTGACACAGTTCCTTTGGGAATAGCTATAATTTGATTCTTATTGTTCTCATTTGGGTAATTTTTCCCATAGTCTGTTCCCCAGGAGGATAGAGTATGTTACACTATGTTGACAAAATTCAGTGGTGCTAGATTTCATAACTAAGAAAATTTGAAATTCGTGAGAAATTGCTACAGATCGTCATCCTCTCTATACTTCATCTTTTAACTAACAAAAACCACGCATGTGGATTTGTGAATATCGGATCTCATGTTTTTTCATTGTGCATCGCACTACTTTGCAAGGATAGGATAAAACTGAGCAAGTAGAATTAACAGAAGAAAAATCAATATATATTTACCCATTTTATTGTGGGTTGCTTTCACAAAGATCACAATACCCTAATTGTGCCAAGAAGACTTATTTGTGTCACTAAATATATTTTTGTTAGAACATTTTTGTTTCTGTCTCTCCTAGAAACCACCTCTTATTCCTTACAGGAACAGAGGAATTCTAATTCTGAGGATGCTATTCTAGGAGCAGATGGTTATTAAACTAGCCCATAAATCATGTAAAGAAATCTATGTCAGGCAAGCAGAACAGCTCTTGCTGTTGTGAGCAGTCACAGCACTAATGAAGTACCTGGAAGTACAGCAATTTACACAGCTGAAAATCTCTTATAAGAAAGCCTTTGAGAACCTCAAAGGACTGCAGCCTTCCACTCTGCTTGTGATGTTTTTTGCATCATCCATTCTCCCTGAATGTTAGCTAAATGAAAGGAAGGACCAAACCAGAGCATTTGTGAGTCTTTTTGACTGCCACCTGCACTTTTGCTTACCAGAAATTCACAGGTGAGATGCAGAGAAGTTGTCACTGGTACTCTCTCATAATAATAGGAACATTCAGTTTTACACTGGATATACAAATAGCACAAGCTAAGGCAACCAAATATTGTCTTTATGCTCAAATCATATAAGATATCAAGGGCCAAGAGAAAATTAACATTATTTTTTTAATTCACTTTGCTTGCACTGAATACCATTGCAGTGATTGATTTTTATTTAACCTGTCCATTTATGAGGCAGCCTAATGTTCTGCATAAGACATGGATGCTTTTTGAGTGCTCCAACTCCACAAGAGCCAAAGCCAACCTGATCTCTCCCTTTCCCCACCACCCTTCTCCCTCTCCCGTCTTGCCCTGCTGCCTCTTACTTGCTCCCCTACCCGTACCAAGGATCACATGTATATCATTTTATGACAATGGAATTTCTGAGCAGTTAAGGCTGTTAATGCTTTCTGTCATGTTGGTTTCAATGCTAGGTTAATGGAGTGTGTAAATTCAGTTAATGATTTTATGATTCTCTAATAATTCCTATGAAAACAAGGAAACGTACAAACATGAGGAGTAGCAAAATAAAATCAAATCAGTACCAATTAATTTCTTCCCTTCCAGTTCTGTTACCTGCATTATTTAAAGGCTGGTAACTATTTGCTAACTTGCAAACTGGGTAAGGCTGACAAACGTGTGTTTTGCTACGGTTATATACACCAGGCCAAACTCTATTTGCTTTTAATTATGTTCAGTTTTCACTTTTTCCATTAACAGCTAGTTTTGATGTTAATTCTTTGTGCACACAACTATATAATTGGCATTATGCTATAAAAGACAAAGTACTCTTCAAAAAAGTAATTATTTCTGTGATTTGGAGGGTGTGATTACTTTGTTACTACATCCCCTTAACATTAGCTTAGAAACATTTTTAAAGTTCACAAAAATATCAGTTGAAAGTCTGACAACATTTCAGAATAAATGCTTGATTGTAGATGCCTAAAGGGAAAATTATTTAGGATAAATCTTTAAAAATACTTTATTTAATGGTGGAGGTCAACTCAGTGTAACTCATGGTTCATGCAGAAATTTATCATGATCCATGATTTGGACTGATTCAAAAGCCTTGAAATGTTTTTGGATTAACAAGAGAAGTATAGAATCCTAGTTCTTTTTTTACTAATAAAAAAGATTGCTTGTACTCTCATAAATTGATAAATTCACTCTCAAGCCCAGTCCAGCAGTCTTGAATTAACAAAACACCATTCCAGAGACAAACATATTGTTACTTTTTATAAACCGAAGATAAATTCCAGCTGTGAAATTCTGCCAAGACCTGAAAAATAGTGCAATCTGTAGTTTCTAATACAAAAATATTCTGAGGTCTTGATGTTTATTTTCTCATCAGATGATCCTTTGATTAGTTTCTAGCACATAACCTTCTCCATAAATTCACATTTTTCTTAAAATTAACTCTAATCTTTTGATAACCATGATGATACTTTGTTGAGTGTGCACTAACATAAGACAGTAATAAAACATTATGCCAGAATGCCATAGGAACACATAAGATATAATTGTACATTTTGAACCACTGTCAAATAACAAATGCCTTTAAAGGTAAGAGATTTCTAATAAGTCTCAAGGTACTTCATAGCAATTAAAGTGAGCCCCCAACCACAAAAAGTGCCTATTAAATTCCTGTGACATTGTTTATGCTGGCAGATAAAAAAGCATGTTACCACCTGATAAACTTAGGGTTTGAAAGGTTAAAAGGGTTATTAAACAAATACAGTATTTATCCTTACAGCTTTCAGTGTTTAGTGCTGCTGTGCCCATTTTTCCTGCCACTCACAAAGCCGACAGGTCAAACATTCAATTCCAAAGAGAAAAAATGATTAACATTGGTTCAAATCTTCCAAAGCTAGCATTTCCTGCGAATAAAACGCAAGATTACGTTTGGAATGCCTCTCCCTATAGAGAAAAAAAATGGAGCTTCTGTATGTGAGGATTTGGGGAAAACCTTCTTTTCCTTTTCATGTGAAATAATGATGAAGCAGGCTGAAAAAGCAAACCAATTTCAAATCCATATCTACAGTGATCTGTCTTCTATGGAAGTCATTACAAACTCCAAGTTCTCTTCAATGAGATTTCCACAAGGATCCTGAGAAAAGAATGCTAATTGAACAAGTATTGAATGTATGGAGAAGGCATACATGTCCAGTAGACATTTTACAGTACAGTCGTTTGATCCCTGAGAGGATGGGTGCCGGTAACTTTTAAGAATTATGAATTCTGTTCCTGGGTTAGCTCTCCAAGCTATGTTCTGTGCCAGGTGGCTTGCTTTTTTAGTTCTTTATAGTAAATTTATTGCAGCAGAGAAGGAATCATAGTGTGTTATCACCATAATTGGCAAGTTAGAAATATTGTTTTAGATTAAGGTTTCCAGGCATTGTTAGAAAAACAAGACTAAAAGGGTTAGATAAAACAAAATTTTCATATATATTAAAATACTATGTACACACATTTTAAGAAGCAAAGTTAATGAGTGCACGGAGGTAGATTTAAATTATGCAGCGCTTCTACTTTTTTTAGTTTAAAATCCACTTTTCACAATTCCCCGGAGTAGGAGCAGTCTCCAAAATTTACCGTTAGGTTGAAACAACAGTTCTTTTAGAAACCTATACCTCTTTTAAAGAAGGCATATGTTAAAGGATTGCAATACAATGGTGCATCTCGGTAATCTTATCTACTTTTTAGTTGTCTTGTCATACCGTGTTGATGGAGTCTGAGTATATAATGCTGTGTCACTGAGTACTGATACAAAATAATCGAATCTACAGCCCTGAACTGCGTGTACAATAGGTTACTGCCAGCTTTTAAGATGTGTACTAACAAATGAAATGTACCAGAATTTAATGTATTTTTAAAGACAGATACCCCCTGTTGCACTATATAACTATCTGACTTAGAAAATAAATTCATATAAAGAATAAAGACAGAATAAAGAAGCAAATCAGAATAAAATGTTCCTGGAAAATGAAGGAAATGAGACTTCAATGTATACAATAGCTACTAAATATTTAAAGAATTCCAACACATTGTTCCCAACCATTGATTCCTTACCTACACCATCTTGTTATTCATAAAACAGCATAGATAACACTGTAAATTTATTCTTAATCCAAAAAAATTAGATTTTTATGGACAGACATGAGTTACTATTTCTAATTTCCAACAGTGGAACTGAGTCTAACGAGTGTGACAGAATTTGCTGTGGTGGCCAGTTAAGAGGCAGCTGTTATGAATCTGGGACAACATGCTAAAACATGGACTGATAAGTGATCAGATGCTGTTTCTCTTCCTGCTTGTAACAGTTTTACATTAGTGTAAATTATGAAAGTCTGAAAACTTTTTCTGACTTGTATGTTCACATATGCATGGTGAAAAGGGAAGGAATCAGAATGTCTTTATGGTGCAATGAAAATTCAAACTAATCCTAAAGAAAGTATTTAAAAAAACACAAATCTGTAGCATTGGATGTGCTATTTCTGTCTGTCCAGTTTATTATATAAACACCAATAAATAAAATATGCAAAGCCAGTAATTTCTATGCAATTTCATTAACTAATGTTCTTTATTACTTTTTACTCTATTATTATTTATATATGGATTTTTAATACAGCTAGAATTCTATTAACTCTTGTTTTATAATATATGTACAACATATTTCTATCTACCATTGTAAAGTTAAGGTTGACTTATTTTCCAGATGTAGTGTTGATGAAGTAATGCATCATTTACCTTGTATTTACTTTGTATTTGTTCTCAATTGGTTCAATTAGGGCTATATCATATGCTTTCTCCGAAGTGGCTGCATAAAAATTCAGGGACTCTTAATAGTCTTTTTTGTGATGCTGTGTTGATCCATTTGAAGATAACAGGGATTTTCTTTAAAGGATGTGAGCCTAAGTTTTCCATTATTAAACCCTGATGTAGTTTGATTGCATGTGAACTGTGCTTGTTTATCTGTCTCTTAAATTTCTGTTGTCTACTGTAGTTTCAGGCAAACACTGATCAAAACTGCAAACAAAGAAGAAATTCAAGCACAGCAGAGAATGGTACTGCTAGGAAGATGAGAGAGAGTTCAGTGAACGTTCAGTCCAAGAGAAGACTTAATTCAAGCTGACTTGGCCTAATAAACCCTAGCTCACCTTTGAGAAAGATTACCATCATTATAAGGCACGTTATAGCGAAATGTGCAGAAGCTGCAGGATACTACAGAGGACATGCTGCAGTAAAGTACTAAGTAGAGGAATATCGGCATTGCTTTTTTGACTGCAGCACTTGGAGACATCTCCCAGTGTATCTCTGGAAATGATGAGGCCCAGAGTAACTGCAATGAACTATAATGGAAACTACAAATTTATATATATTTCAAAAGCAAAGTACTGTAATGAGGAAAAAAAGGAGGCAGTAGAAAATTATGGAGAGGACAATTAGAAAAGATAGGGCTGAAACTAGAAAAATGCATATTTAAAAGAATCAGGGAAAAATGAAAATTTCAAAAGAAACAAATAAACAGAGAAGTAGCAGAAGAAATGCTGAATAAAATGTTAAAGAACCTGAAGGTGACATAAACAGAAAAAGAAGTAGAAAGATCAACAACAAAGAAGAGTGAAAAAATGTGAAAGATAAATAGAACAGAAAAGGAAAAGAAAGTAATAAAAATGAGAGAAGATATGAAATATGAATGTGCCTTCTCCTAAAACACCGTTCTATTTATAATATTCCAAGATGTGAGACCTTCTTTAGGTCATTAATATTCATGAAAATTTTTAGAATTTATTTAGAAGTATTTACTGTTGTCCAGTTTGTTGCTACTAAATAACAAGTAATTAAAATAATAATAAAAAAATCACTCCAGAAGGAACAGATCTGAATGTACCAAAGCATATGGGGAGACGTCTGCAGGGACAGAAGCTTGTAGAATGAAAGGCATAGGAAAGGATAACAACAGAAAACAACAAATGGAAAGTGAGAGACTGAATAGTAGACGGTGGAAAGCAAATGAGAGCCAGGAAAGAACAAAACTGTTCTCTGGAATATGAACTTCCTAACAAATGTTCATTTAATGCCAAGAGCAGTACACATTTCTCATTTGCTGCATTTAAATAAATAATTTAATAAGCCAACTTTTAAATAAACATGCTGCTGAGGGTTTGCTTTTTCTTCGTTTTGTTTTTGTATTTTAATCACTAAAACACTTCCCATGAGTGCAAATTCTGAAAACAGAGCATTTGGAAATTCCTCAGTGTTTCCTATCTTTCCTGTTATTATTTCTTAATTATTAATAATTTTTTAATCAGATCAAAAGAATAGTTTTGTTTCTCAAAATGGGAATATTCCCATGACAGAGACCATTTCTAGAACTTGTGACATTTGCAATAACACACAAGAGGACTAAAGCTAGTTTTTTGGAAGGTAGGTCTCCAGGTTCTCCAGTGAGTAGGTGTCCCGTAATTATGTCCTAGTATAAAATCCTACCAAATCATCCACCCTCCTGAAATACAAAATGTTCCTTTTCAAGTAAGCATTGCTTTATTTGGGCAGTTTTCCAAAGGAGTATCTGTAGTACTTTACACTCAGTATTCTAGCATGAATCACAAAGTAACCTGCTGAAGCTGTTCTACTTTATTCTTAGAACATTTACTGCAGCAAAATGATTATGCAACATTCATAAAAATACCTGGAGTTAGGTAATGTTGTGCATTTCATAGAATCATAGAATCATTTAGGTTGGAAAAGACCACTGAGAACATCAAATCCAACTGTTAACCTAACACTGCCAAGTCTACCACTAAACCATGTCCCTAAGCACCACATCGATGCATTTTTTAAACACCTCCAGGGATGGTGATTCCACCACCTCCCCGGGCAGCCTGTTCCAATGCTTGACAACCCTTTCAGTGAAGAATTTTTTTTTAATATCCAATATAAACCTCCCTTGGCACAACTGGAGGTGGTTTCCTCTTGTCCTGTCGCTTGTTATCTGGGAGAAGACACTGACCCTCACCTGCCTACAGCCTCCTTCCAGGTAGCTGTAGAGAGCAATAAGGCCCCACCTGAGCTTCCTTTTCTCCAGACTAAACAACCCCAGTTCCCTCAGCCGCTCCTCATCAGACTTGTTCTCCAGACCCTTCCCCAGCCCCATTGTCTGTCTCTGGACACACTCGAGCACCTCAGTGTCCCTCCTGCAGTGAGGGGCCCAAAGCTGAACGTGGTATTTGAGGTGCAGCCTCACTAGTGCTAAGCACAGGGGGATGGCCACTGCCCTTGTCCTGCTGGCCACACTGTTTCTGATACAAGCCAGGATTCTTAAGCATCATTTAAATTACTACTTGTTCTGATAATAACGATATTTGCTTTTATAGAAAATTATTTTCAAGTTGAGTGATTAATGGGGAGGAAAAGACTTGTCTGTTAGTATATCCATGCTTTTTAACATGCAATGGGGGGAGTGGGAAGGGAAGAGTATCTCAGACTCAAGCAGAAAAAGTTAAAGTTGAGAATCTTAAAGATGTTTTGAAAGTTTCCTACACAAAACCAAAATTCTGACCTATTGTATACCCATTGAAATGAATATTCACACTGTGCTGACTAAACTAGAACTGTCCATGAAGGGTATGACCTAATGAAACGGTGACATCTGGTGACAAGTAAACTACAGTATGTTCTTAGATGCATGTCTGGAACCTCCAGCAAATCTTACATGAATACTGTAAGTCTCTCTCAGTTAAGGGAGAATCACTTACACTCCCTTCTTTCAACTTCTCTGACATTTCTGTCTCAACATTCCCATCTCGTCTCAGTCTGACTCATTCTCCTATGTAGAAAGGAACAGCGAAGCCAGAAAGGAAAATAGAGCCACCACACGGCATTTACAAGAAAACTTCTAATACATCATTGACTCTGCAACATCACAATATTACAAGAACTTCCACTCAAAAAATAATGCCAAAACACTGTCAAAGAATTGCATCTATTTTTTTCCCCTCTGATGATCTTTATGAAAAATTCAAATGCTTTTGTTGCTTAAACACTATTTCCTGTTAAAATCTGAAATTATTTCGCTTGCATTTCTTATTTCAAGCCCAGCTAACAAGCTGGTTTGCATTGGGGTGGTGATGGGGATCAGGGAAGGACCGGTTTGAGTTGAGAGAGAGAGGCAGTACAGGGTTCTTTCTGACTTTCAATAAAAAAGGCCTGACAACAAACGGCTCAGTGAATTAGCCGTTTTAATAAGACAGAACAAGAAGAGGAATATAGATAGTGAGTAAATTTTATGTCCCTTCAGATGCTGACAATCCTGCTTTCGTGCAACATTAGATGGACTCCAGATGGATTCTCCCATGGCAGTCTGTGCAGATCCCATCCATGGAGAGAGGGAACCTCCTTTCTGGTCATTTGAGCCATCATATAATTTTCTTATAAAAAACACCCTGCTATTCCTAAGGGATGTTCATATGAGAACTTCTAGCTGCACTGTTAATAAATGCAGTGTCACCCAAGCGGCGTAATGGCCACCACTGGGTGGGATCTGCCTGCAGCTCTTCTCTTGCAATGAGCTGCTGGATCAGTCCCGGGGCCATGGGATTCGTGGGGTACAGCACAGCCTGAAGGCCACGATGGACAGGCAGCATGGCACAGGCCTGCGACTGCTCGGATTGACTGTTTTGTGTATCACTGACTCCTAAATGTGCAATTGTTTGTCAGTCAGGGTCAGTACAGTCCTCTCCCTCGACCCACATACAGTTTATCTCTCCAAAAGATCTATATTACAGATTATATACATGCAGGTTTCTCAAGCCCTAAGTGCAAGACATAATGTGGCTTGTACTTAAGCAGACATAGCTTGTTTAAGGTCCCTAACTCTTCAAAGACAATGTCTTCTGCAGGACCGCCAACACAGGCTAGCAAAGCCAGGGTTACTGACACGCAGGCGAGGCAGCTGCCCACAGGAGCAGGCTGCTGGGAGGAAGAAATAAGCCCCATTAATGGTCAGACATTCTGCCACGTGCCACACAGCAAATCCTACTCAACACCTTCAACCTGATATCCCCTTCACACAGCACAGGAAGAGAGCAGAAATCAGCAAGGGGTCTAATAAACAGAGCAACTCTCCATGATTTTCTCCCTTTGAACGTAAAATAGGGTTACAGAGATGGCTTCAGAATGTTATGGCTGGACTGGCCACCAACATGGTCCTATTGAAAGGAGAAGAAAGCTTAAGAGTAGGGAAGGAGGGACATTCAGCCCCGATAAAAATAAGCAGTATCTGCCTTCAGGAGGAGCAGAAAGACCGGGCATTATACAGACATCCTACTTCAGAGTTACTTTTTTCTCATCCTCAAGCTGTACAATTCAATTTTACCTTAATTGCTTAATATCGTATCTATTAAAAGACTATAAAGGCTTCCTGAATTAGAATAGAACAATTCATAAATATTTATTTGTTGTTTCAAAACCTGCATGCATTCTTTTATACACCTAAATACTTGCATTTGCAATATTTTACCTTTGCTTATTTGTAAATATAGCCATGGCAGCTGAAATGAGACTTCTTTATAATTAAACACTTGGCCTGTCCAAAGTAGAACTCACTCTTAGTTATCAAAAACTTATATAATGATCTTATCAGATGGAGACAGAGAAGGTGGAATCAATTCCAAGAAGCAAATCCATTTTTATATATTTTTTTCTGGAGAACATGAGAGCTTACTGTTCCTGCTTTCTTTCCTCTTTATGCTAAAATGGGCATAGATAATAACCTGCAATTATTTCGCTTGCTCCAATTCAGTATCCTTCAGGCATGTGGCTAAAACGGTGAAAGTCATATCCTGCACAGACTTTCAGAAAAAACCAACGGCTATTAAGATGCGGTTTGCTATATTTTATTTCCCTAGAGAACACATCTTAATATTTTCAGGCATACATTTACTCAGTACACTGTAGCAGTGTTCTTGTGTTGAGGTAGTATAACTGAACTCATGTTTTTGCCTGTAGGATTTTTGTTATTCAAAACATCTAAAAAAGGAAAAATATTTTTAGGAACTGAAAGGGAATTTGCGAGCATAGCATCACACTGGCAAAATGAGAATATTTGACATAGAATAATACAGAGGCAAAGGATATGACCATAGGCTTTTGAAATACAACTGAATTTAAAGGTTTTATACAGCTTAGCATCTTTTCATGTTGAAATGTAACTGCTACAGAAGAGCCATACATCATTTTTGTGGAGCAATACTTCACACTCTATGGAGTTAGTTCTGCTTTGAGCAGGAATCTGGGCTACATGACCTCCAAAAGTCCTTTCCAACCTGAATTTTTCTATTATTGTAAGGCGTACTAACAATAAGCACCAAGATTAACATGAGAACAGCTTCTGCCTCTGCCTGCTTACTTGTGAGGAGAAGTTTTGTTTTATTGCAGTTTTGTTCTTCTTGCAATGTCTTGCATGGATTAGCATGGTCTCCAAGTGTTTTACTTGCTAGAACCTTAGGCTATCTTGAAGATTTGAATGCGTTGAGTCAATTTAATCTGGACATTTTGTCTAGTTACAGATTAAAACCAGAATTCATTAGTTTAAAGCAGTTATAATGTTTTTCTAGTTAAATTGTCTTAAAACAAAACAACATTTAGGTTAAAGAGGTTTTATAAAAAGGGTACAACTAAAGCAGTTATAACACTACAGAATTTTACCTCTACTTCCCTTGCTTTTTCAAATGTCATTGTAAGTAATCTTCAAAGATGTTGCTTCAGTACCAGGAACAAATACTGTACTCTTATTATAATGTAACAGCTAAAAAATACTAGAGGGAGAAAATGTATTTGCAGGCTTGATTTCTTCCTTTGAAAATTAATATAATTTTTCTTTAAGTCACACAATTTATATTATGTTTTCTTGCCAAACACAAAAGTAATGCATCCCTGAGAAATTTCTCTTTATACAGTAAAATATTATTAAATTGTTTTGGGAACTCCTATATTCTATGTAGGGGGTTCCAGTTGTTTGCCCTCTATCTCAATCTTCTATACCTTATGCTTCAATTGCAGAAGACAGGCTGAAGAATTTAGGTAACCAAGCAATATTTCAAAATTCATGTTCAGGAAAATGAGATACTCATTACAGGAAGTTGTCAGTAGATTTCTTTCATTAATTTCATTGCTACCTGCAGCACAGAATACATTATATGTTCAGACTAAGTCCAAATAATTTTGCTGCTGTTTTTTAGCCTCAGTATGTCACTTTAAACTTTTCATCATTAGCTGCAGTGCACATTACAGTATCTCTGTGAAAAATGGGAAGATTGTGACATGATACATACGCCTTTGCTTTCAAGAATATCATTTCATAGTTCTGTTCATTATCATACAAAGCTAGTTTTTATTTTCTATTTGAAAATGTGGATGAAGAATTGCTACCAATGTATATTCACTTTCATATGATGACTTTGCTTTAACATTTGTTGCATATCTTGCTGATAAATAGTGGCACCTTTCTTTTGTTCAACTGGATTCTTTCTTGGTTTTGGTCTATAAGAGAAGACGAAGTATAAATGATCTATTATTGTAGAACAAACGTTTTTAGAGTTAGTGAAAAGGTTTGATAGGCTAAAATAAAATAAGTATTAATTATTCTTCACTGTTATGAACAACTTACAGTTATGCTTAACTTACATTTAGAATTACATAACTCCGTTGTGTGCTTCTGCCCTTGAACTACTGGGTTACCTGAAACAACCTAAAAGTAAATAATATTTTTGGAGTCTTTATCCATTAATCCAGGCAACCAAAATTATGTTTTCAAAATTGTCTGAAGAAACAAACATTCCTAATTCACAGGAATTGAATAAGACGACTGTAAACAACAAAGCTTCACCCCTCCTTATTACAACAAAGGTAACAGCCAGCAGGTAAAAAACTCAGGGCAACTATGAATCAGTATCTTTGTGGAATGGTCTCCCTCTCCTATGAATGGAATCTTTTTCACTGGACTTAAGTCAGACCTCTTCTCAAGGAGCCAGGCGTTTAACGTTGTCCAAGGATATCAACAGATTCGTCTTCTGCTTGTCAACGTGCCAAGTGAACTGCTATTTATCCTAGCTGATTTGATTGCTCTGATGCTCTGATGCAATCAAACGGTAGGAACTCACCTAAAAGGTGAGTTCACTTCTAGTTAAAAATTTGGGTTTGTGGCTGAGTGGGTTTTTTTGGTAGAGTAATTCAATAAGGGTTGTGCTTGCAATGAAATGTCAGATATAATATATATGTCTTTCCATACTTCTTTTCACCACATGAGATCTTGAAATCTCGACTTGGCAATATATTGTCTGCACATATGAAAGGAAATGGAAACCAGAAAGCTTCAGTAGTAGACAAAGAACTGAAAAGTTTGATGTATTATAATAAAATCTCTTAGCCTATAAGCACAGCATAATTATTACAATTGATTTACAAGTAAGCATAACTTTTCAGGATAGGTGCTCTATTTCCTGTACCAACATAACAGAGAAAGGGTGTTTTATGCTGATATGCATATCATATATGTACACTTTTTTAATAAATAGATAGTAGACAGCTATGTTTGCGTTTCAGCAATGCCAACTACTGTTCAACTACTGAAGGACATTCAAGAACATTCTCCTTTGAGGCAGAAAACCCCATCATTTTGAAATAGGCAATGGTGATTTTATCTCATTCCTTCTGACTTTCCTTTCTTAATAGAAAAACCCAGTCTGTACTCGTCATGTTCCTTTAAGGGAAAAAAGCATATACATACAAAAAAAGAGTATTGTTCATGAAACTACATTCTTTTTCTATTTGTAACAAACTATGGATAGTTAAACACTTAAAACTTAAAGACACGATGCAGATTTGTAGATTATGTACCCATTAAAGATGCATCATTTTGTCTACTTTCCCTAGTAAACATTGCAAATGAGCTGAGAAGGGTAACATAACCAGCTATCACATTGCAAGGCCATCTGCCTTACTCTCCTCTGCCTGCCTATATACTCATGCATAGCCTTCCATTCTTACAGAAAGCACTCGAGCATAGAAGTAGAGTTTCAGTGAGCTGTTTTCCAATTCATTCAGAAGAGCTCAGTCAGGATTTCTTTAGCCTTGACAGAATAAAATCATCATGACTCTTTGTGCCTTTCCTAAATGCATTCCAATATCTCAATTATACAGAAAGTCACTGATGTGAAAACTGAAGAAAAAAACCCCATCAACTCATTAGAATATCGAAGCTCAGCCTCATATTTTTTTGTGATATACACATACATTTAGTCTGCAAAGTATTACTCAGAATGCTGGCCCTCTGCACTATGTTGATATTTTATCATATTCAGAAACGCTGAATAAAAACTTTCAGATTTCTTTGTTTTTTTAAGTATTTATATACTGAAGAAGAAGAATTTATGTAACTTCATTGGCATCAACACATGCTGGTCTACTCCAGGTGAAAGTCTGACTGAAATGTTGCCTCCAAGAATAAAATATCCATCAATCTTTTCCTGTATGGAAACTGAATACAACCTTTTTTTAATAGTCTGAAAAAGTAGTAGGTTATTTTTTCTCCCCTCTAGTTCAATTTCTGAGCAAAGACATGTACATTAATAATTTTAAAAACTATTAAATCCTAAGCCACAGAATGGAATTGCCAAAAATGTTTTCAGAAACATTTATGATGCTTAGATATTTTTCTGAATATTTTTCCCTTATTATTATTTATGATCTATTTAAATATCTTTGAAATAGGGGACTTAATCAGATATTTAGCGCTGAGTCCACCATTCAGTCTTCACAGATGAATCATTTAAGGTACCTTAGCAGAATATTGTTTTGATATTGTTTCAAAAAATGAAAGCTGAATACAAGACAACTAGAACTGAGAGTATTAAACACCTAAGATGGGGAATTTTAATGTATTTTTTATTTGAGTTATTCAAATTTGTTTCAGTGTCATCCTGAAATCGTGATTAATGAATGTGTCAATATAAATCTCAGAAAGGTTAGTGTGGGAAAATTACTTTGAGGGGGGAATTAGAGAAAACTGGAACCTAATAGAAGTGTAGTATTACAGAAAGCCTGTTTTTAGGGTAAAATACAGCTATTGCTTTCAGGATGGTTGGTATGCATGGGATCTACATCACCACAATTCCCTAAGCAACACACCCTGCCATCTCAGCTCATACTGGTAGGAGTAACAGAGGATGGAGCAGAGTGGAGACATCCGGTCAGGCCCTGTTGTGCTCTGTGCGGGAATGGGAACTCAATGGCACCACACAGCTGATAAGCTGCGTACCACTTGTCACATGAAGAATCTATAAGATGTCCGCGGCTGAGCCAACCATTGTGGCAAAATGTCTTTCCTCAGATGAAATAATCTCATTGTAATACTAATGCACACCTCCATCTCAAAGTTACCTGCCTCTAAGGTACTACTACACCTCTCTGCATACACAGCACCAGTTAGCAGCAACAATATGTATGAGTAGATTCACTGAAGCTCCACCTAAGTGTGATGGAAATGGCAGTTGTTGTCTAAACTCCCAGATTACCCAACTCTGATTCAGTGTTCACAAAGTTAGGTCAAGTTGACCCACTGTCTAAAGTTGTTATGAATTAGAAGGGACTTCTATTCAAGGTAGTCAGCCTTGGGAAGGATGAGAAACAAACACCAGATAGCGAAAAGAGCACCATTATCGAAGTTATGCAGAAAGAAATCTTCAAGTGAGGAAAGTTCTGGCTCTGAGGAAACAGGATGATAAGGTGTTGCAGTCCACTGACATCAACAGAAAATTAGTTGAAAATAGGACAAAGATAATAGTAGTAGTGGGAGATTATGACCTCCAACTCAAATAGCCCCCCAGAAAGAGGGCAAAACTCCACTTGAGGAGCATGCGTAGTTAGCAGAGAACTTCAGTAGTGCTGAGGATGCGTACTAATTTGCATTAGAAGCAAGAAATTTGTAACTAATCCTGTGTACGATAAATGAATATGTAGTGTACTATGAAGTATAAAAAGTGGACAGATGAGGGGAGAAGTTAGGGAAGACTCCATCGTAACTTCTGAGATCAGTTGACGGGCTGAACCTGTCTTCTCCCCCATAAGGAAGCCTATTGGGTAATTTTTTCTATGACTATTCTATGACATATTTCTATGACTAACTTATGCTAGCTGTTAGCAGATACATTGTTTTAAGCTTCCTTGCAGTCAGTGTATTTATCATTGGCAATCTTCAAACCTTATTCTGTCACAATTTAATATTAATAAAGAGTGTTATTCCAAAACTGTCAGTGTTAGTCCTTTGTGGGCACTAGCTGTTGCCGGCAGCAGGTAACGTATTTGAATAAAGCAGGCAGACCTGCTGAGGGGTCCCCCTCATGCTGTTGGTGCGTTTCCCTGAACAAGTCAGTTGAATCGCCCTCTGATCCAGCAGGACTCTTCAGTGAAGGGTCCTTATAACTGGACACTGACAGACTGGTCAGGCACAAGGGTCTCCACTTTCCTGGGGCGCTGATAGACAGATCAAACACTAGGGGTCGAGAAAATCTCCCCCTCCTCCCTTTCATGTGACAGTTAGTTTAGAATGTATGCAATAAATCGCCTTATGTTGCTTCTTGTCCTTAGAGATCACATTAAAAATTAATTTCAAATTATGATGATAAGACAAATTCATACAAGCCATTGAGATTACTTCAAGTTTTGAAAATATGGGGGGAAAGTATTTTTTAAAATTTATAATTTGTAGTTTCTCATATGTGCTCTATTTGTAGAATATGAGAGTGAAAGGGGGAGAGAATCCCATTTATGTAAAAGGAAATTTCATGTCAAATATATATGGTAAGCTCTATCAATAAAATAACATATTCAATGAAGTGTAATATCACAGTCTTATTCTGACATACTAATGGAAGTATGAGACTAAGGAGACCTTGCTAATTAACAGAGCAAACATTTCCCACTTTCATGTCGCTTTCGGGAGTTACATGTTTTATTCAGGAAAACAATCATTCGAGACTGTTTCCATTCCTGCACTGAGCAGATGGTGATTCTTCCTCTTTATTCTCTTTCAATACAAAATGGGAGAAGTCAACATGAAATGTCACCTACAAAAGACTTTAATTTCTCAGGTTTACAGAGCTAAAGTAGAACTCACATCTCCTGTAAGAATACCTAAAGTATTCTGGGTTTAGGGAGAGCCAGGCAACAAAAGGAAATCTAGAAAGTTTGGAGATGACCTATCCATAGATCAGGTGTCAACAGGCATTTAAAATTTCAGAAAGACATCCAATCAAATACCTAAATCCCTAACTTCCTGCAGTGTCAATTCCAACATTAATATTGTATTAAGATTTTTCCTGTCTTTCTCCATGCGTTTTTTTTAACCACCTCACTAACAAATGGATGTGCAAGTTAAGCATTACACGCAGCTCAGCTCACATAAGAGAGGGCAACTTGGCAAAGCCCTAACAAGGCTGCCATAGTTTATTATATGGATATTGACCAAGCGATCTGAATGTGAGTCATTCTAGAAAATTGTCAACCATTTTACTAAGCATTTTCAAGTTACAGTCTGTGTCAAGGAAAAACTATTCCATCCACGTAGTTTAACCAAATCACATTTCAAGCAGTTTATTGATTTATGAATGACACACAGCAGGACTGCAGGAAACAGGTCATTGTAACCTTGTAAGTCAGATAACATCAGCAAAGCAGTCTACTATAAACTGATACGAATAATAATGACAGGATCATAAGAAATTCATGTTGGATGGCACCTCAGGAGTTATCTAGTCCAAACACTGGCTCAAAGCAGGGTCAGCAATGAGGTCAGACCAGTTTGCACAAGGATTTGTAGACTGGTCTCAAAAACCTTCTATGTTTACTTATGTGCTTTACTTGTGGGTAGTCAGGACTCAGTCCTGCAAGTATTGCATACAATTCCAATGCCAAAGACTTTCATGAAACTCAAGCCAAAAGTTTGAAGTAGATGTCAACCAGCTCATTTGACACATATATTTGCCTCCACATATTTTGCACCTTTAACTTGTTTAAAAATTATGTTCCATCACGTTAACTCTGCCTTGAAACTAGAATCCTGAAACTCCTTCTGCTGTTTAGTGTATATAAAACTGGTCGGGATTTAGTTCTAAACAGAAATATCTGAATTATGCTATGTTAACAAGGAAATTGGAATCAGAGGAGAGTCTAATGATAGTTAAATAACCTAAACTATCGTCTTATTTTCCAGAATTCATTTTCCAAAATTTTGCTGATTTCTTTAGTAAGACTCCTTATATCTATTTTGTCCTTGCCTATCTATTTAAGTTAGGATCTAAAAATGTAAGTTGTTTTCAGAATTTCTTGCTTCCACAGATGAACATTTAATGTCTCAGTCTAAAGTAGTCTGTGATAATAATTGGTAGCTAATCATTAATTTGTTGTTACAAGACATATAACTCAATTTGAGACATGATTATGGGAACTTCCTGCCCTCCTAAACTTTCCGAAGTGTCCAGCTGGAGCAAGGTCTGCTCTTTCACATCTGTTCATCGGGAGTGATTGCAATCTAAATAAGAATCCAACATGGAATCAGAGGAAGGAAGGATGATTTTCATTTAAATTGGGTTAAAAAGGTCTCAGATCATATTGTCTGGACTGGTTTGGAAAACTAATGAACTATAAAAACAGTGGACTTTTTATTTTCCATTGGACAGCTTAATATACTGCTATGGCATGAACTTAACACAGAATTTGGTGCTAGCATGGAAGAGCTATGTGGATAGATTGTGTTACATTAACATTCACATTTTTGCTTATTTTGTGTTGAAAAAAACTCACCTGAGTATGAATTTGAGAGTCAAAAGGCATGTTTGTTCTGACAGAGCCAAGGTGGCTCAATGTATATGAGTTTCAGTATGTAAAAACACCAAAACAACCTGACAGATGCAGTGTTCCTTGAAAAACCTGTTTTGAGATATTTGTTCTTTGAGACAAATTTGTCAGCATGCAATGTCACTATTGTGAAATAACTCGGAGGTTAAAAATGTCCAGAGTTTCTCTTTATATACTTAGTAGGTTTTCAATGTTCTGTATGAAATATGTATCACTTTAAGCTTCATATTTCTAAGTTGCTGAGGATTTTATTAGTCATTTGTAATTCTCAGGGTTCGGATATTCTTGTGAGGATGATAATTCTTTTGAGACTTATGTTGATTCTGAGACCTAACCAAATATAGTTACTAAATCTCACAGATTAGTAAAACATCATATTAACAACACTGAACATAGCATGCAGTTGCACTAATATTTCTTTAAAATAAAACCTGTGTGTTATACCAAAAATAGGAGTACATTCATGTAATACACCTATGTAATGCTTGTATTATAAATGTTATACATGTTTACACAGAACATATGTGCATGTATTGACACACTGCAATTGTATTTCCTCTCTGCTGTTAGTGGTGTGGAATGCAGATGAGACTGGAAAAAGTACAGAAAAATGGAAAACTATTCTTTCCTGAGATAGTAGTAACTTTTTCTGTCTCTCAGTGGGATGAGATTTTTAGAGTGAGAGCTTGGGGTGTGTTACTATACAGTCTGGATAACACACTGTTGGTTAATTAATCACAAATGGTAAAAATTACCCACAAATGAAGTAATGCTATTCATAATCACCTGTTGAAACGATACAGTATGAAAGAAAAAACAGAAGCAACAACAACTACAAAAAACACCAGAACCAACTCTGCTTTTATATGCGTACAGATAAAACAAGAGTGGCTTTTTAAAAAATTAATCACACTCCTCCAAATTTACAGTAGGGCAGGCAGAAACCTATCACCTCTGTTTTATAAGAGAAAACCATAAATTTCAAGATGCAATTTCTCATCATATCCTCAGCATAATAGTTCACTGTATGTCCATTTCTTTCAATGGAAGAAAGCAAAAGTCACCTCTATCTTCAAGAAGCTCAAGAAGCAGGATATAGGAAACTAGGGGCTGTTCATCCTTACCTCCATCCCTGGGAATGTTATGGCGCAACAGAAATGCCTTTGCTTTATTTAGTACCAATTGATCTGAAGGTGATAGTACAACAGAGATTTATGTATTTGACTTACTGTTGCTATAGTTTTTACAGTGATAACAGTTGCTACTATGATTTCATTGTGTTTTCTGTTTAATATGTGCTGTTAAATTACCTGACTGCATTACGTTTTGAGATGGTTTTGAAACAAATGCTTGGTTCTAAGTATATTAAAAGTCTGGAAGTCTGTTTACTGCTTTTTGTTGCTGCTCAATGTAATGACTAAGTTCACAATCAGCTGGGAAGGAGGGAAACAGAGAATGCTGGACATAAAAATAAATAGCCACTGAGATCTTCAACAAATATTAATCTTTGTGTACATATTTCAGACATTAACAAGCTTCTGACCATCATTTTTGTGAGTAAGTATGGGAAAATGAAATTAAGTTAATACACTAGGTAGACAAAGTACTACGTTGTAGTTTTTAATACAGGAGAAAAAATCTAAACTCTGAAAGCCTCAGGCCAATAACTAGGTACAGACATAATTATTACAAGTGTCTATACTGCTGGGGGTTAGAACTATGAATGCTTTGCCTTCAAATTATTCTGTACGAAGGTGATTAGGGAAATTAACTTTATTTCATAAGCCAATAATATTACAACATTCCTAATTTTTTTGCTGCCAACAAGAGCAATAAAATATCTGATCCAAGGGATCCTGCTAAAACAGAAAGTAGAAAAAAAATTGCTAGTACCGGACTTGTATTGGGTATCAATGGCAAGGTCTGGAAGCGGGGAGCTTCAAGGGGTGTCTGTGAGCAGAGACCAGGGGCTGCACCATGATGGTCCCACTGCAGCCACAGATGAGTCTGTCAGTGATGCTGATGGGACCTCTGTGAAAATGTATTTAAGAAAGTGCAAAATGCAACACAGGCAGTGAAGACTGAGGAGAAAAGGTGTGAGAACAAGTCCTGCAACACCAAGGTCAGTGAAAGTGGAGGACGAAGTGCTCCAGGGGCCAGTGCAGATATTCCCTTGCAGCATGTGGAGAGACCATAGTGGAGCAGGTGTCCACAATGCAGCCTGTGGAAGGACCCGCACTGGAGCAGGAGAAAAGTGTGGGAAGGTAGGAGCAGCAGAGAGGAGCTGTTGTGTATGGACCACAACCCTCCCAGTCCCAGTTCCCCTGCTCCCCTCCGTGTTGGGGAGGTAAAGGAGCAGGGAGCAAAGGAGTAAAACTAAACCTGGAGAGGGGGTGCAGTATTTTAATTTTTGCTTTTCTTCCTCATAATCCTTTTTTTATTTTTGAATTGGTGATAAATTAAATTAACTTTTCCCAAGCTGAGTCTGTTTTGCCAGTGATGGCAATTTGTAAGTGACGTGTCTTTATCTCGACCCATGAACTTTTTCATCTTATGTTCTTCCCCTGTCTTCTTGAGGAGTGAGAGTGAGAGAGCAGCTGGGTGGGGGTCTAGCAGCCATCCAGGGTCAATCCACCACACTTTGACATGACCATGTAAATCTCACTTTGACATGACTATGTAAATCTAATTACACGCTCAGCCCATGCAGACACACAGGCAAAGGTTTCTGAACCCAGAATCAGGAGCTCAATATTAACTAGTGATATAATATATCTTGTCATTCATTGCCTGAGAACTAGTTTCAGAGCAAGACCATCCAATAGAAACATTGGATTAGACTAAGATGGAGAGCAGACACATGGCAGAAATAAATCACAGAATTTTTTAATCACAAAGAAAACATGCATATGGAATCAGATAGACATCTGCTCAATCGAATGTGTGAATACAGCCTCATTAGTTACCCTGAAAAAAAAAATAATCTTCCAAAGCTCTTTAATGCTTTCTTTTTCTTTTCAAACAAACAAATAATAAAAAAACCACAACAACAGCAAAAAAACCCACCCCAGACACCCCCACCCCCCCACCCCCCCCCAAACCAAAACCCAAAAAGCCAGCACTTTATCAGAAATATCAGATGCCATCTTGCAATTTTTTTCATTGGTACATTGCCTGCAAGCAGCAGGGCTAGCAGAGTTACCATTCACTGCTTTCTTTCCCTCTAGAAAATATGATCAGCTTGTTGCAACAAATGAGTATTAGCAAACAGATAAATTGCTAGTAGTTACATCAGATACGTGTAGAAAAAGAAAATCTCACCACCACTGATTATCCTCCAAGGGTGGCTTAATGTACATGAAATATTTCATTATTATTATGAAATCTATTCATTAGGTTACTACTTAAACTTTATCAAATGTAAAAATATGCCTCGCAAGGGATTGGGATCATCATTACACACTTGTGAAAAATAGGAAGTAATATTAAAGCCCTGCACACTCTGGAAGCATTTCTTTCTTTGTTAAATTTCCTTCTTCATAAATCATGCTTAACTCAGTGCAGTTCACAGAAAGAGCAATTACCAGTAGCTCAGAAAACAAATTACACAAATAGCACCTTTATTAATAAGCAACAATTCAGCTGTTAAGCAATGTATTATTCTATATTCTTTTTATTCCAAATCATCAATGGCTCTGTGGATCAAAAGCAAAGAAAAACTTTGCAATCTTCAGCTTTAACTTTTATATTTATAAATATAAACCCCATTGCACTGAATAGAAAGGGACTTAAAATATTTGTTCAGTTCTGCCAAATAACTAAACACAATGCTGTTATTGTGAACTTGAAACAACCCGGTAGAAGTATCAATCACACAGTAAGCTCAACAGCATTTCAATATGATATATAAGGAGTATTTTCTATAGCAAATCTCACACTCACTGTGTGTCACTGTCATGTGAGTATACACAGGTGCACAAAGCACCTTCTAGGGCCCTAAAATACTAGTCTAGGACTGCACTTAGCTACACCATTCATATTTGTTAAAAATAAGAAATCTTGAAATTATTCGGAGGGTCAGACCAAGATGCTTTTCCCAGTGATTAACCAGATGATGGTAAATTAAGTAGCAGTGAGAAATATGACAGAAGCTGTAGTTTTAACACACATAACAAGGTAAATTAGATATCCAAACCACAGAAGGTTTCACCACAGCTTTTATCATTCTGATGTCTTTCCAGAACTCCAGCTCTGACATAAGAAAAGACTTTTTTCCTTCACTTTTGTGCCTTTGATTTTTCATCAATCCTTAATGAAGATCAATTCAAATCCTTGCAGCATCCTTGTTAAATATCACTTCTATTAAGTTTATTGAAATACTAGGAATAACCTTTTTACTTTGTTGAGCAAACTTGTGTTACAAACTATTACTAAGTGTGAATGAGAATAGTTAAATATTAAGTCTCGGTATTTTCAGTCCCATTACATTAGTGCTAAGCAACTTTTACTGAACCATATTATAGTACTGTGAAAAAGTGTTTAAGTGGTAAATTCATCTTACTGACATCTTTAAATACAAGGACTACAGAAAAAATATTGTAGTTTTATGTAAAAACATCCTTTAAAGTGCAGCATACATCAGCCAGGTTTCATCCAAGATTAAGGACAGAAATGGAAAGAGTATTTTATAATGGAAAGCCTTGCTATATCATCATTAGCATAATTATCTCAGCAAGTGATCTTCTACTTGTGTAATCCATTTAATTCATCACTCTTACATTCATAGCAACAAGAAAAAGCTGAGCAAATTTGTTGACTTGTCTCAAGTCTTGCCTTTTATTTATTCTTGTAGGTAAGCCACACAATAATGTAGCAGTATGCCTGTATGCCTGAAGGTTTGTTACTGCAGTTCATTCTCTTACCCTATCAGCTCTCTATAGAAATAAGTAAATGTGTTATTTGCTTTCTAAATAAGATTCATTATAAGTGGCACTGTCTCTTTGTTACGGTTCTAACTAATTTCACAGATGCGTCAAATCTCATCACTGCTTAAAGTCCCAGGGCATCCAACTTTTTTCCAATCAATCTGCATGAAACTAGTACTT
The DNA here is from genome assembly GCA_035590275.1 of Ibycter americanus. Classification (NCBI taxonomy): domain Eukaryota; kingdom Metazoa; phylum Chordata; class Aves; order Falconiformes; family Falconidae; genus Ibycter; species Ibycter americanus. Next base: position 1,649,273 of record JAVJGI010000032.1, read on the forward strand.
TTCTGTACAGTATCCCATCAAATGGTAAAGATTAACCATTTATCCATCTGCAGTTTTGATCTGCTGTATTATTTAAATTCTTTGGTAGAGCATGTGGTGTATGACAATAAAATGGGGGGATATAAGGTCAGCTGGTTCTACATTGCCCTACTAAAATCAAAATTGATTACTGAGTCAATATAAAGAGACTCAATTGCAACATGTCTGTTCAACAAAATCTGTGACATGTATCATAAAATTTGCACATGGAAGCTACTCAAAAGCAAATAAAAACTGTGCTTGGAACTTTATTTGAACATATTCACACATAGCACAAGTGAGCTACCTGGGTCTTCATTATGCATTTCTAAAAACTGAAGGTGTTAGAACATGAGCTGTGGCTCACATTTACCTGCTTTATGAAAAAATAAACGATTGTGTCCCTTCAAAAACTGTAAGGTCATTTCTTTAACAGGTCTTTGTCCCTAGTAGAGGCCATGAAACCTGTAGTCCCAGGCCGGCAGCTGATGATTATGTGGGATTTTTTGGGAGTTACTACTAATAACATTATTGGTTTATTCCAATATATTTGTCATTGATCAACTCTAGAGTTATAAAGCATATCAAGAGGATGACAGTGAATTACCCTGTCATTCCTAGGAATGATCTGTCTGCCACGTAAGTTGAGGAAGCAGCATGGGTAAACTGATTTATTCACACTATTCATCCCTTCTCTTATGGGTACAGATTTTCTGAAGACATAAAGCATACCATCTTTCAGAACTCTATGCCCAAAGTAAAAGAGCTTTTCCATTACTTGACTTTCTGTGCCAAATTCTGTCCTCTGAGACTTGTCCACAGTTTCCATTAGCATTAACAGCAGCTAGATGGAAGTATTAGACATCACATCTGGTTCTCTGACTGAGAAGTAGTCACATGAGCACTCCCATCTGAATGAAAAAGAAACAAAATGCCAACTGATTTGCACGGGATGGGAACAGAGATTCAAAGCTCTTAATTCAATGTTAGGGTACATAACCATATAAAATGCTCTTTGCATTTTTCCAGAGGATATGCTGAAATGCTTCCCAAATCCATTCATTACCAATGAATATTCAAAGAATAGTAATGTAACAGGGCATCTCTGAGAAGATTTTTTGACTGAGGCCAGCTGTATGAGGTTCAACAAGGATCAGTGCCAGGTCCTGCACTTGGGTCACAACAACCCCACACAACACTACAGGCTTGGAGCAGAGTGGCTGGAAAGCTGCCTGGCCAAAAAGGACCTGGAGATGCTGGCTGACGACTAGCTGAACATGAGCCGGCAGTGTGCTCAGGTGGCCAAAAAGGCCAACAGCATCCTGGATTACATCCAAAACAGTGTGACCAGCAGGACTAGGGATGTGATTGTCCCACTGCACTTGGCACTGGTGAGGTTACACCTTGAATCCTGTGTTCAGTTTGGGCCCCTCACTACAAGACTTAGAGCTGCTGGAGCATGTCCAGAGAAGGGCAACAAGGCTGGCGAAGGGTCTGGAGCACAAGTCCTATGAGAAGCAGCTGAGGCAACTGAGGTTGTTTAGTCTGGAGAAGAGGAGACTCAGGGGGGACCTTATTGCTCTCTGCAACTACCTGGAAGGAGGCTGTAGGCAGGTGGGTGTCAGTCACTCCTCCCAAGTAACAAGTGATAGGACAAAAAGAAACGTCTTGAAGTTGCACCAAGGGTGGTTTATATTGGATATTAAAAAAAATTCTTCACTGGAAGGATGGCCAAGCACTGAAACAGCCTGCTTAGGAGGTGGTGGAATCACCATCCCTGAAAATATTTAAGAAAAGTGTAGATGCAGTGCTTAGGAACATGGTTTAGTGACGGACTCGGCAGTGCTGGGTTAACGGTTGGCCTTGGTGATCTCAATGGTCTTTTCCAACCTAATTGATTCTGTGATTCTATGATTTCATGACGGGAATGGATGTCAAAATCAACAGAGGGGGCATGATCAACTCTAGCACATACACGTAAGCAAGGAAGTACCTACAAGGCACCATTATGAAAAAAGTCCAACAAAGGTCCATGAAGATGGACGACTGCAGCATCTCTCCTGTGAGGGAAGGCTGAGAGAGCTGGGACTATTTAGCTTGAAGAAAAAAAGGTTCAAGGGGATACTGCATCAATATTTGTTAATGGATAGTTACAATAGATGTTTATAGGCATTTATTATATCCCTCTCACATGCTATTTTCTAAATTAATTTTGTTTATCCACAATATAAAGGAATGATTATTTGAAATGCAGTCTGTGTGTTTTATTTTTCTTTCCTTGGAAGATTGACTGAAACAAAAGATACAGGTGAAAGCATATATTTGTTAATAAAATTTTATATAATCATAGCACTTGAAAGGTAGTAATAGTCATAACTTTGCATTTAGATAGCAACTTTGGATCTTCAAAGCGCATTAACTAATTAATCTTCATAAGACCCCCAAGGAAATTAATGGCCTATACAACAGTTAATGGAGTATGTTCTTCAAAATCCCTAATGCTCTTCTTCTGGCATTTCTTAAATTATTAAATTGTCCAAATTAATTAATTAATTGCTAAAGCGTGTACCAAATAGATTGGGCTCACAAAAAAAGAGAACATAACTGAACACGTACAGATTTTCCTTCATTACTAGATTCAAGAACTTCTTCCTAGACTGAATGTACATCTTCCAAAGTTAAAACTTAATAAATGTCCAAATGTTTTTATTTCTATAAATTTAAAAGCCCAGCTGCTCAATGCTTGCATCAGTCTTACAGGATTTACAGACTCTGGAGAACAATGGCAGGGTGTGAGGAAACTGAAACCTTGCTTTCAGCCACTTATGAAATTATAAACCAAACCAAAATCAAATGATACTAAGCATTTGGCATATCATTACTACTTCTTCCATGAGACAGAGGATGTTGGTAAATCTGAAAAATGTGTGCGTGCACAAATACCTGAATACCTACACAATGTAAACCTCATTTCAAACTCTTTCAGGTAACAACAACTGTTTAGGATCTGTTGCTAAAGTCCTTTTATAAACAGGAAAGACTGAAAAAAAGTCCAACTTACTCTTCTCTTCTTACTTTGATTAATAAATGAAAAATAGAAATATTTCTTGGAGTTACTGAAAATACCAAAACATCAACTCATTTATCAGTCTGAATTAAGTATCTTACTATCCTACAATAATTAATTTTATTAATCTTCTAATGCAAACTAGGAACAAAGTACAGTTTATTCAAATCTGTCTGGTAATCTCCAAGCTGAAAATGTTACAAATAGTTGCCTTTGGCTGGTTTAATTACCATACTTAATAATTCAATACTTGGCTGGCAGTGACCCTCTTGAATCAGACTTAAAGTTCCACTGGGGAAAGAGCTCATTAACAGGCTATTAGGTTGTCTCTGTCACTTATCAGTTCTTTGCAGAAGGCACCCACAGATAACAATCAAAATGGTTCAGAAAACCATTTTCATAAGGATTGCAGAAATGTATGGAGAGTAAAATAGAAATATTTCCTATTAACTTTTAGTTTTATTTTTAATGCACTTCATGCGTATTTAAAATATTTTTGGTATTATTACAGGAAAATATTTAAATAATCAATGCACATGTAAACATATCTGCTGGATATGCTGTATAGGTTCCAGTGTTGTATATATTCATATATATAACTGCATACTCAAATACTGCTTTCCTTAACGTGTATGTATATTTTGAGCATTCTATCACACTGATTTTATGTTATCTATGTTACGATAACATATACAATGTGTATATATGTTACTATAGCAGTATGAGACATTAAACATTTTCTTAATTACCAGCACAAATCATGCAAATATTTAAAAGTAGCCAAGAATGTTAAGTGAGGATAAGTGAAGTTGGAAGAAGTAACTGGTCAAAACGGCTAACAACTTCAGCTTAGTTACGCCAGTATCTGTGTAATCCTTCTGTTGGCTGCAGGGAGAGACAGACTTCACCTTTAAACTGTATTTAGGAAGGTCACTCTCCTCTTTTCTCTTCCAATTTCTGACTATAGAGGGAGAGTTAGGATGGAAGGCTCATTAACTTAATCTCTGTGAACTCTTCATCCACGTCAGGTTTCAGTTTACAAACTTGCCTCTTATTTCACATCTTCTAGAATTACTGTGCTTTAAAATGTGCTTGCATTTATTCTACAAAGGCACAATTAATAAGCTCCCCCCAGACATTGTGGGATTAGCAAATAAATTAATGTCTAAACTGTAAAGAATCCAATGCTAAATGTGTCTTAATTGAAGCCAGCTCCAGTATTTCCCAAGTTATAAAGTCCTGCAGAGAGAGGGCACAAGAACAAAAACACATTGCTGAGAAACTTTAATTGACTCTACTTACATGAACTGGATTATAAATGTTACACGTAATAAACTTGCAGGTCCCTAAAGAGTCTGATTTCTTTCATTTAATCTATATTTCAGGTTTTAATTAGTGCGATGGAAAACTCAATTACTCTTGAAATTATGTCATTATAATTAGTAACCCAAAAGAATGGAATGTAACGCCTCTTCATTTCCACATCTCACTGAAAACAGGGTTTTACCTTTCAAAGCTGAAAGCTCTGGGGACAGAGAGGAGTTGGTTTGCATCAGCCCATGTTTATGTTCAGAAGTTTGATGCTTACATCATAATCCTCAGCACTTTTCCTGAATGGCTTCCACCAAACATTTAGGTTGATATTTAACAATATTTCTACTGAATCACTGTTTATTTTCCCTGTTTAACCGAAAGATTTTGAAATACTCGATTTTTTGGAAGTGCCTTTCCATGAAAGGATGGAGGCTCTTATTTTTTTATCTTGAGGGGTCAGAATTCATGCCCCTTTTTCTAATGTCTTCTTATCACTCATGCACCCTCACACTCACAACACTAGTGAAGAAATTCAGTAAAGAGATGAAATTTTTTTATATTGATCACCTTTTAGGGGAATAGTTAATAATTTTTCACCTATATGTTGTTAACAAGTCTCTGAAATGACAGAATTTTGCTCACCATTTTACCTTTTATCACCATGTTAGGAAACTGATTCAAAGACTGCTGATTGGCAGCTTGCAACCTCTTCTCACTAGTGCTATCACCATCACCCTTTAATACTTCAGGAATGGAAATTCTTATGTGACACCCAAATATTGACAAGATTTAATCACTACTGTTTTATTATATTTCAGTACCCAAGACATCTATCTGCCTTGAAGAACAGGAGTCTCCAGTGCTGCGAAATATGAACGACTGTGCTGCAAAGGCAATACTAGACTAGCAGAGGGAAAAAGCCTGTAAGTATGCTGATCTCCAAAATAGCTTTTATGATCAAAACACCTGAAATGTGGTTAACAATTAAGTATACAAAGAATGCAATGCTCTATGGAGAACGTGTGTTACAAACAGAATTGAATGGCAGAAGGACGCTAAGTTGTCTACCAAGCTGAAAAATGCAGGTAACTTTGAAGAAGAATCAAATGTACAAGCTAGAGAAGTTTATAAAAGAATTGGGTGGGAATGTTTCAGTAGCTGACTGGAAGACAAGAATTATGTTTAGAACTTTACAACTTAAGCAAGGAGAAAATTTACTAAAGTTAAAATGTAGCTTGTTCAAAAAGTAGGTAGAAAATATACTGAAATTATCCACATAAAAGATTTCTAAAAAGTTACTGCTCATGTGAAGCTATTCACTAGGGGTGACAGCCATCATGAAAAAATCATTTGGAAAAAGAAACACTTCATAGTTATGGAATTTAGCACTCACTATGTATTCAGTGAACTGATACTGCAATCACATCTAAACTGCAGAAGAGCTATGAAAAGAGAAAGGGATAATAAAAAAATCCAAACACTTTTTGAAAGGCAGCCTTGTCCACCAAAAATATACAAAGACTATTTTCAAGGGAGAAACAAGTAATCTGAGTGCTTGATTATATGCTGTCTCAAAACTGTTGCTCCTGTAGAGAAGAGAGGAGAACCACTGCTTCCAAGCAGGGCATTGCTTAACTTCTATCACATTATCACCCAGTAATAATAATGTGGATAAATGGTCTAATAGCAAAAACCAGAACTGCATACAATCTCTAAGGATTGCCAAAAAGGGTGCAGCAGGCCTGCATGGATAAGCAAAGAGCTTCTGGCAAACCTCGAACAGAAGATGACAATGAGTAACAATGAGTTATCATAACCTCATTCTTCTGTGGATCAGAAGACAGAAAAGCAACTAGAACACATTCAAAGCATCAAGACATTGGAATACAGAGAGACTTTCGAAATAAGCACATATGACTGGGACAAGATTTTTTAAAAAAATTAAGTCTTCTGTAGGCAATAGGCAATATGATCAGATTTCTTAGAACTCTCAAATATTGGGTGTCGAATTAGTTAGTAAACTTAGGATCTAAAAGTCCCAAAGAGAACTGTCATTTACTGTTAATTAATTAAACTTAAATGTAAGCACCTAAATAGAGTTGAGCCATTAAAAAATGGATATCAGTTTTGCATCATGAATATTAGAGTGTCAGACAACATCAAGCTCTTGCTAAACTGCCTTTCACAAACATGACAATCAGCCTCACCAGTCAAGTTTCAGTCTGCGTCTGAATGCCTTTTTTCAATAGGAGCTAAAGAACTTAATGTCAGAACATTAGTTTTGGGTGGTGGTGAATATCAGTCAAGAATAACAATGTTTCACTGAGGATCAATCTATGCTAAATAAAACTGTGACATAAACTTGCATAAAATTAGTAAGCACTGTCTTAACTTTAACTTGCATAAAATTAATAAGCGCTGTCTGATGCAGTTATGACCCACACAATTCGAAACTGATTTCCCTTCATGTATTCTTCAGCCTTTCAAATTTGTTTCATGACAACTAGTTATCTGCTATAGAAACCTGTGGAGCTGATTATATAAATTGCTTGTGCATTTTATATTAATCTACCTACTGTATCTTGTGGCAATGTAGGGGTTTTTTTAAGATTAATGAATAAACAGCTAGTACTGGCTGAGTAGCACATATTGTAGAGGTTTCCTTATGTATAATAGGATTGTTACACCTCACTCCAATTTTACAATTCTAGGAAATATATTTTACCAGAAGGTGTTATTAATTTTTTTTAAAATGAGTGTATTATTTTGACTGAAGAAACTGTACTTCATTCTTACACTTCATTTCTTACAGTATTGAGTTTAATAGAATTGGTTTAAGAAGTCTAAAATTTCTGTGGTAGTAAGTCATCCTAGAGAAAAGTTGTAATAATATGAATTAATAACAAACTTCTCTCCTCTGAATGGCCTAGCAATTTGTGCCCATTGCCTCTTGTCCTGTCACTAGACACCACTGGAAAGACCTAGGTCTGCCCTCTTTGCATCCTCCCTTCATGGGGATCTTCCTCGAGTTTTCTTTTCTCTAGGCTAAATAGTCCCAGTTTTCTCAGCCTTCCCTCACAGGAGAGTTGTTGCAGTCCATCACCTTCACGGACCTTTGTTGGACTCTGTCCACTATGTCCATGTCTTTGACGTACTGGGGAACCCAGACCTGGATGCAACTCTCCAAGCGTGGCCTCCCCAGTGCTGAGTAGAGCAGAAGGATCACCTTTCTGGACCTGCTGGCAATACTTTGCTAAATGCAGCTCAGGATACTGTTAGCCACCTTTGCTGCAAGGGCATATTGCTGGCTCATTTTCAACTTGATGTCCACCAGGACACCTAGGGCGTTTTCTGCCAAGCTGCTTGCCAGCTGGGCAGCAGCCAGCATATATTGGTGCCTGGGGTTGTTCCTCCCCTCATGCAGGGCTGTGGGCTTCCCCTTGTTGAACTTCAGGAGGTTCTTGTCAGCCCATGTCTCCAGCCTGCCAAGGTCCCTCTGGATAGCAGCATGACCTTCTGGCATATCAGCCACTCCTCTCACTAATCCCATCATTCAGATCATTAGCGAAGATGTTAAATGAGACCGGATCCAGTATTGGCCCCTGGGGTACACTGCTGTTTACTGGCCTTTAACTAGGCTTTGTGCCATTGATCACCAGCTTGTGGGCCTAGGCATTCAGCCAGTTTTCAATCCACCTCACTGTCTGCTCATTTACCTCACACTTCAATACCTTCTCTAGAAGGATCTTACGGGAGACAGTGCCAACAGCCTTGCTGAAGTCCAGGTGTACAACGTCCACTACTCTCCGCTCATCTACAAGGCAAGTCACTTTGACACAGAAGGCTATCAAGCTGCTCAAGCATAATTTCCCCTTGGTGAATTCATACTGACTAATCCTGATAATTTTCTTGTCTTTCATGTGCCTGGAAAGGGTTTCCAGGATTAGCTGCTCTATTGCCTTCCTAGGGACTGAGGTGAGGCAGACTGGTTTGTAGTTCCCTGGATCCTCCTTCTTGCCCTTCTTGAAGATAGAAGTGACATTTGCTTTCCTTCAGTCTTTGGGCACTTCTGCCGATCATCATAATTGATCAAAGATTATCAAGAGTTGCCTCATGATGACATCTGCCAGCTACCTCAGCACTTGTCAGTGCCACTGATCAGAACTCATGAACTTGTTATATGTCCAGTTTGCCTAAGTATTCCCTGACCGATTCTCTACCAAGGGTACGTTTTCCTTGCTCCAGACTTTCCCACAGTCTCCAGGATTTTAGCCTACTAAAGACTGAAGCAAAGAAGGTACTCAGTACCTCAGCCTTTCCCATGTGCTGTATAACCAGGTTCCCTGACTCATTCAGCTATGGGCCCCCATGTTCCTTAGCCTTCCTTGTGTTACTTATGTAGTTAGGGAAGCCCTTCTCATTGTCTGACATCCCTGACCAGATTCAATTTCATTTGGGCTTTGGCTTTCCTAACCTCATCCCTGCATGCTCAGACAATGTCCTTGCTTCCACCCTCTGGATGCTTCCTTTTTGCATTTGAGTTTGGCCAGGAGCTCCTTGTTCATTCATGCAGGCTTCCTGGCTTTTTTGCCTGGGTTCCGGCTCGGTGGTATGGACTGTTCTTGAGTTTAGAGGAGGTGATCCTTGAATATCAACCAGCTTTCTTGGGCCCCTCTTCCTCCCAGGGCCTTATCCCACAGGACTCTTCCAAATAGCTCTCTGAAGAGGTCAGTCTTCTCTCCCGAAGTCCAGAGCTGTAATCTTGTTTTTACCCTCCTCCCTTTCCTTAGGTTCCTGAACTCCAACATCTTGTGAGCATTGCAGCCAAGGCTGCCTTTGACCTTCACACCCCCAGCAAGGCCCTCGTTGTTGGTGAGTACGAGGTCCCACGGAACACCTCTCCTTGCGGGCTCCTCTAACACTTCGAGGCAGAAGCTATTGTTGACACTCTCCAGAAAGTGCAGTTTAATACTGTGCTGGTTTAACCCTGGCTGGCAACCAAGCATCTCACAGCCACTCGCTCACTCCCCTCACCCAGAAAGATGGGGAGGAGGATCAGAAAAGAATGTAAAAGTCAAGGGTTGAGA
>JAVJGI010000032.1:1658858-1669460 GCA_035590275.1 Ibycter americanus
AACCAAAAACATCAGCATGTTATCAACATTGCTCTCACATCACAGCCAAAACACAGCACAGCACCAACTACTAAGAACAAAATTAACTTCATCCCAGCTGAAACCATGACAAATACCATGATGGGCACTTAAAATCAAAAAGGGAAAATCACACAGTTCAGTCTGAACATTGCTCTTCATATCAGCAGCACTAAAAGACAAATATTGTCCCAAGGCAAAGTCAGGGAGGGAGGAATTCTTGGACTGGAATGGATTCCGGAATTATATGAGCTGCCTCATATATGTATGTATGTATACGATCTAGAGAACTACCAATTCATGATGATTTGTTCTGGTCTGGCTAATCAAGCGTAATTGAGATTTGGCTCCATATTTTTAAGTTCTTTAAGCAAAATTAAGAATGATAAAGTTACTTTAGAATTATCACAAACATTGTTTGAAAACAAAGGCACAGATTCAAAGTCTGAAGGCAATATCCTTTCCTAGGCCAGGGAAAAGAAGACCAATACAATAGCCTAAAAAATTGAGGTTTGCCAGTTATGCAGGTTGCTTTTGTCAAAATCCTTGCTCCCAAATCAAACAGAAAATGGATTTCAGTTTCAGTATCTGCCTTAGGAAAATGCCCTGGACTGTATGAAGCATGTTTGTTTGTTTTACTGATTTCTGCTCCTGACTTTCCCCTATTTTGTATGAAATGTATTCCTCATTATCATAGACATCATTACTCAAGATCCAATATCTCCCAGAGGAACTGCAATGACTGTGAAGTTATAATGAGTTTAAGTGGTGTCTGGCAAAGAAGAGAAGTGAACTAGAATATCTCTCATATTAGGTGAGTCCTCAGTGGTAAAATAAGGGACATTGTAACTACCATTATAAACCAAAAGGCAAAAATTACTCAGTAAAATGGACTCAAATTAATAAAATAGGAATGACTGTATTTTGAGAAAACTAAATGCTTCCTCAGAAACTGTTTTTGTGCAGTTTCACTAAAAATCAGGGGTTTTGCCTTGGGTAGATGGCAAGATGTCATTAGACTTGCTCAGCATACTCCTGCAGCCAGTGTTCTAAACAACTTTCTGTATGAGAAATGAACTATAGCAAATATGAATAACTTGCATCAAAATAACCAGATACATGTTTGGGAGCTGAATTGATTAAAATATTCATGTAAAAATCCCACCACTGACAAAAATTATTAAATCACTGTAGGAACTGGGTACTGTGTTTTGTGTAGAAAGCTACAGAAGTGCGTGAGGATTAGCATGAAAGGTAGATATAATGATATACCATTATATATTGTCCTCACATTGTCAGAGCTATCAATAAAGCAAAGAGGTTCAGCCAACACACTGTTATATAAGTTCCTGCAATAGTCCTTACCTATACAGGGTTAGAAACCTTATATGATATTAGCCCAAGTATAGCCCCATCAGTCTTCCTTTTTTTGTGAGCAGTAATTTCGGTTTTAACAATTGTACTCTCCTTTACAGAAAGATTAATTGCTCTGCATAGAAACTAGAATTAATGTTGCACCTTTGATTCAGAATACAGACATGTAGACACAAATGGTAAACTGCCATATCACAGAAAAAGCAAAAAAATTTTTTACTGTATATATATTTTTTTAATTTATATTTAAAGAAATTATAGGAATACACAAGAATGGGAAAACTTACTTGTGTTAATTACAGGCACATGAAGAAAAAAATCTAAGGTTTTCTCTAATTTTAAAATAGGGTGGCATATACTCTGGTTATTATTGGCCCTTCATTTTCTTATTGGTGTGTTTACTATTTTTACCACTCATAATGATTTCCAGCAAAAAACATAAAACCCACAGAAACCCCAAGAAACCCCAATGAAACTCTCAAGACTTCAAAATTCCCACTTTGGTTTGAAAAAAGGTCTACCGTGTAATTCTAATGTGCTTTTCCTTTATCTTAGTTAGATACTTTTTTGCACTGAAAAGCTTTCTGATGTGGGAGCTCTGTCCAGGAGCAGTGTCCCTGCAAACAGATCCGTATGCAAAAGAACAATGTGCCCAGGAACTCACGGAGAGCCTTGGGACGGGCCATGGACTAGCACCTGGTGGGAGAGCAATACCTGAACCTGATGGAAAGGTATATATCAGGATATGTAGTGGGCTGGTCACCCTAATAAATGGAATTTAGCAGTGTCACATTTTACACATGTATTACTTCTTTTCCGTCGAGTTTCTTCTACTATAGTTGTAGTTACCTTGTCATATTTCCCTAATGCAACACTTGAAATATTTGCTTTTGACTAGAAGCCATGAAGACCATGAAATACCTGTACTCAGCACTCAGAAATCAGACCTTTCCTGTTTCTGTCTTAACTCAGTCCTTGTTTAGTTTACTGCAGGCTTTTCTAGGCTAACCGGAAGCTTAAATTAACTGGGTCACAGTGAGTTGAGAAGACTTTGGACATAGTACTGAGATACTAAAACAATGATCTAAAATAGATCATCTAGAAAGATGAATGGAAGACAGCGGAGCGGCTCCCTGGGCCACCTCACAAACCAAGAGGAGTCAGTGCCCGGGAGCACGGGGCACATTAACAAATGCAGGGGAAGAACATTTTGCAATTGCACAAGAACTTTTCATGCGATATTTAGAGGACCCAAAGGCAGAAGAAGAAGGGGGATTAAGGTGGTTTGGGGAGGAACAAGTATGAGAAAACAGAGAAAAGGGAATAAGACTGGTGGGTCTTGTGTAAACACATGACACATTGATATGCTTGCTTAGCCATGCCCTGTACCTCACCAGCACCATCTGTTCTGTCTTCTTAAATTCCTTCCTAACTCTGTCCTGGGTGAAGGCTCCTTGTGCAGTATGCACTTGCGTGTGTTGGTGGGGAGGCTGAGTCCAGGAATTGCAGTGGGACCATGACTCAAAGAGGACTGTGCATCTGTGGTGACAACGACTGGAGCCAGTGAGGGGGGTGAGCATGTGAACACTACCAAGGATCAAGCCAGACAAAGGACAAGTGGGTGAAACGGACTGGGAGCAAAGATGTGTGGGTATGTCTTTGTGAGTGTGAGCACAGAAGGAATTGGCTATCAGAGGGATGATGTGACCCTGACCAGCTGCTGGAGAGACTGTAGGGTCTGAAGGAAAGTGTGTGCTCCAGTTTGGATCTGTTTGCACGTGTACTTGTGCTTTTGTATGCGAAGTAAATGGAGAGAGCAGGGATCTAGGACCAGCAACTGGACAGACTGCGTGTCTAAGGCCAGCTGCTGGAGGGATTCACAGTGTGTGTGTATGTAAGGTGGGTTCTGTACCAGCAGCTAGAATAGGAATGCAGCCTCTGGGGCTCCTATGTCTAATGACCAGCAACTGGGGAAATTGGATTTCAAGGGTAGCTACTAGGCAAGCTGAGTGTCTGGACCCAGCTGCTGGAGAAACCCACATATACGCTAGTGGACCTTCACCTAGTTCAGCTGAAGAAGAAAAATGATAAGGCAGTAGGTACTGTTTGTGTTTGATTGAAAGGTGTGTTCTCTGTGTTGGTCTGTGTGGTGGGCCATGTGTGTATGTGTTGCATGTGTGTTTCTGCATGTGCATGTTGGGAATAAATGGAGTTGTAGTAGCCTCGCCTCCATCGACTTTCTGGACTCAGCTACCTCTTAAAAAATAAATGAAAACTCAGTGGCATTTACTTCACTAAAGCCTTAAGAGGGTCAGCTGGTTCAAAATTAAGGTAACTCTGGCACTTTCAGCACTAATGCTACTCTTGTTTACCTTTACCTGACTATTTCTTGATAACAAAACTTCACACTGGGACATGCGAAGTATTCTTAGCAGTTTATTTCTCCTTTCATTGTTCTTCCTCTCAACATCTTTCAGAGCTGCAGTATAAATACAGATAATTTCTACAATTTACTGATAGGTCTGATCTTTTCTCATTAGCTGAGCAACAGAAGTGTTCCTGAACCAAACACTTTCCCTTTCCTTATTCCCAAGGAAAGGAGGGAGTCAGCATCCTTGTCACATATAATCTTGAATTTCCAGTAGATTTTTTCAACTCTTAAAATTGTTTAACAGTAATGAAAAAGAGTGAAGCGATGTTTTGGAATGAAATCACCAAGAAAGACTGCATAGAACTCTAACTTATTTATTTCTTCTTTCTTTCACTGCCACCCTCTGCCTTTTACTAGAAATTTGGCATCTCATCTTTAATAATGAACAAGTTCCAACAGACATCCTAAGAGAAACAGATTATAAATCTGTCTAAATATCAGTGCATAACTGCATGTGGTCCTTATTATATTTATTTGTTGAATACACTGATACTGTGACATCCAAGCATTCTTTTCAATACCAAAGTACAATCATAAGAGACATTCTACAAAAAATATTAAAAGTACAAATGAAGAAATTAACAATCTATGAAGAAAGGTCCTTTCAAAAATGCAGGCAATATATGGAAGAGGATAACATTTGTAGGATCAACACCTAAAAACAGTCTTTTTACTATAGCACTTATTATTGCTTCTGATGTCACACTGAGGGTCAAGCCATATTTTGTGACCTTGAAATATTTCAGATGAAGAGTAAATCAGTACATAAATAAATAAGTTCAAAACAGGGCTGAAGCATTATATACTTCTTACTGTAAAATAGAAAATGATAGGGCATCTAATTCTCCCCAGCTAAATAGTCATTTTCCACAATCATTCTGCTGACCCAAAACTTTCAGATGCACTAGAGAGGTAAGATCTAGCATGTAGTGGCTGTTTTAGTACTAAGAGTATCTTTATTCTTAGTAGATTATTTCTTAGTATCTCTATTTGTATTCTTAGTATTTTTATTTGAATTATATTGAATATGTCCCTATGGCTTCGCTTTATGAAAAAATATAACTTTTTCAAGTGTTATGGGAAAGTCTATATCAAGCAAGAAAATGACAGCAACTGAGATTCTAGTTGTGATACATATGCAGCTCCCAAAGATGCTAAGAAAATAATTGCATGAGTTGCCAAATCCTATTACTGTAACAATTTTCATATTTTTTAAAGAGATAATTTTTAGTTGAGAATTGAATCTGACAGATCAAGTTGCTTTATGAATCCTTAAAATATATTTACTCATTTGATTGTTCACGGTGTGCCACACACACCGTGAACACATTCTTTCACAACAGAAAGTTCTTAGGTTGGTCTTCATTCTATTACCATAACTGTTTGCATTTATCTAAGTCAGTTTTAATATCTGAGCCTTATACTATACATTAATGAGGTTTTTAAAAAAGAAATATCTTGGCCTCTCAATAAAATAAACCCATTGCATCAGCATCCAGTTCTACCATGACAGTGAAATGCTGAATATATTTGCACTTGAGGTGTTATCAGTCTGTTGATGGAAAAGGGAGGAACTTTCAGTGGGCTTTCTCTCTTTTGAGTTTCTAATAGAAGCTACATTTTCATCTGTCACTTTTCAGAAAGCAGCACTCAAACTTTGTAGCAGAGTTTGCCATCTGCTCACAGTTATGCCCACTGTTCTGTTTGCAAAATGTTCAACATTTGTTTTCAGACAGAAAGACTCAAGGTCACTTAAAAAAAAAAAAAAAAGATTCAAACTGTATAGCAGAAAAGTAGCTAATATCATATTCAAATAAACATTAATCAGACCTGATACATGATTCTACTGAACTATTAAACATTTTGATGAAATGTCCTCAATTTTAAGTAGAAATTTACTTTAGATCCTAGGCTGATTTTGCAAATATTTGTTGTCATGCAGAATATTCATAAATGGGACAGAAACTGGCCTCTCTTCCTCCCTTAGTTTACCAGTGGAAGTGTCTCATGGATGTTTTTCTCCTTGCCTCACCACTGAGTGCATTCTGCAGTCTATCAGAGGCCCATGACACTTGTAGTTTACATATGTATTAGGTTATGATTAAAATTATTTTGACTTTAACTCAGATTTAAGCATATGAAAGCAGTGTAACCAGCAACAGTATATAAGTAATTTGTAACTCTCTAATGACAGAGCCAAACACATCACATACATTAAATACCATGAATGATGAATAAGATGACCACCAAAGTTGCAAACACAGATGGGTGTAGGTGCACACTGAAGACATCCAAGTAACAATAAATTGCCAGGGAAAGGACAAGATAAGCATAAGAGACTGCAAAAAAGCAGGACATTATGCTGAATGTACAGGAGGCATGAGTGGCAAAAGCAAAAACAAGTGACAGGGGCAGAAGAGACCCCCTTTTTGTGAGAGAAGAAATAGCATAAAGCCGTCAGGGATAAGCAAGGAAAATGTGAAGGTGGCAATTCTGCTTCAGTTCCCATTTCTCAAAAACTAGTTTGACACTTTTTTAAAGTATCCTTATAACAGTAATTTTTAATTCCTTAATCGGGAAGATTTCTCAGGGACTGGTACATGTGGTTAGGAAATTCAAAGCCTATCTTGGAGGTGAATCTGATGTGGGATGTGGAGGACAACATGGCAGCGTGAAAGGCTTTTGCATGTACCTCAGCAGCTAAAGGAAGGCCAGGGGAAACGTGCACCTGCCGCTGGGTGGGGCTGAGGCCCTGGTAACAAAGGACATGGGCAAGGCCAAATTACTCAATGCCTTCTCCTCATTCCTCTGAAGGCTGGTAGCCTTCATAAATCCAAAACCCCTGAGACCAGAGGAGAAGTTTGTAGCAAGGAATATTAGTCGGAGAAGGATCAGGTCAGAATATACTTACACTTAATATAAACAAACACCTGGGGCCCGACGGGATGCACCTGCGAGTGCTGGGAGCTGGCTGGTCTCGCTGTGAGGCCACCCTCAGCTATCTTTGAAGGCCCTCGGTGATCAGGGCAGCATGTGAGGACTGGAACAAAGCAAATGTCACTCCTATCTTCAAAAAGGGCCTTGCTGAGGTCCAGGGAACTACAAGCCAGCCAGCCTCATCTCAATGAGTGTTCCTGGGTTCAACTCTAAAGATGATGGGAATTCTTTTTCCCCCATACTAGCCATCAGATTTATATAAAATAGTACCTTAATATTGATTTCGTTTTTACTAATACAGAATAGTTCAAAAGCACAGCCTAAACCGTTTTTTTAAAAATGGGAAATCCCATTTGTAAGAGTAAAAACACTACAGGCTCCAGCAAAAAGTCTTTCTCTGTCTTTCTTAGAAGCCTGCTTTATATATCCAAAGGCCGCAATAAGACATCCTTGAGGCCTTCTCCAGGCTGAAAACCCCAACTCTCTCAGCTTTTCTTCTTAGGAGAGGTTTTACAGCCCTCTGACCATTCTGTGGCCCTCCTCTGGACCCGCTCTAACAGGTCAATGTCTCTCTTTCACTGGGTCCGCAGGGCTGGATGCAGTGCTCCAGGTGGGGTCTCAGAAGAGCTGGGGAGAGAGAGAAAGAGAGGATCACCTCCCTTGACCTGCTGGCCACACTTCTTTTAATGCAGCCCAGGACATGGTTGGCTTTCTGGGCTGCAAGTACACAGCCCTGGCTCATGTGCTGGTTTTCATCTGCTAGTAGCCCCAAGTCCTTCTCTGCAGGGCTGCTCTCAATGCATTAATTCCCCAGTCTGTATTGATGTTAGAGATTGCCCTGACAGAGGTGCAGGACCTTGCACTTGTTAAACTTCATTAGATCCACATAAGCCCACTCCTCAAGCCTGCCAAAGTCCCTCTGGATGGCAGCCCTTCCCTCTAGCAAACAGACTGCATCACTCAGCTTGGTGTCATTTGGGTACCATTGGGTGCATTTTCTTTCATCTGCCTTTTCTGACCAGCATACTTGTAGAAGCCTTTGTTATTATTTTTCACATTACTTGCCAAATTAATCTGTAACCTTTCCTTACCTTTCTTGATGACATCCTTACACACCTGGGTAGTGTCCCTGTATTCCTCCCAGGATATGTGGCCTTGGTTCCACTGCCTAAGCACTTTTGTTCTTGAATTTTAGTTTGACCAGGAGACATGCTGGTCTCCTGCTTCCTTGCCTGATTTTTTACACATGGGAATTGAGAATTCTTGTGCTTTAAGAAAAATGTCCTTAAAGAACTGACAGCTGCAGTTCTGCTCCTTTACCCCTGAAGGCAGTTTCCCAGAGGGTCCTATCTGCTAATTCCTTAAGTGAAAGTTCACTCTCCTAGAATTCAGGGTCTTGTTATTGCTTTTGATATAAGGGCTTGAAATAGCTTTCACTTTTGGACATACTACTATAAAAAGATGTAGTTGCCTTTCAGGGAAACAGTTATATTTAAATAGACCAAAATACTGTATGCCTGTAACTAACTTGTATTATATAACTCAGACATGAAAGGCATATATAGTATATTCCAGAAGTCAGAACGCCAAGATTTCAAAAAGAAAGAAATAAAAAGAAAGTGCTTCCAGTATAATTGCTTTTTCTTTTGAAAAAATGTGTTTGAAGGTCTGAACAAAGGAACTTTGAGGACTTATGAGCTCTAAAAATGCTTGGGTTTTTTTTTCCCACCTAGTGTGTCAGTAAACAATCACTTCCCACTTTGACTGGTTTTAAAAAGATGAGCTTAACTCTGCATTTTTGGGTGGTTTTGTTTGTTTTTTTAGAGTACCCTGTTAAATATTATACTTTTAGCCTGAAGGGCAAAGAGAACTATTTGAAGAACTAAAACTGACAAAAAAATCCCATCTATATTGGAAAGTAAATAAATTTCAAACATTTCAACTAGGAATATCTAAGGTACTTTAACTAGTTAAAAAAATGACAGATGAGTTAAAGAATAGACAAAAAAGGGACTTTTTAAACATTCTTTTGTATTCTACCAATTTCTGGTATTTTGTCTACAAAGACACATGAGAAACACACATTTAATAAAAGGCCCTGCATGCCAATACATAATATTTTCTGACAAATATGCTGTCACTGTGGTATTGCTATAGTGAAGTTTACTCCTTTTTTTCTTTTATATTTTTTTGAAATTGTTTTTCAACCAGCTGTAAGAGAAGCCGTAACTAAAAAATAGGCTTAGTTATATGCATCTCACATAAAACAATCTTGTTCCTCAACCATAACAGCTGTCCAACAATTGATGGTAGTATTCAAATGAATTGTAACATTCACGCCTCACCTTGCATGTTTATTATACCTATGTCACACTGTGTGTCAGCACAGAATTACAGCAGGATCTTACTACTACATAGAAGGGTGGAGAAACTGCAGAGCAAAACAGTGAGAGATTCAGGCTAGACACTGAACTAGTTTGTGTAAGTCGATGACATACTGTTAATGTCATGGTGATACGCTGTTGTAGACAATGAAATGGCTAAGGAAGTTGCTCAGGTAGCGTATATTCCTACCAATCTTATCGCTATTACTCAGAACCTTTGGGATTAGAGTATACTCTAGAAACAAAAATTATCATCTCTGGTGACAGTGATTTCTTAATGTTTAATATTAAACTGCATAGGACAGCGAGGAGTAGCAGATGCTAAATTAATTCACGTACGTTTCTGCAATGAGAAAGAAATAGATGAAATCAGGGTGTCTTCTCATCTGATTAATATTTTTCCCTGAAAGAGGATGAGTGGTTTAACTGGATTTGATGATGCTTTATAGCTGTGACTTTGTTGGCAGGGTATGTGAGAAATGGTCCAACATTAACCACTGGGCAAAAAAAAGGACAATTGTCTTCCTCAGTATCACTGATAATTCAAGAAGATGTATTCAATAATTGCTGCTCTGATCAAGAATGCGTTTAATCATGTAGTAAGTGGGATCCTTTCTGCTTTAATGACCTGTATAGTATGGGCAGATACAAATATGAGCTCATACTTTATAACTGAGCTAAACCTCACTATGGGAAAGTCATTAAACTTCCTGCAAATTTAGGGGAATCTCAGGGGAAAAAAGTGTGTTTACTGCTTACTACTGCTTTTCCTATAACACAACATGTTATACACAGATCTGCATAATAATGAAACTTCTTCTTGTCTCTAAGATCCTTCTGACATGGTGCCTAGTCATGTCAACATTTCCATTTTAGAGTTACATAAATTGTGCATATAACATTAATTTTGAGAAACTTAGATATAGCTTTGATTCTAGTAGGAACTGCTGAAGAATAATCAAGCCAATAACTCCAAGTAAGAGCCTCCAGCCCTGTTCTTGTTAAGACTTTTGTTGCTGTGATTGACAGAAACTTTCCAAGTCTGAATTTTCCCCTGCTAGATGTTAGTCGCTTAATCGGCAGCTTTGAAAATCAGAAGTCATTCTCCATAATTCACATTCATGCAAGTGCTCATAAGTTAAGTTGATATGGAAGGGGCTAGGTTTTCTTTCTTCACACATTTTGGTGTGAACTAACAGAAATTAATGTCAGCTCTTACAGCTCATGTGAGTCATTGTTTAGAGACAATAATCCAGTCAGGAGTGTAATGGTAGTGGAGTGTGCAAATATGTAACCAACTACTGACTTGCGGAATCAGACTCCACAATCTATCAGATTGTAAAGTAGGTATGTTTATTCAGCGCGGGGGGTAGTCCCACCAAAACCGTGCGCACCTGGGGCAGTAATTTGTTCCAATTTATACAAGCAAGTATTGCATATACATAAGATTGCCTAATA
>JAVJGI010000032.1:1671366-1692920 GCA_035590275.1 Ibycter americanus
CCCCCACTCGGGGAGCATGCACAATAAATTTAACATGAACTGTACCTTTAAATTGAAGCGAGAAAGCAACGAACCAATAATTAGTTAGTAGGTGTAGACTTTGGGCAGAACTAACCAACTTCACTGTATAAATATGTATTGTGAGTAAAACTAAGTGTGCAAGTTAGGAGGAGCGATCGCCCTTGCACCCGGCGCCACAATAAACATACCCGCTTTATAACTCTCCTCGAGTTTTAGAGTTCGATTCTGCACGTCACTACTAGAATGACTTTATACAATTGGAATGTATACACTGAGTGTCTTCTGTTTAAAAAATCTCTTAGTTAGTGATCAATCAATTTGTCTAAAACAAAACGAAAACCAACAGCTTCCAGAGATTATATATGGGAATCAAGGAGGTAGGAGTCGCAAGAAAAAGAATCTTATTTTTGGTGCACTTACCCCAGAACCAATGACAAAGTCTGCTTATGAAAAGATGACATCTAATTTTGATCTGAAAAATATTGCATCCCTTTCTACAATTTGCTGTACTGGAGGAGCTAAATATCTGTTTTACCTTATCTTTCTATTCTTAGTGAGTGAGAGTTATTTTAAATAGCTCTAGCATTATTAGTTCTATAATCAGGTTTTTACAGATACTAGCAGAATTCGAGATCTAAGGTGACTAAATACATTAGAAGCAACAGTCTTTTTTCAAAATGACGAAGTTCATAAAGGATGGAATAAAGGAAATCTTATTACCCTAATGATTCACAATGAATAGAATATCAAATAAATTATACAACTTGACAAAGGTAAAATAAAATTACTATTACCAAATCACATAAATCTCCTATAAAACCCACCAGATTTCTTACTACATCATGACAACTTCAAATTCCACATTAAAAAAATTTTACAATATGTATAAGAATACAATCTCATAGTGTCTTATACAATCACATCCAACCTGTTGATTTTGTTTTATAAGTTGTGATACCAAATGAATAGCATAGGAACTTCTTCTCTGTATAAATGAATGTAATTGTATAGGAAAACTGTGTTCATATAGGTTTCTAAAGAACAGGGCATGTACTATCCTATGAATATTTATCAAGGAGAAACAAATGGGAAAGTTTTACATTAAAAAAACAACCACCTACATCTTTTTTGACAGCTTGGATTTGGGGGGGGGGGGGCAGGGGGAATAGTAAAATATATAATAACATATAGCACACACTCATATAACAAAAACAAAGTCTATAAATATAATTTTTATGGTTATAACCTGTTGATACTACCTTATTAAGCTGAAACAAAGGTAACTGTGAATTTAAGGCAACCACCCAAAAAAATGATGGTGCAAAACATCTTTCATTATAACTGAAAATTGCAAGTTGCAAATATAGATGCCCCATTTGGTATCTCCTAGTTAACAGACCAATAAAATGATCTTGATGTACAATGCCAAGAGAAAGTATTCTTGGTACCTGTGTTTGTGAGACGCAAGTTAACTGAAATTTATTTCTTTTAAAAGAGGTTCACACTATAGATTGCGGCACTTTTTATAAGAATCTTTAACGAGGATTTTAAAAGACATAAAGCACCACATGCTTAAAAGAAAAAAATAAATCACTTTTATGAAGTTATTTGCTAATTTATAATATAGATATATTTTCAGTAAGCTCCACTATTTTTTTCAAGGAAAAGTATATTTTAATATGGTTTACAGCGAGGTCATATAGTATTCTTTTCCTGTAGAACTTGTAAGAGAAAAACAATCCATCTTGAGAACACAGTATAAAGTTGGGTTTTTTTTAAGTTTTAAAGTATTTGTAACTTTATAGTTTTCAAGGTCATATCTTCCAAGTTCATGTAGAAATCATTCTTACTGTCAGTTGTTTAGAAATGAATTTGTCAATACAAAGAAAAGTCAATTACCTATGTAATTTCACAAGACTACCACCACAATAGCCACCTACTCTATCTCTCACTGAACCTCCATTTTTAAATGCCTGATCAGCTATTGGCTAGTCACCTTTTAAGCTACTTTTCTCTGACCTTTCGTAATTACTACTTCAGAATGACTTTCAGTCACTTCTTTTAAACCTGGAGTCAAAACAAATCTTTATAGTAAAAGGTCAAGATATTTTGGTACATAAATCTCTTTTGTGAGCGTGGTTCCTAACAAAAAGACTTGCTTTTGGTTTTGTATTGCTGACTGTTCAAAAATAAGAGACAGCCTTACAACTTACGAGGATGAAGACTGTTAGAATGAAAAGCTACATATTTAACTGTTAGTTGTTATTATTCTTACTACATGAGTATTTACTTTGTGAAAAGATTTATTTTCAGTTACTTAAACCATCTTTAAGAATGTATTGATCTCATGCCTGAATTATCTTTGATTCAAGTCTTTTTTCCAATGACACATCTTTGTGTATTTCCATTTCTGAGATTATGACAGATATTGTTATTTGGTAGTATTTATCGAAAAGAAGTCTAAGTATGTCCTGGTCTTGCAGCAAGTTGGCCTCTAGAAAAACTAATGCTGCCAAATACTGATTTATGTTACAAAACAAATTTATAAACTAATATAGAAAGGATTTAAAACACTTTCATAATGCTTTGCTTATAAGGCCTACTGAAAGGAACTGATTCTGTTTCATCCCTAGAATACATCTCTAGTTAGTGCTTTAAAAAAGTTGTAAGTTTACTTAAGCACATTGGTGAGTGAACTGCGTAAAATCTGCTCAATGAACTGAAATATTAACTGTGCCCAAAAATCAAAGGGTCCCGTAGCCAAAAAAGAGGTCTTTTGACTCCTCTAAAATGGTGTCACTCGCAATAGATAACGTGACTGTATCACCAGATGCAGTTTTACCTAAGTATGCAAGCAATGTGAACACCAAGAGGACAAAGACATGCATAGCTGCATGTAGGAGGCATCCGAGTAACACAAGTTGCCAGACAAGGACAGGGTAAGCACAAGGGACTGCCAACAGGCAGAACATCCTCCCAAACACACAGAAGGAAGACTGTCAAGACAAAAGAAAAGATAAGAAGTATTAGGAGTAGAGAGGACTCCTGTTTTGGTGAGGGAAGAAATAACATAATGTCACCAGACATACGCAAGGAGAGAGAGAAAGAAGAAAATTCTACTTGGGCTCCAGCGTCTCTCATCAACATGTTTTTCAGCAGAATGCCTTGACCACTGTGACCAAGAGACAGTGTGGACCACAGTCATCAACACTAACAGCATGGCATTGATTTTGTGGTATTGTACGTTCACAGCTATTTCAAATGTCATTTTTTGAAAAGTAACAGTCTTCTATACATAATTATGAAGATTGATATTGTACAGGTATTGACCATGAAAAAGAAGTCTGCTGTTAATGAATTTAATAATGTTTTATTTCACAATTTAAAACTGGCCTAATTTGTCAGTCTTCTAAACACTCCCATCACAGCAATTGCTAATTCCCTAATATATATACAGATAATGATATATCCTGTTTCACCAGTCCCCAAAAGAGAATGTGGATATTCTTCACAACAGAAGGAGTTGAGCTTTCTCCTGCCCAAATTTTACTATCACAGACTTCAGTACCATGCATTTAAGCTATGCCAAGCTATACACTCTGTGGAGAAGGACCTGGGAGTCCTGGTGGACAGCAAGCTGCCTGTGAGCCAGCAATGTGCCCTTGTGGCCGAGAAGGCCAATGGGATCCTGGGGTGCATTAGGGGGAGCGTGGTCAGCAGGTTGAGGGAGGTGATCCTCTCCCTCTGCTCCACCCTGCTAAGGTCGCATCTGGAGTGATGTGTCCAGTTCTGGGTTCCCCAGTTCAAGAGAGACAGTAAACTACTGGAGAGGAACCAGTGAAGGGCTACGAAGATGATGAGGGGACTGGAGCACCTCTCTGACAAGGAAAGGTTGAGAGAGCTGGGGCTGTTTAGTCTGGAGAAGACTGACAGGGGATCTTACCAATGTATACAAATAACTTAAGAGAGAGTGTCAAGAAGATGGGGCCAGGCTCTTTTCAGTGGTGCCCAGTGACAGGACAAGGGCCAACGGGCACAAACTACAACACAGGAGCTTCCATCCGAATAGGAGGAAACACTTCTTTACTTTGAGGGTGACAGAGCACTGGCACAGGTTGTCCAGAGAGGCTGGGGAGTCTCCTTCTCTGGAGACACTCAAAACCCACCTGGACATGATTCTGTGCAATCTGCTCTAGGTGACCCTGCTTTAACAGGGGCTTGGGATAGATGATCTCCAGAGGTCCCTTCCAACCCTGACCATTCTGTGATTCTGTGATAAGAAGACTTCAGCTGAGAACACTTTGAGATGAATTTTGTGTCCAAGCTACATTACAGATAGCAGAAAAACACCTCAAAAAAACCACACCCCACACTTAAAAGAAAACCATCTCAAGTAAACTTTTCCCTTTGAGAAAGGTTTAACATACTTTCAAAGTGGTTTATTTCAGTGATTGCCAGTGTCTCCCAGGCACAATATCTCATAGACTATGAAAAAGCAGGTAAATACTTCTCGCCCATAAAGACAATATCCTTCATAAGAACAAAGAAAATGAATGTATTAAAGAAAAGAAATTCCAAACACTCAATTTTCTGCTCTATAAACTTAGTCACTTTCAAATAACCAGAAGAAAACCTGTATATCTAAGCATTCAATTCTGTTAACCATTATATTTTAACTACTTGCTTTTAAATGAGAAAGAATATTAATTTAGAGAGTTTATTTGGTGTGGAATGTCTCTGTCTTACATATATATATATGCCATACATAACACAGGCAAATTATTTAATCTCTTTGGAAGTTAAATCTTGTTTTTATTCTAAACACTTTTCCTCTAACATTTACTGTACTTCCGTTTATTATAAATCACAAATAGAACACTGTTTATTTTTCATTATTTTTACCTGGATGTTATAACAATATTGAATTTCTTCAAAAAAAGAACTGCAATAATTACATGGACTTTGCAAAAGGAGACAAAAAAAATTAGGTCAAACATGAATTGAACATTCCTCAGCTTAGATCTCTGAAATATGCTTAAGAATGAAAATGTGTATAATACATTTCTTCTAATAAAGAATTTACAAAAATCATGTTGGAAATGGACATATTTTGTTCTGAAAAAATTGGTGGTTTTAATTTGAAAGAGCCACAAGGGACAAGTTTTATGTGAACATTTTATGTAATGTTATTTTGTTTAATCAGACTTTGATACTACAGTAGTGGGAACTTTAAAACTTTAAAAACTTTAAACTCCTTAGTATATTGTTGAAAGCTTTGAATTTTTTTTCCCATCTAGCTTGGGTTGGGGTGTAGTTCCTGCATACTGAAGGTTATGTGCTGTGTTACAGATTGGTTTTCCTCTAGGAGAAATGTATACTCACACATTTTTATTCCAACTCACAAATTTGCATTACTTGTCTTCTCGAGATTGTTAGGACTACTTTTTCAGCATATTGTTTGCGACAATATAGGTACAATGGCCCTGAATATATTTGGTTTAATGCACAATGCTAATCTAAGACAGTTCAACCCCTTGGAGCTTGGGTGTACAAGATAATATTATTGAACGTCCTGTCATGCTGCTTAAGACTCAGGAATGGAAAGCCACCACTCAATCAGCGGTCATGGGTTTTGCTAAAATAAGGTCCCAAAGAGAAAAGGGGCTCTGTTCATTGCTAACTGCATGGAAGTAGCCAGACATGCTTCTGGAAAGTAGTACGGTACTGCTTTCATCAGGAAAACAATCAATGTTGTCTCATGAGTTGCTGTCAACACCTTCAATTGCTGCTGAGATAAGCATCTTACTTTACAAACGTCATTAGCATTGCTGTCCAGAGGCCTTGAAGAAAGCTAAGACAGTAAAACAGAAGAGAAGGAGCATCTGTGTAGGCATCTAGTAAAAAAATAAGGCCCAAGTCCATCCTGCTTAATTTGAGGTCATTAACTACCTAGATACATGAGTTCAAAATACAGGCAGAAGCCAAGCTATGAGCCATCTACATGTCACTCTAGAAGTGTAGATGCCATGTCAAAGCTGTACCATGGCATCAGCAGCCTGGTATAAGGAATTTTTGGGTAGCCCAAATCTGCAGTGTTAGTCAGAGGCAAGGCTGTATATTTTGAAGCAGTGCTGAAGTGAACCCTGTGAGGACACATAGGAAGTGTTATTTCCTGATGTTTCCTGCTTGAAGGTGTGTCCCCCTTTGACATTCCAGGACATAAAGGATTGTACATGTCTTGAGCATATGAAGACTCATCTCATATATTCAGGAAGACCTTCCACCCCTCACTTACATACACAATGAAGGTGAATAAGAACCTACAGCACCCAACAAAAACTTTGTTAACCCCTGGTGGTCCTCCCTGCTCTGCTGGGAGCACAAAGTCACCTTGTGTTTATTTAAAACACTATAGGGAGATGATTCAAGGTAGGTGTTAATTGCCATGCATGGGCACAGTGGAGGGCCGAAACATTCAGTGACCTGAATCCAGTGGAGCTTAGCACAAGGGCGGCTCTCTTGTTCAGTGTTTAGGTGTTCAGACAAGTTTAACTATATCCTGGTTCTGAACATGAGCTGAAGTGATAAAGAGCTTGTCTGCACATGCAAAGAACAACAGACAGACAACCCAGGTAGTACCCTGCCCCTGCTACTCCCACCACAGGAGATTGACCAGCCTATCAAAGGCCCGCCTTGACAAGCCCAGAGGAGCAGAGAAGCAGAACAGCAGGCTGAGAACGGTGTTCAGAGGAACAGACATACTGTCTGGCTGGAGTAGGACATCAGATCGGAGACCCATGTATGTGCGGTGCCAACAACTGGAGCTAGTGCAAGCGTGCAATGGCCAGCAAACATCAGACTGGGCCAGCCAGCGAGAAGGAAAAGTGTGTTGGGAGCCAGGGTGCATGTGTATGTTTGTGAGACCATGGGAGCAGGTCCTGGCCAGCTCTATGTGTGTGTGTGAGCATGTGTCAGGTACAGGGCAGACTGGGTCACACCCACCTGCTGGAGGCACCCACACTGTACATGGGTGCTTATGGATGTTCTTACTGGCAGACCCCACCACAAAACTCGAAGGAACTTATCATCTTTGAGACTATCCCACAGTGAGATTTGATTGTAATTGCCCAATAAGCACAGAAATCATCACAGATGCTCAGATAAATAACATACAGTCTTGGTCCAGAAGGCTAAAAAGGCACTGTTAACTCAACCTGTTTGTACAGTATTGAGAGTTACCTCTTAAACATTCATCCAGACACTGAAAGAAGCCTCAGCTAAGAGACTGCAGGGGAAGAAGTGCTGCAGGAAGACTGTGGGACAATTAAGTAGCTAGGGGTACCATGACATGACACTGAAGGGTTGGTATCTATGGCCTTAGGACTGGATCTATCATATGTTGGTATGTTGGTGTCAGAGATTCTCAATGAAGTTATGAAGATGGAAGGTCTTCCAGAAGAGATACAGTGTGTATAAACTCTAGAAGAGGTGTTCTGCTTAACTTTGCAAGAACTATGCCCCTTTTTTATAAACAGTCCACATTGCAGACCCTTTCAGGAACCCCTAGAGTTAGCTGCTGGGGTTTTATGACCTTTCATGAATTACTACTCAGCTATCTGCGCAGTCCCATGAACGTCTGAACTTCAGAAGCAGTTCACCAGAGGTTGCCATTTTGAGCCTGGCATTTTAAAACAGAGACCACTATCACCTACCTTCCTTTTGTTCAAGCTTGGCTGTTGTGGGGTCAAACTCATACATATTTTCACGGATTTAAAGGCAGAACTCTAAAGTCTATTGTGTACAAAACTGCACCAAGAGTGAGGAATCCTGGCTTTGCATTCTCTTTCCCTCATCTGTACTGTTTATCATAACTATGTCACAGTCTATCTAGACATCTTAATTAGCAGATAACTCATGAAGCTTGTTTGCCTACTCATAATCTATATCCTTTACATTTTTTATTTCTAGCTGTTTTGTAGACCATTTTGATAAGACTAAGAGACAGTTTCACTCTGACTAGCCTGGGTTTCAAATGCCTTTGCTACCATGCTGTCTGATTAGGTGAGGTTATAGGGACACCTGCTATCCTGCCTCAACCTGCACTACTACTGAAATGAAGTCATATGAGTCCTCCTTTCTTGAAAGTTGGTCTCTCTTATCACTTAGTACCAAGTGAATTTCAAATAATTTTTATTAATATATATGCTTGCAGCTAATTGAAACTACAGTTTCTATCTATACACAAGCAAGTTTTACAAAACTGCCGGTTTATGTTATGCCAGTGAAATAAATTCCTCATTCCATGTACTAAGGAATCACGGTTTTTTTAGATTGCTGAACTAAAATCACTACAGAAAAATATAATCTTGCCCCAAAAGCAAGTATTAAGTATTTTGATTAAGGCTATGAAGCATGAAAGTTAAAAGTAATTTTTTCTTTGATAGTACGGCATGATCCTTCTTTTAAAATGTGAACAGTTCAAAAATTTCAAGGTGATTTCTTAGTTGAAAATAGATATCTGAAAATAAGCTTTCCTTCTCTTAGGCTGTAGATAAGATGAATACCTTTTACATGTTGTTGTGATCCTGTATTTACAAAGGGATGGCAGTTTTTCTATTCTCATTGTTTCTCCCTTCAAATTATCAAGGCATTTTCATTCTTTTGAGCTGCTTATGCAACTCAGTATACAATATTGTTTTAAAAAAAAATAGTACCATATCTCGAAAAGATGCAGCATCTAGAAATCCTCTCTGCTTCTTGTGAACTTAAGCACAGTATAGCAGATGAGAAGTTCAGACAATGCTTATCCACTATGATGCTGATAAAGGCCTAAGTCCTGTTCCCCTTTCTATTCAGCCTTGTAAAGTAGACTAATTTCCAGGAAAAGGGAATAATAGTGGGTGCAATGTCCCACCAGCTTAAATTATATTAAGCAATGCTTGTGAGTTTATATTACTCTACAATTATATTACATTTTTAATATGAACAAGCAAATTGGAATATACAGGAATATGCTGACCAGTGACAGATTTTTAATTTCAGAAAAAAGTTCAAGTTTTCTTAGTGACAGCTTATTTTACTTTAAGTATGCAAAAGTCAGCTTTTGAGAGAAATATGTTTCTGATGTGCTGATAGAAAAATCCAAATAAAAGAAATTAATTTAAACTGGTTTTATTAATAGTTCTTAGGATTAGCTTTTATCTTTTAAAACTATCTAGTTTTAATATGCATTTTACTCCCACAAAAAAATGTTTTTTCTTTGACTTTAAATGCACAATCTCCTTTGTTCTTCTTTCCACCAAAAAAAGCTACTGCTAACTCACAATTAAAGTTACAGACCAAAGTCACTCCCGCTGGAAAATAAAGACTTAATGTCCTTCATATATTCACATTTCAAATGAAAAGATCTCTTTTTATTGCTGATGATTAGATTCCCAGACGTTCCTTTGATTTATTGAAAAGATGTGCAAAGATATGAAAAAAAAATATAATTGAAGCAACAGGTCTTTTTAAAAGTATCCTTCAGGGGTTGTTCTTAGTGATGTGTTGCCTGAGAAGTTCATTTAAGTATTATATAAACATCAGCATAACCCATAGTCTCACCTATCGATCCCCAGAGAGCTTTGGAATTGTACTGTATTCAGCTAAACATGTTTTCTTTTAATCACAAGTCTACTATACCAAAGGCAGCGGAAATAGAGTATCTTGTTCCCTACAATGGTCTTCAGTAAAAACCCCTAAAGATGTGAGAATAAAATAAATTTCTGTTTGTTTGGGGTTCTGATGTGCTCTGTGATACACCACCTGTAGGAGAATTACTATTCACAGGTACTGGGAAAGTCTGATAAACTAATAATCTACACACAGGCAGAGAGAAAAAAGGGCAAGAATGTTCGTACCTCCTTTGCTTATCACTTGCCTCAGCTAGCTACACAGACAGGGTGAAAAATGTTGTATTACTTGATCTTTTTCTTCTTAAACAAAAAAACCCACCACAAACAAATATGCAAATGTGAAGATACATTGTCTACTTCTACATTAACAAGTAGTACGACACAGTAGCAGTAGCCCCACAGGACAAAGTAGCTGCTCCTGAGCATCCAATACCTACACCATATGTTGTTTGGGGGTTTGCTTCATTCAGCTTGTAGTCTGTTCCTGCATGCCCATTCATAACAGGAATATTCTCAATGCAAATACCTCACCTTGCAAGGAGCAAATAATAAAATGTACCTCTGGCTTTTCAGCTTGCATAAATGCAATGTTTGATGTGCTGAATTGTTTAACTTTAGCGAAGTTAGACTTATTTTTACAGGTAAAAATATAGCCCCATATTTATGATTTCTATTGGCCTGGAAGTGCAGAATCTCAGGGCTTGGTTTGACTTCTGTTACCTTTCTACCAAAGTCCACGTACTACCACTGAAACTTCAGCATAGATAAGACGTGTTTTTCTTCAATCTGGCTTTCAGAAATAACAAGGACAAGAGGCAATGAGCACAAACTGGAACACAGGAGCCTCCATCTGAACATCAGGAAACACTTTTTTACTCTGAAGGTGACAGAGCACTGGCACAGGTTGCCCAGAGAGATTGTGTAGTCTCCCTCCTTACAGATATTCAAAACCCATCTAGACATATTCCTGGGCAACTGGCTTTAGATGGCCCTGATTGAGCAGGGGGGTTAGACCAGACGGCTTCCAGAGGTCCCTTCCAACCTCAACTGCTCTGTGTTTCCATGAAGTATTTTGGCTGAAATCTAACCAAGAAAATGTCATCTAAGTCTGGTAGAAGGCAAATAAACTCGAGTTTTATTTGTTAAAACCTAACAATCTGATTTAGTGATAAAAGGATAGCAAGTGAAAACACAGGTCAAGTGTAATAACTGATAGTGCAAGTAGGATTATCAATAATCAACAATTTTACTTCAGAAGTTAGACAAAGGCAGAAGAAAGGAGCGATTCATTTTGGTTCCTGCTGAGATGGGCAAAAGCTTTTGCTGCTCCCCCAAGTGGTAGATGGCTTTATTAATATAAAGCTCTATATAAATAAAAATACGCAGAATTTCTTACACTATACAAGGTCTATAATGCTGACTCTAACTTTTCTCCAGTGTTCACTGATAAAAGAGTACTTCTGCTGGAAATGGGAGTGGAAGACTTTGTTGTGCATTTCAGTGTAACCCTTAAAATCTTCCTCTGTCAAAATGCTTCAGCTGCAGCTTTTGAGTAACAGCTATGTAACCCTATCCAATCTGTTACACATACTGTTACACATACTGGAGTGGGAAAATATGCAGGACTGTCTGTCTAGCACAGCAGCCATCTACGCTTGGCAGACAAGCTGTACTGCCTATAGGAGGCAATTTCCTATAGGACTGATTGAGTTTGCTGGAGTACACAACATTGCCAGCTCACGCATGTGTCCTGTGATACTTGGCATTTTTCTGAATTCTCAATGAACAGCGACTGTTCAGAGATGTGCAACTATCAAGAGTTCTAAACTTTCTTTTAAAACTTTTGAGCGCCCACAGTTATAAGAAAAGTTGGTAAGTCCAATATGCAGATGTACATTGAAAAAAAGAATAAAAATATCAAGGTATACACACCTGCTGTCTAGGTAAAAATTGTTCAAGACATTTCATAGGTGTCACCTCCTTTCCCTTGATGCCTGTTAATTCAAGGGACAAATTCAGAGTACAGTTTTTCCAGCTTTATCATACATGGATGCTATGTAATTCCCTTCCACAGGGGAAGACTGGGGAGAAGATTTCAAATTTTTCAGTGTATTTAATGTAATATCTCTTTTTACATTCATGTCAGAATTCTGGAAGGCTAACCTAAGATCTTTCAACACCTGGTTGTTGCAGTATTGGATACCTAGTTACTAAACTGTTATTTTTATGGATGGTAGTTAACTGCATAATGGTTCATTTAGGTGCTCAGACTGCTGAGGGTCTACAATAAGCAGGCTGAAGGTGAAGGTACTTTTATCTTCACAAATTTGTCCTAGGGAAGGTGAACGAAGTAGGCTAGGAACCATAGGGCTTATAGCCAATTTTTATTTCTTTGGCATGCTACTGGCATTACTTAGTTTTCCAAATCAGCATTGTAGCATTTTTCTACATCCTTTACCCATTGCCACATGCAGAAAACTGAAGACAAGCTGTTGTGTTGTGAGGTGCTGTGCAGCAAGTTTGCTGGAGCTCAGGAGTTGCTATGCTAATGTTAAATGGCATGGATTTAAACTGGTTCTGCTAATAAGTAGACATTTGGAAAGGTATAGACAGAGTAATGTAAAAGCTTTTCACCTGTAGTCCATCAGTTCCTTGTGCTGTAGACAGTAGATTGCTGAATTTTTGTTCCTGTTAGTCTCCTAACTTCTGCATTTTTCCTGGTAGACTTATATAGGGCAAAACTACACTGTCATATAATCTAAAAAGAAATATGACCACTTCATGAGATCCCCTAAAGTTCCTTGTTAATAAAAAATCCTTTTCTGATCCATGGCTAGGAACAAATACAGGAATTGTTGAATTATTGGACCCCAGCTTAGGCCAAAAGGGCTCTGGTTATGAATGTTAGCCTTTCACTTGTATAAGATGGTACGTACTTATATATTCATTATCTTGAGTGGGGTTTATTGTTTATTTGCTGGGGATTTGTGTGTGGTTTTTGTAAAAAAGAGGCATTGGTATGAATGTGTCTTTCAAAAATGTTTTATGGTTCAATATGACCACATTTGCATACATAAATGGATTCTGATGATTAATATGTTAATTAAATCTGTTCACTTTGGCAGTTCTCAAGTTAGGAAGGCACAAGATAAGTTCTTGTAAGAACAGCAATATGTGGATGTGGATGTGTTGCAAGGAAAGGCTGCGTTATGGAATTTGCCCTTCATGCAGTAAAAACCTTTAGAAAATAATCATACCGTTAAAAGGTTTCATGCTTTTACATAGATTAAAAAAAGATTAAACTACAAGTAGTTCTGTAGTTGTGGCGTGTTTTGTTGGCAAAGCGTATTTCCATATCATAATTACCAGTTATTAGAGAAGGTTAGTAAGATTACTTTTTGTAGCAGGGAAGTAGTAAGAGCTTTTCTCTCTGCTTTCATTTTGTGAAAAACAAGCTTTTAATACAGAAGACAATTCATGTTCTAAAATAGCAGCTAAGCATTTTGAATGCAGCGGTCTTGATTAAAGATTCAGCCTGACTCTGCATTTACCTATGAGGGGTCACAAGTACCTGGAACACAATGAAGATGTTCTAGTCCATTGGTCTGAATTTTCTATGTAGCAAGCTGCTGAGTTTCATTCTCTGATAGCACACATTCATATTTTCCATTTCTGCACACAAAACCTATCATTCTCACCATCATGTTTGCAGCTATTTTGTTCACAAACTACATACTTCCACATAAAACTGCAGATGTAAGGAAACAATGGCTTCCATAATGCAAGATCACAGTTTAATTTTTCATAAATATTCATCTTCTGTGATATGTGTATCATCTGTACTTATATTCTATAGTAGATTATGCCTCTTACATAATATGTGATAGATGAATAGATACTTTGCTTGAGTCTGTGTTTGCACCTCTTATACAGTTTTAACTGGGTGTGTCCAAATCAATGTGAGGTGCCCATTACTTGTAAATACCTGCACATACCTAACTTTCGTCCTGTTCTCTAGTCTAGGTTTGCTTAAAGCATATTTATTTTGCAGTGAGGTGAGAAGTATACACCTACTTTTGATAAAATTAGAACCATTTTTGTCAAATGGTTGTGAGGACTAAAAACTAAGAGTATTCTCATGAATTAGCATTGAGAAAGGGGAAAACAAGACCAAGAAGCAAGATTATTCAGTGCTTGGAAATCTGACTATTGTACATAGGTGATTATCTGCACAATAGGCACAGAACTATTCAAAACTAAAAAAAAAATAATCCTGTGTTTTCCTTTGCTTAGTTACTAAAGGGAATTTTAGGAGCATTCATGCACCATTGCAAACACATGATAATGTACAATCTATTTCAGACTCATTCTTTAGTGCAGCCAACACTGTGACTAATGTTTGCTCTATCTTGTGATGAATTCTACATTTGTTTATTTTCTTCTTTAGGAAAGACTTTTTTTTTTTAGTAGTAGTCTTAGATTCTGGCATTAATATTTTGAATGAATTCTTAAATGGTTTTAAGGACTGTACTAAACCTTTTTTGCAATGCAAGATGCATTGAGGTTTCTCTGGTATGAGTAGTTGCCTACAAGCAGTGAAGCAAGCAGACTCATGCCAAAACTCCAAAGCAAAGGGAAGAGAAAGATGCAGCAAAAGTTAGCTGTGTCACTTACTATACTACCAAAAGGTACTACATTATCAGGGTGAAAGTGAGGACCATTATAGATTGATAAGAATAAAATAATTCTCTATTGTATATGCATGAATTCACACATACCTATACTAGCTTGTGGGAATAAACTCTGTATTCCAGCACAGTGCTCAGAGCTATCTAATCCCATTGTACTGCTGGCAAATGTGTGATAGCTAAGTATCTGTGTTTATGTTGTAGTTCTATCCTAAGTAGCGACAAAAATTTGGGTTAGTCAAGTGTGTTTTGCACTGAAGTTTTGACTTTAGGAGCAGAATAAGACTTAAATATCTTCCTATATGTAGTTTCATTCCCCTCCTGCAACTAGTGTTTTATTGTTTGTTGATGTTACAAACAGTCTCGAATTAGCGTAAACTTTAATAATTAGGATTTTTTTTCTAGTCCTGAAGCAATTTATGTGCAGAGTCTAACATTCAAATGATTTGTAGAGTTAAATTATGACTCATATTTTAGGGTGATTAGTGGTTCTTTTTCTGGAGTTTTATGTAAATCATATTGCTCTGAACTGTTCTATTGTTTATAGTAAAATAATGAAGTGTGTCACAAGTAAAGATTTAATCTCCTGTGTACCTGTACACTGGTTCATCAGGGACTGTTTCTGATAGGACTACTCAACACAGCTGAAATTAGGCAGTTATTTAAGGATTCCATTTAAAAACAAAAACACATTTACATTGACAAAAAAATTTCCTCATGCTACTGGGAAAACCAAGGTAGGCATATGTGTGGCTTCCTGCACAGCCAAGCCTTAGTAAATGGCTTGCATACCACCACCTAGTAAGATAAGTGGGTGTTCACTCTGTGTATGTGTGAGAAATACACATTACAGTCTGGAGACCATTTGCCAAAAAAATTGGTCACGCTAAAGAAGAAAACGACCATAAGCTGGGCTAAGTAGTAACTGAGGAATTGCATAGAGACTTTTGAAATAAAAGTTGCCAGCATGAGTAAAAGAAGCAAGATTTTTTGTAACTGGTAGATATAGGTGTGGGAGTGGAAATAGCAGGAATAGGAATATGGCTTGACACTGCCAGGTGACTCTCCACCAGCATCACTACCACTGCCCAGGCCAGGCAGAGCATCATCCTCACTAGATTCCATGAACACCCAGCTCATGGGGTGACAGCACCAGGGCAGGAGGTAGGGAAGCACATCGGGTGTGCAGCTGTGAATTCTGGAAGGATTTGTCACTGGCATGTGGGTCAGCAGGGTGTGGCGAGCACCAGAGGTACACATGAAGCTGGAGCACCCAGATCTCCCACAGAGGGTGTGCAACCCATAGCGTCAGGGGAAGGACGTTTGCTGGTAGCACACACTGCTGGAGTGTAGAGGGTGTGTGTGTGTGGAGGACTAGGTGAGTATTTGTGAGGTTTGGGATTAGTTATAGAAGGATGTTTATAAATGCTTAGGTGTTTATTAACTTTTGGTAACTTTCTGGTATTATGGTTCGTCTGGTGCATTGCTGATATTGATCCTGAATGCATACTTCACTGCTGTTTAATGATGTGCTTTTAACAAATCACTAAACTACCTCTATGACGATTTGGTTCAAACTGTGTACATTGAGTAGCTTTTCCTCATGACAACATACAGCATATGTGATGCTCTGTTTCAACTGTAGAATAGTGTTATTGAAATACAGGCTCTCATTTCTCAGAATTCAAGGGAGAGCTTACATAGAATAATAAATATACATTCATGGCAACTGGGTATGATTTAGTGCTTAAATAACATGCTATATTGAGTAAAATTATATATGGATTTTAACACTGATGTTTTACAGCTTATGTTCTCTAGAGTTGAGAGAAGAGGGACAGGAGTGAGGGAAAGAATACAAGAGTATATGATAAAATAAACCCAAACCTAACTAGATTTGCAGAAATACTTTGTTGTTATTCATCCAGTGTGTCTACATGTTCTTTTCAGAATGCATGACTCTCTGTATAATTGCTGTAATGAATAAAACTCAGTAGAAAATCCTAAAATCACTATCTTCACATTTTCAAGGAAATAACAGAACTATGAAAATTACACCCAACTGAATTGCCAAAACTGGCTGTTTACTTAATTTTCTAAGCTACTAACTTATAGATAGAAGAACAGAATGCTTGAAGAGCTTTTCCATTTCCCTTCAGCATATATTTCTACCTAATTTCACAACGAAAAGGATGGCTTTTACATTGGAAGACATAGACCTTAACCGTAGCATATAAACTGCAATTTTAATAATGAAAATAGGGATATTTAGAGACAAAATTCCTCCGTGGAATTCTGAAAGTTTGTGTCCACATCTCATCTATCCTAAAGATGAAAGATTTCCTCTGTAACACTGGATTGGTCATTCAACCACTTCATCTCAGTTCCTCAGCTAGAAATACAATACACCTGGTTAACCTTTGCAGTACTAATTTCTGGTGTGATCAAACTGAACATTTAACAGCAGAAAGATTTCCACTGCAAGGTATACAATAGCTAACAGAATGATATTGTGGTTTAGATACTTCCATCCAAGTTTCTACTCTACCTAATTCTGTGTTCGTTAATTATTATTCATAGTAAATTCAGCACCTCATGAGCATAATTCAGCCTTCCAATAACCAAAGTCAGTAGTCTTTCTACTGGATTCTACAGGCAGCTGCCTTGGGAGCTCAGCACAGTCTGAAATGCCGAAACATTTAATAAAATAACATTTCAGTTGTCTACCATGTTCTTGCAACAACTAGTTGTCTCTGTAAGATGTTTGGAATTACTGTCTCTTACTACGTCCGCTTACAAACAAAACTGAGATGAATTATTTGGCTGGAATCGGTTGAAATCACCGTGATGCAAATCATTACAAAAAAAAAAAAAAAGAAAAGAAAAGAAAAGAAAAACAAAGAAAAGCCTTGTTTTTCAGACTTGAAAGACACGTTTTTAATATATCTTAGTTACAACAAAATGGGCTGTTTAATGTCTGAAATGCAGAGTAGAACTGTGAATTACAGGTGATAGAACTGCATATTACCTTTGGGTAGGAGTACAACTTCTTTGTACAGAGTTCTTAAGATAAAAAACTATCAGTAAACAAAAAAAGGTTCAGAGTAAAGGGAATATGTTATAAACAATCTTAACCACACCATTCACTGCTACAAATACAATAAAGCCTAATTTTACATCCCACTGTTTCTAGATACTATTCTTACAATCCCCACATGGTGATCACCATCTAATTAAAGAGGTATTTATAACTTTTTCTCAAAAGCTGATATGAAGAGCACATGGGGTCTGTTTAATATCTCTGTTCCCTTCTGATTTCCTATTTTCCAATAAATTAAACAAAATTATCTTTCACCTATAATTTGACGGCAATGCTCAAAATTATAAGCAGTAGCAGAGTGCCCATGCAAGCAGCCATGTGTCTTTCTTTCTTTAGTAGTAGCGGGGAACTCGGGTTTTGGCTTATTTGTTTCTTTTTACAGTGCTGCAACAGTTTTAGATTCCTGGCGAATCTCTGTTTTTTGTCCAGAAGTTTCCTTTTGAATCTTGTATGGAATCTGAACAATAAAGACTCTCTTCTGTGCTTTCATTGTAACTAGCACGCAGTTACACTTTCACCGTGATTAGTATGCAGTTACACTTTCACTGTAATTAACAAGCAGTTGCACTTTCACAAGGTATCACAAAACAGACTTGTTTTACAGGCCACACAAAGCGGATGCATTTCCTTCCGTTTGCTCTGCATTCTGCAGTTCCCAAATGCCCTGTGAAGGGGGTGTGTCAGTTTAGCATGCTTTTCAGAAGTCGTCAACATGAATCAGTCACAGGGAAGCTGCCTGTAGGCTCCCGTGTTAGGACCAGCCTGCTAAGTTTGTTCTGTAGCTAGTGAGTGTGCACAGCACAGCGCACTCCTGATGGCCAAGCTCTGTACCCAGCACAGTACAGCGCAGCACAGGCCTGCAGCTACTCACAGTAACTCTTATGTGGATCACTAACTTGTTGATGAACAATGGTCTTTTGCTTAGCATTGCTACAAAACTGTCCTCTAGTTTAGTATTTTACACATGTTCTATCTTACTTGTCAGAGTTAGGGGTTATACGAGCTGTAGTATTCTGGTTTGAAACAAAAGGTATTTATTCAGTCCTGAAATGCTTTGGGACACAGCCATTATGTAAAATACTGTAATGATTTAATTTTTATATGTCATGAATAACACCTACTATTTTACCTATTGTTGTCATAAGCATATTTTCTGTACAAAATATGGCATAGGCAACTAGACCTTGATGGGTCTGAGCAGAGAAGAACCATCAAAGTATCATTATTGCTTGTTTGACTCCAGATTGGCTCCTATTGATGGCAAGTGAGTACTGACCATCATTTGTTACAGAAAAGCAGACTACACAGCCAGTTAGCTGGTTTCCTACATTTTCCTGCCTATATATACAATATACATGGCATACATTTGCGCAAACCACCAATAAAAATACAGTTTTGTATCATTCTTACATATTTCCAAACACTATGGTTATTGTTCATTACATTTCTCCACACTGTACAATCTGTGCGTTCTTTGGCTCTCCAGTTCTTTTGTAAGCATCTTTTTTTCTTTCTGAATGGCAGCGTGCCAGGAGTTAATTTCTTTCCATTAGTGCCTCTATCTCATAGATCACTGTGTTCAAGTACTTGATCTTTTTCTGTTAGCACATGGCCCTCTTCCATAGCATTGTTCAGTACTTGATCTTTGCACTTTTAGGTAGCTCTCACATAGGTAGTGCTTTGTTTTTGTTTTATTTTACTGTTTCTCTTCCCTGTCCTTCCAACAGCCATAGTCCAATTTACCTCTTCTGTCATTACTCTCACTCCTTTTTAGGTGATTTTATAACACCCTGATCTCTGTTCTTTTGTTGTTACTGTGTTTTTATTTCTGGTGCCTATATTCCACTATTCCCTTTTCCATAGTCATATTTTTCTCTGCTGGCAAGTTTTCAAGTATACTGGCACATAAGTTAATAAGAGATTCTGAGGTGATGCAATGGACAGACAAGTCCCTTTATTTCACAAAGCTGTGCAAATAATTGAGATCAAGGTATACAACTGTCTTCTATTCTTACTTTCCAGCTACCTGTTACTTGGCTTTAAACGTGCAAAACTGCAGCTACTCTGAAGGTACCCTTACAGCTGACCTGGAAAGAAGTTATGAACAAAGGGAACTAGATTCCACCTCTAATGGCAGAAAGAGCAGTAAACAAATGAAATCCACTCACTGACTATTTTCCCCTCAATTTCATACTTTAGATGAATATTCAAAATGAAGTAATTTGAAAAGACTCAGAATAATGGTGTCATATATAATAAAATTCATCAAATTAGATTGCA
Organism: Ibycter americanus; assembly: GCA_035590275.1. Lineage (NCBI taxonomy): Eukaryota > Metazoa > Chordata > Aves > Falconiformes > Falconidae > Ibycter > Ibycter americanus. The sequence continues at coordinate 1,691,130 of JAVJGI010000032.1, forward strand.
ATGAATCTACTTGCTTTACTCCTTTTGTTTGCCAAAATACTGTATCATCTTAAAGTTGCAATGATTACCATGAACTCAGTTTAGGCTGGGATACAAGATTTCAGACTTTGACTCTGGTTTGGTGATTCTGCAAAGAATCCAGTAAACCCAAGAACTACTTTTGTGTGCAGCAAGGTTTCTTGATAAATAAGACTAATAAATTACCATGTATGTGCTGCTTATAGACTTTCCTCAAGAAAAGTAAAATAATTTCTCAGGTTTTACACCACAACAGAAACAAAGTCACATACATTTATGATATACACTGAACAAATGTGTTTCTTTTACAGAAAACTCTTCTCCTGGCTTTCAGAATAGCTAAGTTCCTACCAAAGAAAGCAAAGACAGAAAACATCCTAGAAAACCAGTGTCATGCAAAAGCATCGTGACATCTCAGGCGTCACAATAATAGTTTCCCAGCAAGAACTCTCCTTTCCACTCCAGAATCTGAATGACAGACCTCATGCCTGAAAAAGGGTGGAAATCAATTGTGTAAAGGAGGAGGAGAAATAGGTACAAAAGCTGTGAATACCTAGCTTCCTCTCCCCAGTTAATGTCATTTTGCTCAAGGAATACAAACACCAGCTCTTTGGCTCTGATAAAGCTGTAATTTCAATATTCGCACGACAAAGAAAAACATGCAAATGTAAATACCTCACTAAGAGCAGAAGAACACCTCCTCCTTCTGCTTTGTTAGCAGCAGCTAGGCACTCTTAAACTTAACAATTACTGCCTCCTGTGAACGGGGGACTGCGGTCACAGAAGTTTGTAAAGACACTTCAAAGAACTGTGAAGCAGTACACTGAAATCACAGCTGTTCTGAAATAAAACAGGAAAGCTATGACAGACACTTAGCAAATAAACATCTACCCCATTTCTCAGTACTTGAATTTAAAGTAAGGTTTCAAAAACTTGTAGAAGAATATTAAGATAAGCAAGTATGTTTCAAGTATTTTTCTCCCACGCTCTTCTTTCTTAATCTACCAATAAAGTATTTTTTGTGAAATACAAAGTGCAGACGTGAGATGGTATTATTGTTTATAACACAACTGCTTCAAGAAAATACATTTATAACCTCATTTTTGCCTTTCAAGAGACAAAACTTTATCCTAGGAAAATAACAATACTGACAGCCTTTCAGAATTTTTTGCTAATTGCAATAAAGAAATGCTCTTCAGAGTCAAGAGAAAAATAGCTGTTCTTAAAATAATTAATATAATTTCCTTATGACTATAGTTAGTCTCTCAGTTGTCTTGGCTAATATTTCAGAAAATATTACGTTTCCTTTGCAAGCTTTTTGGATTTTGTTTTGGTTTCCTTTTTTTTTTCCTTTTTCTTTTTTTTTAATTAAGTATATCGCAAACAAACTGTACTCTGTAACAGAGCACTTAAAAGCTTACTGGATAGACATGTGGTTGACCATCCCACAGGTATGTGATTAATAGAAGGCCAGTCTGTTATTTAAGTTGAGATTTAGACAAAATATGTGAATATCTATAGTGAAGAACAGGAGAGAGTCTGAAAGACAGAGGATGTAACAGACAGTTGGTGAAACATGGCCTTGGGAGAAGGGATAGGCACCACAAATACAATAAACTAAGAAGTAACAAGATAAGCTGAAGGAGAACCAAATGGTTAATGAGACCGAACAGAAAATCACTTCAACTATGTGTGGATGTGCTGGTTTAAAAGTAAACCAGCAGGAGAAATGAACCCAACTCAAAAGAGTTTAGAAGTCAGAACTACAATTTA